>OY751412.1:6510955-7110955 GCA_963565655.1 Aleiodes testaceus
CCATTTAATAAATGTGTTATATTCGCTTTGGTAGATCATTCAATTATAAAATAAATCAATTTAATACGTAGAATCATAAATACTGAGATTTTTCATTAATTTGTGAAGAAGAAAATCGTGCAACACTCACTTTGTCTCCAATTGTCACCAATATCCTGTATCCACACGTTCTGCACTCAATAATTTCACAGAAAAAAAAAACACATTATCGTTCCAATAATTAATTAAACACAATTATCCACATAAATTCACACTGAACTCCTTTTTATTTCACTGAATATAAACAAACGAAAAATCTAAGGAACCGCCGCCATTTTGTTATCACCGAACACAATTTAACTGTCGAATATTTTATATTATTTAATAAAGAACGCGGGAACTTCGAATTAACGGTTATGCACTCGGTCATTTCCGTGAACACAAATAAATATTTTCTTTCTCTTTCTACTCGTGAACATGACCTTGGTTTAATGAGTTAGAGAGAGACGGAGGAGAGCAGGCACCGTCGACTCGGGAGAGCTGCGCAGTGCGTCTGCGCTGGTGGCAGTAGTTCACACTGTCCCCGCTAGAGCGAAATGAAGTGTCAGACCCGAAGTTGTCAGTTTGACACAGGGGGGTAATGAAAGTGCTCTGAAAACATTATTAACCAGTGATTTCACTCGGCCAATGAAGTGTTTACACAAGCAACAGGATTGTGAGAAACATCAAAGAAACATTGGAATTTCATGTATTTGGTTAATGTGTGAATCAATGAGAACACGAGGTTCATGTCAAGTGAGAATTGCGATAATAGATGAATTGTTATTGTTGGTAATTTGATGAATTAATGCAAATTAAAGGGATTATCATGTTACTGTGAATATTCAGGTTAATTTGGATATTTAGGAATTATGGAAGAAATATTTCATAACGGTAATTATCAGATAATGTCAAACTCAAATGACATGACTAGTTTGGATATTAAAAAAGAGGTATGTTTATATGGTTGTAAGTTGTAAGTGTAATCGATAAAAGAAAGTTTTTACTTCAATTATTTAGGAGTGGCCTGATTTCTATGATTTACATTGTGAATTAATATTTAATTTTTTTTTTCAAGGATTCACTGCTTGATCACATGGAAATCTCTATTGTTGAAGCTGAAAAACGTGCCAATGGAGGACTCAATCTAAGAGAATTCTTTACGGTTTATTTAGTTGAGACAAAGTGAGTGATAATTCCATTGAAAAGCTGATGTCAGAATTGATTTTTCCGAATTTTTAATAAAATCCTATTCTTTTGTTGATACAGAGTCATTGATCCTGAATTCAAAGATGCCATTACGACAATCAGCTCTCTTTGGCGTCGATACACAGAGTTTGAGATGCTGCGGGCTTATCTGGAGATAACTTATCCATTTGTAGTGTTATCGCCTTTACCGGAGAAGAAAGTTCTCTATGCATGGCAGAAAGTCACTACTGATACCTTTGATCCAGACTTTGTGGATCGACGTCGTGCGGGTTTGGAGGTAAAAAAAATCCCAAAAACCCTGAATATTCCACTTATCCTAATAATAAAACAATTCATTATTGGAATCTGTAGAATTTTCTATTGCGAGTTGCCTCGCATCCGATTCTCTCGAGGGACAAACACTTCATGGGATTTCTCCAACAAAGAGACGGTTGGAAGGAGAGTATAAAGGAGAGTGGATATCTGCAATTAGCTGAGACGAAATTGAAGGCACTGAGTGTCGCCGTGAGATTAAGAAAACCTGATAAAAGGTTTGAGGCTATAAAAACGTACGGAAATGAACTGCAAGTGAGTGATTATTCCTCTAATTGCCTTCGATCTACTTGCACGGATTTTATTTAAAGGATTTGACGATTTTTCAGACGAATTTGTGCAGTCTTCTTCGGGTTCGCGCAAGATTAGCAGAGAGACAATACAGTTTATATAAATTACACGCTAATTATGGTAGAGTGTTCAGTGAATGGAGTGCCATTGAGAAAGAATTGGGCGATGGATTACAAAAATCTGGTCATTACATGGATTCACTTGCGGCTACGATAGACAGTCATTTGGAAGAGGAGGAATTGATTGCTGATCAATTGAAAGAATGGCTCTTTGGTGCATCGGCATTGCAGGCTGTTGTTAAACGTAGGGAAGCACTTCAATTAGCTAAGGATGAGGCACAGGATAATCTCACGGCTGCTTATGAACAGAAAGATAAAATAATGCAAGGTATTTTTAATCCTGTGGTATAATACATTCATTTTTAATTAAATTCTTTTATTTTCAGGAAAATCGGGGATAATGTCACGATTATTTGGCTCTGTTGATTCCGAGGAAATGAGAGAAGTCAAGGCAAATCAATTGGAACAACGGATTACACAGGCTGAAGAAGCTGTCAAAGAAAGTGACGATGAATTAACGTAAATATATTTATTAATTTCTTCAACTTCATTCGTTATTATTCAGTATAATTAATATAGATTATTGTTTTTTTTTTAAAATCTCAGGTCATTCTCAACGAAAGCAATAATGGAAATTGAGAGATTTCAGAATCAAAAAGTCGTTGATTTGAAAGAAACACTTGCGTCTTATTGTGTTCTTCAATTTAAATTATCCAGAAAGGTATTTTACAATTCAATTTAAATAAAAGCATTTCTCATTTGATAAAGTGTCTCATAAATTGAATTTTTATAACAGGGTCTTCAGGCATGGACACATATCAAAGAGTGCTTAGAGAGTATGCCATAAAATTCTGAATGAAGATAAATTCGGTATTTTATTTTTCATTATGCTGAAGACATGGTAAAGTACCTAATATAAAAATGAAAAATGTTTATACGGAGTAATCAATGAAAGAATATAAATGACATAATAATAAGCCTCTCACCTCATTACGATGTACATTCCTCCATTGGTAAGCTCACTCTATTAATATCAATGTACAATACTGTTTTTATTCTTGATGTTAAAAAAAAAGAAGAGACGTCCAGTATAAGAATTATTAATGGAAGACGTTGATAATATCTCGATTGAGTAGTTTATTCTAATTACTTCTATCTGTTTGATTGTTAACTATTTATATCAGCATAAATTATTGATTGAAATGAATCGTAACGTCCTACATAACTTTATCAAAGTCCTTTTGAAATTTAAGAATAATTAATTAATCTGTTGAATGAAAAAAAAAATCTTATATTCCGTTGATTTTGAGAGATAACGTATTTCATATCAATGAAAAATATTTTTCTGTTATGTAATGTTAATGAGAGAGGTAGAAATTAATGATAAATTATTAATGTGATCGTCATCATTGTATGCAACAGAAAATTGTTAATTTATCTATTCTTCTCTTATTCGGTTCAGAGTCACTCGTCGGAAGTGGAAATTTTCTATTCGCAATAACAAATTAATCAGAAATTACCTTAACTCATGCGTGAATCCGATAGAGTATTGTTTCTTTTTTTTTTTTTTTTCATTTTAAAAAGCCTGTAATCAATGCAGATTATTTTGTGAAAATTTATTCTGGTTTTGAAACAAAACAAATATGAACGAGAGACGAATATTTGAACTTTGTCCTTCGATTTTCCATGTTAATTAAAAGCAGTGTGCATGCGTATGATTCGATTTCTATTATTATGTGAATTGTGTGAGGTCAGTCGTTAACATCAAACGATACTGCTTGCCATTAATTGCACAAACAAACTGGAAAATACCCCGATTTAATTGAGAAAATATATTATGCTTTGAATATGAAAATAATTCATTGAAATTTTGTATTTATTGATTTTTAGCGACTCAACTTTGAGGCACTTTGAAATTTCAATGTTGTAATTTAATATTTTAACTGTGAAATCGAAGGACATTTATTTAAAACAATTTTGTCCTCACAGAGCTAATAATATATTTATAAAATCAAGTAGGTGGATTTCTCAAAACTGCAGACAGACCAACTGTGAAAATATTCATTCACATTTTTAGTTAATTGATTATCTTAGTCGGCAATTATCCGCCTTTTATCTTTCAACACTCTGAGGCATAATCTATTAATAATTGAAATTAACTATTTACGAAAATTTTCAATAATTCATCGCTTGCTTCTATTATTACATGAATCATTGATTTTAAATTCTTACCAAAGAAAAAAGAAATCACAAACTCTGTGAATGAAGAAAAAAAAAAATGGAATAATTCATTATTGTTTTTTTATTTATCAAATATCTTCATCAGATAATGTAATTTTGTTCTTATTATATAAAATAATATCACAGGATTTAATTCAATATTTACATGTATCAATAAAATTACCACACATCTACTGCAGTATTACAATTTTATACCATAATAACAATTAACAGTCTCCCTGTAAAAAAAAAAATAATTCAAAGACACAGAAGGAAAGAAAAAAACGCAAAAGAAAAGAATGGAAAACTCATTGAATCTTTCCCCAACTTTATCATCAATATGCACAAACTTTTTCTCCATCTCTCTCAAGTAATTCCCAAAAACTTCTGACACTCATGCATATGAAAATAATTCAAACTTGTGACTGTCTACATCGATATACCTAATGTTCCTCAGACTACTCGAATATTCACGAATTCGCATCTGTATATAATGATGATGGATGAATCAATGAAAGTGCGAAAACAAATAACAAAAACAAGTAAAAAAGAACAAATTTGTTTCAAAAATAATTGGAAAAAAATTCATCTCCTGTCTCTAACAAATGTGAAAAAAATTATACACGTGTATTCTCCGAAAATCTCCATCATTCACATAAAATTGGAATATTGCTTAATGTACTGTACTTTGAGCTAACAAGTTGTCTCAATTTTTCCCCTTACTCAGACAAATCTGTGCTCATTAGTGACATAACAAGTTGTCATAGAGTACTCCTCACAATTACTCTCAATGTCTGTAATACCATCACCGAAATTTCTACTCGAACCATTGAACTTCAATGCCACAGGAGCTGGTATCCACTTGAATAATCTCCACCACTTCTTTCCACGTGTCTCCGTTGTTCTCCTGATGCTAATGTATCTCGTGCCATTAGCTTTTATCATTTTATTATCATCATTCTGTAAACGTAATGGATTATCACTGTGTTCGTCATTGGTCGCTTGACTCTTCTCCGATTTTAAAATACTCGAATTTCGATTCTTTGGTAAATTGGAAATTTCCTTATTTTTATCGATTTTGTCCTTGGCAGCAGGTTGTCGATTAATCGATGCATTTTGCTGAGGACTCTCCACTTTCACTGAATTCCCAGAACCGTCTGAGCTTTCTTGGGCAAGTGCAGTGGCTGTGCCAGCACGAGATCCAAATGCACCAATTGTCCTCTGTTGAGATCGTGATAGACTAGAGTAAGAACGTTGCTCTTGTTTAACCGAGAGTGATGAGCCTCCACAATTCTTCGCAAGTGTTTCCTAAAAAAAAAAAAGAATTAATTTCAAAAATGTGAGAGGAAGTAATTTTGACACATGACAAGCTCATTTCCTCAGAACACTCACCAGAAATGCTTCCCGAAATTTATGAGACATTATATTATACAGAATTGGATTGATAGTCGTTGAGATGTAATAGAAGACCCCGGAAACATAGGTAAAGAGATAATACAAAAATTCCATCCATTTACTCTTCGACGTAATATGATCCTTCTTCGTCCCATAAATAGCAATCAAACGTTGCACGTGAAATGGTGCCCAACAGATGAAGAATGCGATAACAACTGCAACTGTGGAGAAACAACAAAATAAAAATAATTCTTTATTAATTAAAAAAAAAAAAATGAACAATATACTTCAGGGCTTTTCATCCCTTTTTTTTATGTTTTGTCAGCACGATTTATCTCAATGTGTCTGATCAATGATTGATCCTGATAATCCATTAATACTATTGATTGATCCTGACAATCTGTTATTTTTACGTTTTTACCAATTTTTTTTTTGTTATTCATATTATTCGGCCCTGACACATGCCACTGTTCATTCATTTATAACAGACAAGTTGACGTGTTAAATTAATATTTGTTTGGATGCTAAAATGATAATGGAAATTGTACCTCACTGAGTTAATGATCAGTACAAATAATCATTTAATATGCTGGACAATTTTTATTACCTCTGCTTCACTCTCCTACTGTATAATTACTGTATTTCATAATGTCATGGATTTCTGTGCTCTTCTATTTTCATTTTGTTTACAATGTTTTAAAGCAATTTTCTTGTTTCTATTTCCTCCCTGAATTGTAAAATAAAATTTTGTTTATTTCTTTATATACTTCTTCACCATTACTTTTTGTCAAATATCTCTGAAACTAAGAGAGATAGAGAAATTTTTATAGATACCTTTTTCATAGAGAATTTCAAGGGCTACAAAAAAGGTGATTATGAAAATATCTCTATCTCGCTTAGTTTCCGAGATATCTTCAAAAAACTGATGATGAAATAAAGTCAAGTTGTCTGAAAACTTCAGTTTTTTGATAAATTATGATGAAATCTATCTACTATTCCAACTTCTGATTGTTTAAAGGGTCAGGAGAGTTTGAAAATACAATTTTCATGTCTCGTAAGCAACAAATGACAATGAAAAATGGATGAAAATGAATTTCCATTTGAGGACAATGAATGATGATATCTGTGCTCCCTCGAGGTCGTCAGTAGTCGAATCATTATTATCTATTTTTTTTCTATTTTTCTTGCTACATCTATTTTTCTTGAATTTTAATTAACTCCTGTTTACCATAAAATGATGTTTTCAGAAGAATGTTATGAATTTTCGTACAATGGATGATGTATAATAATGTTTATAGAAAGTTCTGAATGAAATTCAGAAAATGTGAAAAGTTATGCGGATGATAATGTGCAAGAGATATTATTGTATTCGAGTGAATAATTGTTTAGATATTTTGAAATTCAAATTATCCAAATTATTATTTCCTCTGATTTTTTGCCTCTCATTCACTTGTAGTTCAGATTCTTTCAGTAACACGAATTAATCTACATTCAGATGAAAAAAGTGAGGAAAAACCGGTTGTATCGTTTAATAAATACAAAAGTCTAATTTTCATTGAAAATTATTCGAGTTTCATATTTTTCTTGTCTCAGTTTTTCCATTCTCATCAACATAATCAATCTACCTCTTTTTCTTTCCAATGTGTGGTAATTCCGGAGTCTCTGGGGTGTGAGCCTGGAATTTCCATGGAATGGAAGAAAAGAAAAATTGATAAAACTGTGATGAAGTGAGGAGAAATAATGTGGGCGTAAATAATGAAAGAGAATAAAAGAGGATATAACTGCATTACGCTTGATTGAATACTGCATTTATTCGATTTTATGTGATCTTGACCTCATAAATATTTTATCCACCGAAAACAATTGGAAATTTAATAAAAATGCATTTATTTTACTTGAAGTTAAAGGGTACGTTAAATTTATGGATTTCATAAACACAAAAGCAAAATATCGAATATTTATTCACAAATTTTTTGAATAATAGTGTTTATTAATTTGTGAATATTTCACATCCTTCGTAATTGAATTTTCTCTCAATTTTCCCTTTTCTCTCACAAATTCCCAGTTTTTTCAATGCAAAACAAGAGTCAAGATTGAATTATCTGAACGAAATTTCAATCGAGGTCAAATCAACAGATATTCATGGATTTTATCAACAAAAACCTATTGATAAAGAATAAACGGAGATAATTGATATTCCTTCTACTTCAATTACCATCAGGATGCTATTGGTCTTCATGCTATGAAGGATCTTTCAATGCAATTGCAATAGACAAATGCAATCATCACTGCATTCACTAATATGAACGAATTCATCAACAAATTGAGATTCAAATGAATATTCCAGGGGATTATCTATTAGTTTAATCCTGCAATGAGCTAGATGTGCTTTCTCATGAATTCCATGATAAATCAAATGATAATCATAACATTGTTGCTATGAATGCACTCATTAAAATAGCAGTGGAATTCATTGAATAAGGATCACTTTGAAATTGTATATTACGAGGAATTAAGAGAAATATTGAAGATATCTTTTTTCTGATGATTCCATTGGAAAGCTGAGGAAATTTTAGGCGGAAAACATGTGCCATAATAATTTTTTTTCAATTTTTTGAAAATTCGTTTTTTTTTCACAAAGATTTGAAGGGGTTTACCTTGGAAAAATTTGAAAAAATCAGTTTTTTTGAAATATCTCCGGTTTTATTTGTCGTAGCGCACTGGGGGCGTGCTTAAATTAAAGGTCTTGTCATCCCCCACATTTCCTCAAAAAATTATCGATTTTTATGGAAAATTAAGAAAGTTATGGGCCAAAAACTGATTTTCATAAAATGGCTTGTAACTTTCTCAATTTTCGAGCCCTTCAAATCTGGATGAAAAAAATCGAATTCTTTGAAAATTCAAAAAAATCAATTTTGACACTTGATTCCTATGTAAAATCGTCTCAGCTTTTCAATGGAATCATCAGAAAATCGCTATCTCCAACCGTTCAATCAGAATGCCCATTCTACCCCGATTTCCCCTAATCCAAAACAAGAAAATTCGATTTACAGTTTTTCTAAAATATCTCAGTAAATAATAGAGATACGAATTTTTTCATGAAAACCTTTTTTGTAGCTCTCATTCTGCTCTACAAAAAAAATCCCCATGAAATTTTCTCTATCTCTCTTCGTTTTCGAGATATTCCCAAAAAACTAATGACAAGATGTGCACTCAAAAAATTATAATTTAATTATATTCTTTGATTAAATTGTATTCATGTTTTTGGAATAATTTACGTTAATTTGACCTTGAAACAACTATGCCCAGATCTCCGGATGAAGTTGGTGTCTTCGAGTTGAAACCCGTTTAGCAAGTTTTATTGAGATTCTTTTTTTTTAATTCAGCATAATAACTCGGAATTCTAGGATAGAACACGTTAAAATACTGAGGCATTATTCACGAATTCCCCTGAACTAAAAAAAAAATCTCGGAATAGTTTTACAATCCAGAGTGTTTGTAAAATTCCTCAGTTTCATGAGTATAATGTGCACATGACATTTGAATGTATCAAGTTTATCAAACCGTTGGAATCACCTGGATTTAATCCAGTAACTCTTGATATTTCACCTCTGAAATGTCGATATCCGTCATTCTCCGAATGAACTTATTCTCATCCATTACTCCCTCACTTCCATCAAAAGAAATGATATCGTGATATTTTCGTCGAGAATATGGATGAAATACCAGTAGTTCGTAATAAATTCAGTTGACATCGTCCATCAATGAAGGAATGAAAAAAGTCTGACGTATAGACGTCATGACATTGTAATATAATCCTTTTTTTATTATCATTAATTAATTTGCGAAAAAAAAGGAAAAAAAGTGAAGAAGAAACTCCACTGAAGTCCTTCGCTAATTGTCCAAAAAAAAAAATACATTATTAGCACCTTTTTCAGCTTAAATATTATGAACCCTGAACCATTGAAAATATGAATTCACTGATTTTCAAGTTTTGTAGGATAATGTAGGAGTAAAAATAATGAAATACTGGGGGAAAAAAATGTCATGTCGTTTCATTCACGAGCAGTAACTAGGCATCATCCGGTAATCAATCTGCAATTTTTGTTTTCCATTTTTTTGTCTCAACGAATCGTTATTTATTCATCAGGAACGAGTAATTGTTCTTTATAAAATGGACATTTGAATTGAATTTTTGTTTTCAGAGGATTTTTTTTTTAAATCAGTTTTTTTTTATTCATTATTTTATTTTCGGAATAAAATAAAGGATAAATTCGTCTCATAATTCACGATTCTGCATTGATACAAATATCAATGAGGGTGAACGTAACTCAGTCTTACGTAATAGCAGCAAATTCTCATTGCAATGATTATTCACTGCATATGAAGTATTCATATAACTGTATACTCGTATGTATGTATCGATTGTGGGAAATTGTGTGGAGGTAAATTGCATTTATGATTGAATGAGATTCTTTGATGAAAATTTGGCTCGTTCATACATTCTGTAATTAATTTGTTAATAAACTGGAGAATTCATGGAATATCTCAATGATGAATTAATTAGAGTCTCTCATTCCTACGAAAGTCTCTCATGTTTCAGACAAGTTTCTATTTCACGTTTTTTATGGAAAATTTTATTTTTTCAAACATCACTTCTTCGTCTGTACTAAAAATATTTTATTCATTTCCCCAGTCACATCGTAAAATTTATAAATATTCTGCCAACTTTAAAGTACAATCTGTCACAATCAAAATGTATTTTGTCAATTAATTTGACAGTTTGATCCTTTGGTTTAGGTGATGATTATATTACACATTTATTTATTTTTTCTACGCATTTATGTTTTTTTTTTTAATTTTAAAACCACATGGGATTGATCCTATAACTGTTTCTGGATTCAAAAAATAGTTTATCTCGTATTTCATCTGATGACGAATTTATTTAAATTTTTTTTTTTTTTTTTTTTTTTGATTATTGCTCATTATAAAGTTTTTGATTAATTTGGCATTTTTAATGAGGAATTTGAGAAAAATTGTAGTTCATCATATGAAAAGAGAAACTCAATTTGATTAGTTTCATACTAGATTGAGATGAAGAAGAAAAGTTTCTGAATTATGAATAAAAGATGAAATTCCTCGAGACACTCATCAAGTGAATGAGATCCCTGAAGCTTCATCAACGAATTAATTCAAAAGATTCAGTCCATCGAAAACCATTGATTTCCATAACTTCCACTCGAGATATCGAAATAATCAATTTTTCAGGGACAACTGGACCATTCACATTCGTCAAACATTCAATGAAATTATTGATGGATAAAAAATAGTTGAGGTGGAAATTTTGATACTATATATAGAGTTCAATCATGAAGAAAACGAATAAATTTACGTAGAGAGTGAGAAAAAATCAGAATTCATTGACTCGTGAAGAAGAAGAAGAAATTATGTGATTTAAAGACACCATAAATATTTCCAAACTAAAATTATCAATGAAATAATGTAACTGCTCATTTGGCTACTGAATTAATAATAAAATCAGTGAATCGAATTGAAACGAAGAAGAGTACTTGCTCCATTCCTTCCGGAAGTCGTTAAAAATATACAATTGTATCATTACCATGAATATAAAATTTCCACAGAAATCGCCCATTCATCACATGAAAATAACCATGAAGAGACGAAGCAAACCCAATCATTATCAATAAATAAATCATGAAGTAACGCTTTCATTTCCTTAAAAATAAAGACACGAACTCAGTAAAAAATGAATAGAAGGAAAATCTCCAACAGATCGATATTCTGGCTTTTATCCAAATTCAAAAGAATATGGGAAGCTTGAGGCTGGTGAGGATTTCCCAGGGGACTTTTTATGAGGTATGAGGCATTCCCCTTTTGCTGTTATAGCTCAATAATTTTGTTACACGAAATGTTACTTCCAGAATTAGCAGTGAGCACGTTTTCTTTTTCTCCTCTTATTTTTTTAAGTACAAAAATAACTCCCATTTCGTATTCAAAGTCCCTTTTGATATTTCAATTTTTTTTTCACGTTGCTGTCACTGTCATGCAAACTTCAACATTGTGTTTGTAAAGGTCATAATGGATATAACTATTGAACTATGAGTAACAAGACAACCTATCACTACCTATCAGTTTATCCAATCATGATTTAATCATGCTGGAGGGCACATGGAGAGGAAAACTTGAGCCCATTGGGAATTACCAATTGAAACTTTTCATTGAGTGTATCGAATTATCGCAAGCTCAGGTGCTCAAAGGAACTATTCAATCGATGATCATCAGCATCAAGAAGTTGATATAAACTCGAGAATATCGTACACCTGAGGAATGAATATCAACATAATTCATCATAATTATCATTAAATAAGGAACTAAATTGGTTAATGATCTGAGAGATAAAATTCAAATGAAGACAAACGTTAATTTAATCTTCAGAATTTTATTCCTCTCAATTCTCCAAAATTATAACGTGAAAACAGAGATAAAAATGATAAGAAAAATCAATTCTCCCTTTTTTTTTAAACCTCATAATTCCTCAATTTTTCCATGGAATTTAAAAAAAAACCATCACTATCAATTTCATGAGAATCTCCATTTACCCAAGAAGCCACTAAAAAAATAACTTACCAAGCATTTTTAAAACTCTCCTTGATGATCTTCCAGTTTGATGCCTGCAGTCTTTTTTTCTCCTTCCATTAGCATAACCACCCCTCTGTGATCTCATTTTAGTTCTCTTCATAATATTGGATTTCCTCAATTTCAGTCCAATCAATGCATAGAGTACAGTAATGAGTGTCATTGGTACAATGAAAAACAATAGGGTTGATAATTCAAATGAATGCTCAATAATAGCATGTCTGAATGTGCACATGACAAAATCAGGGCTTATATCGGTATAAACAACAATACCAAATTGTAATGCCTGTGGTATTGCAAATACAAATGCAATAAGCCATATTATCAATATAAACTTGATGGCACGTGATAATTTTGACATTGTATGTGCCAAAAATGGATGACATATTGCAACGTAACGTTCAATAGTAAATGCAGTTATTGTTAATACACTTGCATTTGTTGAGCACTCAGCTGCTAAACCTCTGAGGACACAGAAGCCTTCACCAAATATGTAAGGATATTTTGACCATACTGAATAGACTTCAGCTGGTAAGCCAGATATTAGAAGCAACAGGTCTGACACAGCCAAACTGAATAAATAATAATTTGTTGCTGTATGCATTGACTTGTTGCGTGCTATCACAATGCACGTACTCACATTGCCAATGGTACCAGTTAGAAATATTGATAAATAAATTATTGTTACTGGTATTACAACGTACAATGCATCACGTCTTGTATTGGCATTGTGCTGTGATGTATCGGGATCTTCAGATGTTGAATTTTGGGTTAAATTGATAATATCAATAACATATTCAGTTGTTATTGATAATGCCATTGTTGAATTATTCGTTTGACCGAACATTTCACTGATTTTATTAATTTTATCAAATTATTTAAGATCGTGGATTAAAATCCACTTGTACAAGTCCACCTGCACTTCTTGATGAAAGCATTTTTCCTTTATTTTTTTAATTAAAATTAGAATTTAAAATTAATGTCTCTGGTTTAATTTTTTTGGTCATTCAGTAAATCAATTGTTCGACTTCTTTTTTACACTGCATTTCAACCAGTCTCATTCATTAATTTATTCATCAGACTGGAGAAGATGATACCCGACGAGTTAGCGAACGCTCACTGGTAACAAATAAGGCAAATGGTCAAGTTGTAACCCAGGGTATAAACTTGTGTGTGCGCGGTGTGTTGGAGTAAGTGGGGAATAAATACGATCTGCGCCGGTGATACATCAACACTATTTGAAAAATCACTGTTTCTTATTCGGGGAGTGTGTTTATGTTTTTTTTCATCTTTTTCTTCTTTTTTTTAAAACATAAAAATAGAGTAAAAAGGTTCTTTTTCCTCGAATAAAAATGAGAATTCTAGGTAAATGCTGGTGAATACGAGATACAAGACTGAATAAGCTCTTTGGTGGGAATTTTGAACGGAGTTGGCACTACTGCGCATGACACTGGATTAATTTCGTGTATTTACCTTTGTAGAAGAGACATTAGGCAAATATGAAGCGTCACATAGCAAACGTTTTTTTAGATAGAGAATTTAATAGACATTCTTCAGGCAATTGTGCCTCGAATCTACGAGCTCAGGGTAATTATTAGATAAATGATGATTAAATTTTTTGGAAGAATAATAACACATCTGAGCACTGATAATTTATCTATTTTTTTTAGATGAAGTCACAACGCTCACGTCATCATATTCTTCATCAGATCAATTTCAGAATTATCGCCTTTTACTCGGTGGGCGATTGTTTGACCTCTTGCTGGTTCATATTCACTTCACGAATATAATTTGTATTGATCAATCGTTGATTCAATTATCTGAATGAAGTATCATTGTTGCTTGCCTTTGGCACTGGTTATTATTGATGAAGGGTGATAAATTTTATTGCTAATTTAATTATCTCCCGAAGGAAAGAAATTCTAGTAAATTATCTTTCTCTGATTCTATTGATTGCTCTAGTTTACAAGCTGAGTGGGATTTTTTTTTTCATTGACAATGGACAGAGAGAATTAACAGGTTTTTTGTTTCCAGGGTTTTTATTAAAAACATGGGCAAAAATTCCAGTCTATTCTGCTCTGGAAATATTGTTTTATTCACAAAGTGCATAGGGTTTGTGAGTGCCTTTTTTTTGTGAAAAAAAAGAGAATAACATTCACAGCACAATGCTCATCCTTTTGTGCAGGTTCACATTCAGGACCAATTGAAAATTTCGCATTTCATTGCTTCCGGAAAAAAGCTCAGCAATTTCTATTAAATTCTCCATATTCTCTTGGTAAATTGAAGTTAATGAAAGATAAATCACTTCACTTTTCATTAACTTTTAATTCAGTATTCGATTGGACAATTGCATTGACTGTAATGGACAATTCAGGCTCACAACGTTCAAGAAATTGGGTAAATGTCAAGAGTCAATTACATGCCAAGTTTGTTTTTAATGCCTGCTGCTTAATTTAAATACATATCTGATTGGTTCTATTTTTAGGTCGACACCTCACACGTATTTTCCAGTGTGAAATTAATTCAATTGATGAATTTTTAAATTGTAGGGGAAAGAAAAGAATGAAAGGCGTGAAAATGTGGATACATTTGTGATATTTTTGGAGGTAATTGAAAATAATTCAGGAGTCAATAGTTTATCACGTTTTTTTTTATTTTCGCCGGAGAATTGATTGAATATCTTTCTTATCAAGTCAAGCCAAACTCTGTTACAGTTGAATCAATATGGAATAATTGAATTTCATAGATTATTCATGTAGTTTTCGTGATAAAATGAGGCAAAGTCTCGAAACGTGATTCCACCTCATTCAGTGGGGGAGAAAGATAAGAATGAGTGTCATTCAGAGGCTTAATTGATTTTTTCTGTTATAATATGTATTCTCATTGGGCAAGAATAAGTTGAGACATTAGGGAAATATTCCTTCCTCTTTAATAATGGAATTTTCTTATGGCATCGATTCTACTGATCGAATTTCCAATCCCATCCCATTTTTTCTCCCTATTACCATCACACCCTCTCGTGACGTCAAGTCTTCAATTTGGGTGGGCCTAAAAAGATATTAACTACTCATGTAATGTGCTTCCGGAATTCATGCAGCTTCAATGTTTCTTTTATGTGTCCATTTGTTCTAGTAATAAATAAAATTGAGAATGTGGAGAATTTTGCAGATACTAAATATTCACTGCATTGTTTCATGTGACTGGAAAAAAAAAAGGAATGGTAAATGATGTACAGATGGGAAAAGTATCTCGTGCTATTTTTTTCTTCTGAATAAAAAAAGAGAAGAAAATAAAATTATTTGTCATGATGAACTTGAATAAACATTATTAAGAATTCCATGTGAATTTTCTTGATTCACGAATGAAGGAAAAAAAAAACGTGATATGCAAGATGCCTATAAACTGCATGTGACTGAAAATATATAAAATATGTTAATAAAGTATTTTTAGATATTTTTTAACTTTGTTGAAGGTTGAATTATTTAGAGTGGTGAAATTTTGGGATATTTACATGAAAATTAATTGGACTCGTTAATTAATCAATATTACTGCAAATTATGATATGGAATTCAGTGAGTGGTTTCTCAATAATTGAAAACAAATGTTTATCAATTAAATAGAATGTAGTGAGTATTATTTAAATTATTGATTTTTAGGATTTTTATATGGAGAGTATCGAAGTAATTAAAGATTCCAATAATATTCTTTGGCAATAATTGTACTGTGGTTTTTCTCCAATCTTTTTTCTCTCCTTGACATGTTTCTTTTAGTGAGGAAAAAGGAGGAATACGAATGGACGATAAGACAGGATGAGGGGGAAATAGAACTGACGTAAATGTGAGAGTATCCTGAGAGTTCTGAGAGCTGTGACCCATTATGTGAATGAGTGCCTCAACAAAAAAATGTTGATTCATAGTCCGAATATTTATTGTCAGCATTATTCTCATACCAATGACAGGACAAATCCTCCATTCAATTTTCTCACCCTGGAACACTATCAATATCAATAAAATCGCCTAATTCATGTGAAACCCATTAAAATCCAGGTACTTATCTTGAATTACGGATTTTTCAATCGGGAAATACTTTGAGAAATAAAAATGTATTGAAAACTTAAATTGAAATTTACTATTCGATTTAAATATTTACGAGGCTAATACAGATGTTGGAAATCGAGATGACAGTCCATTTTATTCAGAAAAAAAAGAAGGAAAACAAAACTTTAGTATCGAGCATTACCAATATTTTTTCCTCACCAGAATACTGTGGCCCCAGTAATGCGGGCCATTGTGGGTCATTCCAAAGTTTCTTCAGCTTATTTATTATTTTCTTCGTTTCTTATTTTCTCTACCGCAAGCAGAGCTCTCCATCGTATCTGGTTGTATCAGAAAAAAATACCAAATGGTGTTTCGGTAGTACAAGTAAAATTGGTATATATATCAAAGACTTGACTAAACCATTTTCCCTCAGAATTAAAGGCATTGTGGGGAGGAAAAAATTTGTTCTGTTTTCCTTCCATCCTTCCATGAGATGGAAACCCTTGAGGAATCCTTTGTTAGTATACTCACAAAGTGAATGAAAAGGAATTTAGTCCTCCGTATAATATAAAAAGGAAAGGGTTGAAACAATACCACGAATTACATGCATTCTCTTAATTTTTGTCAAAAAAAAACGATGATGTAAACGAATGATTAAGCACGGTTTTTCAAAAAGCTCCGGATAAATTCCATTAATGAATACCAGTGATTTTTTTACATTAAGCTTCTCTAATGACGCCCTTTGTTCATTCAAATTAATTAATCACATGACAGTGCGCCTGTATTCATATTCTCCAGGAGAAAAAGATGATAATAACAAAGGAAAACATAACTCTGAGAAGAGCTAGAGTATTGCAGTGTATAATAACAAAGAAATAAAGAGAATAGAAGAAAATATGAGAGTCAATATCATGATGCCTTTTGATTCCCAACATGGATACGTTAAATTCTCCGTATTCACTTAATTCTATCATAATTACTAGTGAAACCGTGTGAATGTGATGAGAAGAAGTAGAAAAGAAATGATGTCTATTGGCTTCCGTTTCAAAAGAAAAATACCACTGACTTCAATCACAAATTCTCTTCATAATGAAGAAACAAAGTCATTGTTTAGATAATAATAATTAATAATTATTACAGCATTATCAAGACTATGGCACAGCTTTACATGAGTTTTATTTATAATACTTCATAAATAACACGGGTTTATTTAGAAATTCATCCTGCTTTCATCAGGATGAATTTAATTTTAGGGTGAAGTATATCTTCAACGCTCCAAAGTGCTTTGAACCTGTAACAGAGGGAAGTAGAGTCATTAATGAGAACTAGATTTCATGAGATAATGGATACTTAATAGGCGTGAATGAGTCTGATAATGGAAATAGTCTTACTCACTTCGAAGAATTCAGTGGATCCACGATAGGGATAAACTCCTCCCAGGATATAACGATAATATCCATTATGTCTTATCCTATAAGTTCCTGGTTCTGCATCCGAAGGTATTTCCCATGTGATTTCTACCTGACTAGTGCCGAGAATCACTGATGTGCGTTCCCAATGGAATCTGCGATGAAAAAGTAGACAGAGATTTATATATATTTTTTTCATGAGATTCATGAGAAAATGGGATAAACGGATCCATTGGACTCTTCATCAAATATTGATAACCGTTTGAAAACAATATCCACTTTATCCCATTTTTCCCCTATTTACCTAGTCTCCCAGTCACCATCAGTAGCAACTTGATGCCAATTTCCCTCATTATCTAGTCTCTCTACAATCAGGAAACTTGATTCAGTCATCAAATTATTCCTCGGATTTCCGGACACCTGTCATGGAATTATAGTGTTTCAATTTATTATCATTGGGTTTTCATTCTATTGTTAACAATGGAAGGGGAGAAATTGAGATTAATTCTGGCTGAATTTCACTGACCCATATAGAGAAAAATATCTTTTATCGAATGAGTTTCAAGGATAAAGGGACGATAATCTCAGTTTATGGATGATGAAGCACGCTTCACTGCCACATTTCGGTCTAATGGATAGCATTAGAGATGTGGTTTTATGGATCTATACGTTATTTTATATTATCCAGAGAATTGTAAGTAATAATCAACCCTACAATCTACTCCTGTGTCTCTAACATGTGGGTTAACTCTTCTTTCCCCCCCCCCCCCCCCCTATAACCATCAATGCGAGAATCAAAGTAAATATAAACAGTTATGTATGTTTTACTATCATTGAAGGAAATAGGAAATTGTGTCAATGAAAAAGTGTTTGTATGATATTAAATAAAAATAATATTCTCTCTCTCAAAAAAAAAAAAAAACATGCCCCAATCTGAGGAAGTGCTCGGAGCATTTGCAGAAGCATAACATTATCACGCACGAGATGAAATTACCCTGAGAATTGTGTAATCCACGATTACACTCACAGTTACATTACCAGTTTTCTTATATAATCGTGAAAAATATTTTTCGTGAAAAATTATGATTGACTTGCTTCTTTTATCATCATTTTTTTTTCATCCACTATCTCTTTGTCTCTACTCTCTCACTCTCTCCCTATTATCTCATCAATCAATCTCCCCTCTTTGCCCTTTCCCTCTCTCTCTCTCTCTCTCTTTCAACCTGTCCGCATTGAATTCCACTGATATTCCGGAGATTAATCCAATGTTCCGATAACTTTGTTAATTATAATTAGTTAATTACACTGGAATTATTTCATCCCTGCCAATTAAGGACGTTCGGTTTCTATAATTGTGAGAGAATGTTCCGATATATGTAATAATTGATTGGTGTTAGCGATAGCCTGATGATGTTGCATCAAAATGTTAGTTGGTGAGTTCATGAAAGCTCTCAAAGCATTCAAAGAGCCAAATTTCAAAGGATATCTAATGAGAACTTTCGTACTTCCAGGCTTTTCCATTAGTGAATTAAAATAGGCCTTCTGAGGATGCCGAAACTCGAGCCTAATCTCTCATGAATGCTCAAGGGAAAATAAGGAATAATAGAATACAACCTATAGACATATTACTATTGTCTACAAATCCTGTCAAAGCAATAAATCAAAATATTTACAAATATTGCTGATACGGTGTCACCGGGTTTAACAATTTTTTCCGGTTGCCTCAAGCAGTCACCGAAGTCTTTTCCCCACTTTGACGTATCATAAATCACTGGGGTTTGAAGTGTTATCAAATATTCTTGCGTCAGATCTGGTGGCTGTGGACCAGTCTCGATTTTTTTATCCTAAAAAAGAGGGAAAAATGATGAATATATAGAATGAATAATTTTAAATAAGATTGAGCTCCTGTTTCCCTCTCAATTTGTCAGATTTATCAGAAATATAGAATTGATATCGTTGCAAGTATTGAACTAACCGAAACAGCTGCCAGGGCCAATTCACGATACTGCTTGAGATAAATTGTGAGTGTGTGCGGTCCATATATAGTTGAGGCACCTTCGTATCTCTGTATCTGAAAGAGACAATAAAAATAAACTTTCATTATTTCCAAAGTATCTGAAATTTTCCATCATTTCTTCTTTTAAACTCATACTCTTCGCTTTTTCTCTTCATTCACTCCGAAACAATTAAATAAATTACCTCGTATTCTTCAGGAGTAGCTATATAATCGCTGTACGTGTTGCAAAGTCCAGCAATAACAACAGTTGGCTGTATCCCCGTAGTTTCTTTGACTGCAGAAGCAATTGTTTCTCGCATTCTTCTACCCGACATAGTCGTGAATTCACCTGGTACACCAGCGATTACAAAATTCCCTATAGCAGCTAGATGAGTTGATATTATTTTCGGCTGCCACTGATAGGGGAGTCGCATCTTGAAGGGGAGAAAAAGTGAGTGATAAATTGGGGGTTGAATTTAATAGAATGAGGGCAAGTGTCATGATAATCTGGGGAAATCGGTGAGAGGCCTTTTTATTCAAACTGCTGATTCATTTAAATTCCTTAATCAAAAAAGATTCAAGGATATCACCGTCATTAGCATAATGAGATATTCAAATAATTCTCACCTCTCCAGTTGCCAGTAAAATTGGTTTAGCACCATGGCACGCGATGTCCTCTTCAGTGGGTGCAGCTACAAAGTTCCTCACTGCATTCCAAACTGGATTCGACGTGGTCGTACCCTGTTCAAATGCAAATGAACCAGGACCATCAGTTGTACCAGCTGCAAAACTATAGCCCATTGCTGGTTGACATCCTTTAACTTCCTCCATTTTCTTGGTGGTTTCGTTGAAAAATTCGGCCTTCTGCTTTGGCATGTAAACGTAACGATGAAGAACTCTGACTGGACCCTTTATCTCAACTGCTGTATCTCTCTTCCAAATATTCTGCAATCATAATTATTTGCATTATTAGTAATCATGTTAATTCTTGTGGGTTTGTAGAGAGAAATGTCTCTAATTTCTTAGTTCATAGTACGAGTATAACGTAATAGATAATTAACATTATAATGGTAGTGAGGAATTAGTTGAAAAGAAATATACTCGTGCGTGTCATTATTGCATCGTATGTATTATTTTTTTTCTCTCTGTTGTTTATTATTATTCCTTCTCTTATTTGTTTCACTCTCAATGGGGGGAAAGCGCCGGAACAGAAGGCGCCGAGTGAGACGGATTGCATAGATGTTGAAGAATTTTCTTTCATCTGTTTTATTTAATAAATTTCCATTTGAAATCATTAAAATGTTATTTATTAGATGAATTTTTCCTTCATTCTTGGAGTTTCATAAATGCGTACAATTATTTCCTGTTAATTAAATGTTACAATTAATATTTCAGTAGGAAATATAAACTTTATATCAGTTTAATCGAATTAATCCAGGGAATTTGATAAACAAACTTCCTCATGAATATAATACGTAAATATTTCAATTATGAAACTCATCAAAGTCAATGCATTGAATTTCTTCCTTCAGTCATGTATGTTTTGTTATTCATAGTGAAGGAGAAAATTGCGGAAAATTCTTTGTGCTAGTTAATAATTATTCTGAATTGAGAATTAAAGGATTGGAAAAAAAGAATAAATATATACATTAAACTAAATCCTAACAAACATTATTTACGGTAATTTCTCAGTGGAAGTGCTTATTTCCGTTTCTTCCAGGGTTATATTTCTCTCTTTTATTCTCCCCTCTTACATTTCATTTGGAGGAATAATATTTATTAACTAATACCGAGAGAAGTCACGAAATGAGGAGCCAATGAATCCCCTCAACACTCGTTTCATTGTTCCCAAGAGAAGGAGAAGGTCTTATTTTTCATTTTTCATGTCACATTTTTCCTACTCCTCAGTCCCATACAATTCTATTTCAATTTAGAGGAATAAATCTCTCACTTTGGTTTCCTATTGAAAAATTGAATAAAAATATTCTCCAATAGTTCAAATAATTGATTAAAATTATGCAATACTGAGAAAAATTGCATTCAATTTTAATTCTTGAATCATTCCAACTGAAGATTATGACTCGTCCACATGTTTATCAATAACATCATATTCAATGTCATCTCGATGACGCCTGAGCGAAAATAGTAAATCGTGTGAACAGTGAAATGAGTTTACTCCCATAAACTTGATGCATTAAATATATCCGGGATAATAACGACATCTCGACACACCAATGCGATTAAACGAGACTTATTCACTCGATTTCTGCCTCTGATGTTGCAATAGTCTCTGATTTACATGTAAACACTGCTAGCATCATGTCCTAGTTTAATCCCCAAGTGTTTTCATCAATTAGAATCTCAGAAAATAAAAGTAATTCCCTGATTTTCTTAATTCTTTCCATGAATCTAGGTCGTTCTTTTTATTATTAAGAAGAAAAGTTGGATGAATTTCGCACGGCAATTACTAATCTCCGAATCTCACCAGCACAATTGCACTTGGATCCAATGAAAAAGTTCTTCATTGTAGTAGTGATTCTCGTGTCTGCATGATGCAATAGCATTGCATTTCTGTAGGTCGTGTGTACACAATTGCCCCTCGAGAATTGTATCAGATTATGTTGAAAATTGCTCGAAGACATCTCTCGTTGAATTCAGTCTTATCCGATACGATTTGATACTTCGAGACTGAAGCTATTTAAATCGTTCCCCATTAAATAAGCATTATGATAAACTCGGATTTATTGAATTCATATATTCTCAAAAATATTCAAAGTCCTCTTGTGTCTATTTTATTGTCTCCATGAACATCAATAAACAGGCGTGGTACTCTTCCCAGTAAATCCTCAAGGACATTGCCCTTCTCTGATCACCATGCTCGACTGCTCGTGGCATCGATGAGCGTAGGTTCCAGTGGATGATTCCATGCATTTCTGTGCACGTGCAATAAACGACATTTCTTCACTATTCAATCTCTGTGTATTGACATAGTTGAGGAGTTTGAAGAACCCAATAGTCATCCGCATCTTCTTGGAAGTTCCTGAAAACTTTTAAATTGCTTCTTACTTGAATGCAAACATTGCCAATATTTTCTTCCAATTCTTCACGAATTCGAAAGGGAAAAAAATCCAATATTTACAAAATACCATCTGATGTCATCTGGATACTATCGATGTAATTGGTACAATAATTTCCTTCACTGGCATTAGGAGAGGAGCCTTCTCGATATCCTTTTTTTTTTCTCTTCCTCTTGCTTCTGTTGTCTGAGGCAAGAGTCTCTCGATTATACTGGCACTGCGTCATAGTGTTGAACTGGAACGCTCTTGTCCCAGTCACCTTCCCCACGAATAATTCCATCTCTCTTCACTCTGTGTTTTACCAAAAGTTCCCACGGTAGTCCAGCATTAAGAGGGGATTAAAAATTCAACGTTTACTACTAATTAGAATTGTTATCCATTTTTTAATTGAATTTACCAACCGCCGGTTTTTTCTCGGGAAAGGTGAACCACGCAATGTCAATGTTTCTTATTTTTAATTCTTCAAATTGATGGAGTTTTAAAGTTTTATTGATGTAATCCATTTCTTTTATCGTTTGAGGACTGAAATTCCAGATCTGTCTCACAAAATCCGTTGGCTTGAATTTCACAGCTGCTGGTCTCGAATATCACTAATTGGCTCGTATACATGGTTGTAACTTTTGTGAAACAGTGTATCGCTCTTTTATGAACAGACTAAAGCTCAACCCACAAGCTCATACTTTCCCAGCTTCCGATAATGATACTCGTGGTGATGGATACAATATACCAATATTCGTTAGAATATTGTAGAAGAGAAAATGGGAAAAAATTGAAGAAGAGTTTCCACGTAAAGTTAATAAGTTTTTCCTTTGAAAAATTCATGTTTTCATGGAATCATGTGTAATTTCCTCTGAATTAATGAGAAATTTCTTCAGTCCTTTATCATTTACCCAATTAACATTGTCAAAGCACACTTTTTTTTTGTTTTTCTTCTTCTGCTGTATTTTATCATTCCACTGATGAAAAAAATTCTTAAATTTATTGCAGCAGTGAATAATTGGCAGTGGACAAAATGCCAAGTATGTTTTTTTTTTTTTTTAAATAAGGATAACAAGATGACATGAATGAGAATTGGCATTCAAGTCAAGTTGTTTGTATGCCAGTGAAGATGCAATTTAAACGTATCACGATTTATAATACTTATAATATATGCTTCAACTGTATTATGGGTTAACGTTGTGTTATTGCATGAAAAATAAACACGTCCTCATCGTAATCGGTGGGAAAGTATATATTCGTGTGGTACGAACTTATTCTACAACTTCCTTCCATTTCTCGTCATCAGTGAATCATCCAAGACTTGTACCAAAGCATGTCATTAAATTTTTACAAACTTTTTCCTACACAGATCCTTCTCTGTGTCTATAATCAATTGCTCATGGGTTAATAACTGTAGAATTTATTATTCCCTAGAAAACATGAAAAATGAATAATTAAATAATTAAAATGGAGAATTAGATGATAAATCTTTGATTATTGAATTTTATGAATTAATGAAGACACATGACCTGAATGAGGTTAGAATTTCCATCGGTGAATCCTCAAAAATGTGCCAAGGATGAAAAACATTTCACCTCTCTTTTTATTCACTCAGTATTAACATGCATTCACACACACACATACAGAATATACGAGTCATCTTGGAGTTTGAGGCACAGAGGAGTCCCAGTGAATCGGAGTATGTGCATTTAAAATCTCTCACATAGTCCTCCCTTTATTTTTTTTTTCCTCTACGATGAATTCACATGATTGTATTGAAATGGCAACTCGTAAACAATGCATTGCATAATTCGGGCAGTAGTAGCACAGCATGACAATAAAACAGCATGAAAGCTCTGTGTGTGTAGAAAATTGAGGATTGGATTACATGATTATAAAGAGGGAAATAAAGGATGATAACGTTATTTTCTAAGATGCAACTTTGAATTTATTTGATTGATGTCTTCACACGTTCAGCGTGGGACATTGTGCTTTCAACACCTTTCGACAATTTTCGTTCAATTAATTCATTGAATTCATAACTGGAAAAATCGATTTTTCATGATCATTGTTTTTTGAAAATATCTCGGAAACTAAGGGAGATAGAGAAATTTTGCATGGATCCTTTTTTGAAGATCTTTAAATTCTCTATAAAAAAGGTTCAGGGTGAAAAGGACGTATCTTCATTATTTCCGGAGATATTTGAGAGTTTAGATAGTGTCATTTGATACAGATTTGAGGATAAAAATGAACATTGAATTCTCGAGGATTTATTATTTACTGTGAAGGGATTGCTTTGTACCGCGAGAGCGTTGAAACCTTTCAGCAGATTTATAAGCACAGAGAGGAGCAGCCACTGTGTATTTACTGAACTCAAAGCACTTTAGATACATATATAATCCAGGGTCTATTTATTTAGTATCAAATAGCTAAATATCAAGCATTATTGAACACATGCATTACGAAATTTAAATGAATCTTGATTCCATCGATTTTACCAATTCTTGGAGTTTCATTTGAATTATTACTTCTTTCTTTCTTATTTTATATTTCCTATAAAAATATGAGTAACGAGAGTTTAAATTTCAAATGGCTCAAGAAAACTGATAAGAGTGGGTGAAAAATAAGTTTTTCATTTTTATGAATATTTTCTCTTTTTTTCCCACTTTACATTACACTTTTTAAATTTACTGGATGTATTAAAAACTTTACTGCTTTTCCTTTTTTTTTTGACTTTCAACAAAAAATAACATTTTATTTACTCTGTAAACTGATTTTACTCAGATTTTACTGTGCTATTTTTATACAACTGTAAACCGGTGGAAAAGATTCTCTGTAGTTTACCTGAGTGAGGTGAGCCCAGTCACCACAGAGCATGATTTTACGAAACTCCATTACCACATGTGTGTACTGTGTAATAAATGGATGTACGCAAGATGCATTATTTTTTATTTCACTCAAAAATGAAGAGAAAAAAGGGAAATTTAATCCGGAAATGTTGACTAAGAACACCTCAACAATATTAATTTTCACAATTCTGTTATAAAAAACTGAATGAAAACGAATCACAAAATTTGAGAAAAAGAGTAATAAATCAAGTGCTCTCAATAAATTCATTAATTACCCAAAAAAAAAAATTCCAAAAAATGCCTATTCATCTCACCTCGTTAGTCCCCCAAAAAGAAACAAATAACCTCGTGTATTCTCGTGGAAAAAAAGGTACGGAAAACAATAAAAAGAAAAATAGTATACACATCATTGTGGGAGGGTTAACATAAGGAAGGTACGTGGATTCTTCTATCCGTAACGGGGGGAGAGCCCGGTTTTAGGCGAGTGGGAGATGGATATAAGTGCATAGGACGGGGATGATGTCTATCAGTGTCTTCGCGCTCTCAACCTCATCCTCGTTCACCGAGATTAATAAAAAAAAGAACCAGAATAATTAATTAAGTGAAAAAGCAAGAAGGGAAAAATATGATTAAGGTACGCGTGTGTTTATGCACTGGTGTGATAATGATTGATCGAATAAGTAGCCACAATTAATGAAAATTTACCAATAAAATGTGCTGTGTCATGTATACCATGGACCCACGATTTTTCCAATTAATTAAATAGCACAGAGTTAATTAGAATGTTGATGAATAAAAGAAGGAAAAAGGAACTGCTGACTGAGCGAAAGTGACTAGAATAGAACATTAGACGATCCCTGCTGAGTTGACAGGTAGTAAAGTCGTATGGGAAAGTGACAATGAGTATGTTGAATTTTTTATGTCCAAGTTGAGGCAGAAAGGCAACTTGTAATGTACAAATATAAACAAGAGTAGCATCCTCATTAAACAAAACTTTCCCATATTCATTTTACTTCCTCGTTTAAAAATAAATGCACTATTCGTGGACTTTCTTCATGGTAAGCCTTCAAAAATTTCATGATTCAATAAAATTTACAGCTGCTGAGCGTTCTACTGGCATCGGGAATGTGCCTCACTGGTGCTGTCTTAATCGGCCACAATGGTGGACATGGAAGCTATTATCCAGATTATTCGGGATACGAAGCACTGACTAATGATTACGAGACACATCACGTTGTACCAACTGTCTCTGTACCAATTCACGCTGTATCAGCTGCACCATACCATGCAACATCTCACGATCTTCATCATGCACATCACGCTGCTGCTCCAGTCCATCACGATCCACACAGTGAGGATCACGATTACTATGTAAGTTTATTTGTTTTTCACTTTGTAATTCTGGTTTTATTTGGCGTGAATTTCAGTGATAAAATTCCGATGGAATACCGATAGTTTATTGGAAATTTTTGCATTTGCCCAATCTTTGGTATTTCATTTGTTCGGATTTTTTTTTGATTCAATGTGAATTCTTGTGTTTTTTTTGTTGAAGTCCCATCCGAAATACACGTTCAACTATGGAGTACATGATCCACATACTGGGGATGTTAAAACACAGCATGAGATCAGAGATGGAGATGTCGTGCATGGATCTTACAGTGTCAATGAGCCTGATGGTAGTGTGAGGATTGTTGAGTACACTGCTGATGATCACAATGGATTTAATGCAGTTGTCAAGAAAGTTGGACCAGCATCACATCCAGCACCAGTACCTGTTCATAAATACATAGCAGCTGCGCCAGATTATTATGGTTATGAGTTTGAGAAACATCATTTTTAATGTTTAGAGTAATCGAGTAATAGAAAAGATCTCAATGATATTTTTTTTTTTCATAATTAAATTTAATGAAAGAAAAATTCTCGAATATTTGATTTTACAAATGAAAATATGTTTCCGGTGTTGTTTTTCATTTAAATTTGTATCTTTCACGTGATCTAAATGCGAAAATAAAGAGAAGTTGAGAGTGTAATTTTACTTTACATCAAATATCTTAATTTTTACCTTGTCATTAACGACTTTTCACACCAGTGAGACACAAATAACAAGGCACTATCCACATCTCTCTTACTCTCCATCCCATCAAAGAAATCGTGACTGAGATATCTCTTGCGGAACGTTCTCAATCCAGGAAAAAAAAAAAAAGAAACACTGGATGAATCTCTCGTGCATCAAGATGAATGACCAGTTGCTTAATTTACATAACTCCTTCACACGTCTCTTGCGCAAAATTCCATGGTAGAAAAGAGGGAAAGAAATGATCGCTACACTTCCATGCATTGTCACTCATGTTCTTGTGAAAAAGGCGAATAAATAAAATAGTACAAAAGTGGGGGGAAAAAAAAAGAGTCACACTCATGGCATGTACAAATGGTTTTTTCATTGAGTGAGGTGAGTCTTTAACTCCTTTAATGGCAAACTTTTACTCGAAGGAAAAAGGAAGCTTGTATGCGCCAAGTCTATTGTCTTTCAAACGCTGTTTGAATAATGAAGCCAGTTATTTGAGAGAGACATGGTGGATGGAAAAAGAGGAAAAGACGAAAAATAAAAAACATGAAATTAGGAACAAAGCAAGAGTCACTCCATATTCATTATTTCTTATTGTTTAACGCCTCTTTTTTTTCTACTCAAAGGATTGTATTTACATGAAACATGTTTTTTTTTCAAGTGAGAAACCTGCACGACGATGAGTTCCTCGTGATTAGCGACGATTAGAGAGTCCAACAAACAACAAACCGGATTCAATTAGAAAAATAAATGAAATAAGAGGTAACAGAGGGGAAAAAAAAGGCAAAGTAAAAGACATTGCCTCTACTTTCTAATTAAAAAAAAAAGCAGCCTTCGAGAATGCTGAATTATGTCCATGTCCTTGCAATTTAGAAACACTTGCAGCTCCAATGTCACTTAAACACCAATGATCACTGTAGTGTAACGAATTTTTACCCAACTCTGGGAATATAAATTATGTTATGTGGAAGAAAGCAGCAATGTTGCAGGTAACACAATACGTAATAATCCCCCAAAAAACTAAATAAAAATAGAAAAAATTAAATTAGTACACATTGTCTCCTATTACATAAGATTTTCTCTCTTAATGAGTAGTTAAAACACGTATTTCTCTTCTGATTCTAGTTTTTGACAATTATCATGGATCTGATGGCCGGAAGTCGTGCACTGCTGGTTCAACAAGACAATATTTATGATAACATTTATTCGCAAGAACCAGTTGTTTACCAACCAGTTAAAAATTGTGAATACCAGAGTTCTCAGGATTACGAAGTAAGTTTTTTCGAAAAAATAATGAAAAACAATTTGGCAGGCTCATTAATTATTTCTGATTAATAATCCTTCAATTGCAGGAATTTGAATCAATTGAATTCCGTAATTTTTCATGAAATATTTCATAATCCAAGTGTTTTTTTTGTGAAATTGAAGGTCACTCCAAACATTTCTCTCATTCTGGGTTTCAATTTGATCAAAGGGATACCCGAGGTCTGCCTTCAATTACGAAGTGAATGATCCATTTACTGGCGATGTCAAGCATCAGGAAGAGGAGCTAGGTGGTGATGTGGTGAGAGGCTCATATAGCCTGGTTGAGGCAGATGGAACAATGTAGAATACACAGTCGATGGCCACAATGCTTTCAATGCAGTCGTCAAGAATATTGAACATGCTGAACATCCAACGCATGAATACATTGTTCCGGAGTTGATCAATCGCTCTAGTCATGTATCACATTGCTAGGGGCAATTAGTGAAGGTGGAGAAATAGAGAGAATAAAGGCGTCTCCATGGAAACCCATTTGGAGCATCACAAAAGGGATGAAAAAGGTGTCTGCAAGGGGATTTCCATTTTTAGGACCATTTTATCCTTCTGCCCTTTATTTTTTATGTAAAAACTAATAAAATACTGATTAAAGTCAATAGAGTTGATTTTTTCCTTCTATTTCTATTCATCTGAGTCAATGAAATGCATCGGATAAGATCACTTCATCACTCATAATGGATGAGTGATGCTGTAAACATGTGTAACGGAATAATTTACATAACTAGAGACTGAGAACTGCACGTACATCCAATACCTCATGGACCATGCTACATCACAATAAAGAAAAATCATTGCCTCACTGTGTTACATATTACCGGATATTTATTATCCCAAATGTTGGGGAAATTATTGGAATAATAAAAATGTATCCGCTTGAAATCCCACGCGGCTGCTAATCAGACGTAACAATTTTTTCGTTTTTTTTTCCCCATCAAACGTGTTCTCGGTTATCTGTTTTCTTTCTCATTCTTCTGTACTGTTGGAGTGCCTCCGATTCATTTCGACACTCGTTGCGACAGTTTTTTTTTGTTCGATTACGTGGGTTGAAGGGGGGAAGAATCAATAGAATGGAAAAGTGTTTTTTAACGGTCGAGGGGGAAAGCCATTAGGGACAAGGGCCCGGTGGAATGAATACAATGTTAATTACTTATTTTACATTCTAATAATTATGAGTGTGTTGACTAGTTCCACTTCCTTCTGCATAATGAGCTGATGATTCATTTTTTCAATCTGTTCTGGTTTATTTGATAAATCAAATGAAATATTTGAGTCAAGGTGATTGTTTTTTTTTTAAAGGAATTAATGAGCCCATCAATTCCTGCAAAATTCCTCATCAACCGTAACGAGATCCATTACACGAAATCATACATTCAATTTTAATTTCTTCCGCAGCCTCATGCGCAATCAATTCCCTTTTTTTTTTCATACTCTTTTAATTCGAAAATTGTTTCACTTCTTCACACGCTCGAGAGACAATTCAATTCCCACTACCAGGATCTTCTGACCACGACCTTCAACCGTCTCATGTCCAAGACCAGGACACTCCCGTTTTTAATACATATATTCGTTTCAGAAAAAAAAACGTGGGTTTAATAGTAGCAGTGGAGAGCAGAAAAACGAAATTACGCAGGTAACCTTGAATTGCACAATTCCTAGAGTACCAAAGGAGTTTGAAAGAATGGGGGAGGCTACTCCCGTACTGTCCATTTGGTTCACTATAAAAGTCCTCAAACGCACCTCAAAGAGTATCAGTCGATTCACACTGTTCATCAAGTGAATAAACAGTTTAAGCACAATGTTTAAGGTATTTCCAATATTTTTCTAAAAATTTCCATGGATTGTGCTAAATAAAAATTTCTTTCAGTTCCTCGTAATTGCGGCAATTGCAGTAGCAACCAGTGAGGCAGTTCATCTTGCCTACAATGGCTACAATAATTTGGATTATGACTATGGCAACGGTCTAACCCACTCGGGAATTTTCCAGCCAGCAGTTAGCCAAGTGGCTTACGGTGTCGATCCTCACGTATACGGAGCTTACGGAGCTTACCCGTCATACCATCATGATCATCAAGACTACCACGTGAGTTTAAAATAATCTCATTAAATGGGAGCTCCAATGATGCATTAACCACCCACGTATTTCCGTAAAAGCCACTTAACAAATATTCACACTTTGAGAAGAGTCCTTCAAAAACTAACGGTGAAACGAAAATTCCACTTTTTTTTCAGGCACCAGCAAAGTACTCATTCAACTACGGTGTAAACGATCCACACACTGGCGACGTCAAGAGCCAACACGAGGAGCGTGATGGTGATGTTGTTAAAGGTTCTTACAGCGTGAATGAACCTGACGGTACAATTCGTGTTGTTGATTACACAGCTGATCCTCACAATGGATTTAACGCAGTTGTTAAAAAAATTGGACACGCCGTTCATCCAGCTCCAGCTCCCATTGTTAAATACATTGCACCAACACACTATGCGGCTCACCCACATGCGGCTTATCCTCACATTTCTCACGGTTACGTTGATAAATAATTGTGGAAATTGTAGCAACGAATTTCTTTGATTTATGAATTTCATCGTGTTTTTTCTATCAATGTAAATGTACTACTCGGTTGTGAACTGGAATAAAAGTGTTTATCAGATAATGTACTTACTGTTGCCCCTTCGAAGAGCTTGTGAGCGATGATACTTGTGCTCTCGAACATGTCCCTGCCTGGTCCTGATGCAAAGCACATTTCCTTCTTTCCTGGGCATGTGTATTGCGCCGTACACTCATTACCGGAAAATTCGCATTTAGGGCCACGTGTATTTGGAGAAACATCGCCTAAATTACTCGAAGCAAAGGCAGCAATAAAGTGATCCTGGAAAATGATATTAAAACGAATTAAATTGGAAATTTAATTCAAATGGGATTTTAGATGGAAGTTATTTTTATTTTTATCCCACGAGAAATGAAATTTTTCTCACCTCTCCAATTGTCAAATTTTTATTCATAGCTTTTTCAAAAAGTAGAGCTGCATATCCAACATTGTCACTTGAAACGAGTCGATTTGTATTGTTCATACTCGTCGGATGAACAGCGTACCAGTTAATGACCCCGAGAGGATGTCCATTTGCTGCTATGAATTTAATCTGAGTCATCGTCTTGTCAACATTGTATTGGTATCTGAGTGAGTAGAGAATTAATTGAGAGATGTAATTATTCCAGTGATGTTGACGATGCTTTTAATGCGTTAGTGAATAACGTTTGATTTACCTGTCTCTCTCGGTTTTTGGGTTATTCAAATAAGCTTGAGGGCTTCTGTTGATACTGGCATCAAGAACTTCTCCTTGATCTATGTAAATGCGCCCGGGAATCACTGAATCATGAGCTCGTTCTATACTCTAAATTAAACGACATTATTAAAAAAAATATAAACAAAGGGATTTCTATGATTCACTTACTCGTGTGATTCCATTAACCAATGCTGAAAAACTTTGTTTGATGAAACCATAAGTTGAGAGATCAAACAGTACATAGAGATTAAATCCACCGGGGCTTGAGTGGGTGTGTGTTGCACTTATCATTACGTTTTCCTCTCTATATAAATCACCATACTTCTTTTGTAATTTTTTAATCACCTGAAATACATAAAGAAACATTATAAAATTTATTCTTTCTTGGCGATTGAGAATTACTCACAGTTGAACGAAGGTCATGGCCAATCATGGCACTTTCAACACTGACAAAGACGAATCTTTCGTTTCCGTCATCGATGATAAAGCTTCTTGCGAATGTGCGCAGGTGGAGGCCCGTTCCCTTTTGCTCCATTTTCGCGTATCCCATCTGGAAAAAATAACGTTTGAATCAGATAATGGAAAAAATTGACTCTCAAAATTGAATGAAATACTCACGAATACAATTTCTGCAACAGGTCCAGTTGTATCGGCTTTGCCTATGCCGATGCTGTAAGCACCACTCACCCCAGGAATTGCAATTATTCCGAATAAAATGAAGAGGCTCGAGGCCTTGATAAGCCATTCTCTATCCATTACTTCCGACCTTTGAATTTGGAACGTAAATTAGAAAAATTGTGGTGCTATCGCTAAACACGTGGCTACGCAATATCAACATTATCGCCACCTGATTCTAACATCTGAATAATCATAATAATGCGGCAAGGTTGTTGAAGGCTTTACTCGTGGATCAATAAAGCTACACAAAGAAGCACGAAGTTAACTTATCCTCTTTTATTCGTCTCGCCTCTAAGTCTCATTGAATTGACTCTTTTTTTTTCAAATAAATTTGACACTTCATGTACACAGATAACAATTACTTCTATTCCATTCGATTCCAAATATTATGTTCGTAATTATTCGTATTTTTATCGTAAGACTTTGAACTTTATCAATTTATCAATAACATCAACATGTTTTCGTTTTTCTCTCGAATGTTTATTGTGTTATGTCATGTGCATAATAATCGTAGGATCCGGTTAATTAATTTGATGGTCTTGCTGATGATCTTGATGACCGGGGATACGTAATCTCTTATTTTTAATTGCCAATAAAACGACAAAGTGATGAATGCATTTATTATAATCAGTGGGAAATAACGAATTAAATTAATGCGAATTTTTTGAATTATTTGTGCTCTAATTTTTTCCTACAATTTTAAGAAGAAAAAAATGAGGAAAAATTGCACAAATGAAGTGCACTTCTATTGGACAATAATCCAGATATTCAGGAAGGTCAGTGTTTTACCACTGAAGTGATAATAAAATCCACAAATTGATACTTTACCAGTCTATTTGATACTGTTGCCTGTTTATCAATACCCGAGAGATCTTGAATGACGTGTCCTACCGCACGGCTAACACTGTACAACTGACTCAAGTCCCTACATATCTCGTGTCTTTTCACCTGTTATTAACAACTACACTACGCCTTATCTCACTCATTACCTACTTCAACGAAAACAGGGGAAAATGAGTAAATCACATCGATAATAACTACCTATCGTAATTTCACTTGGACACTCTGTTTATAAAATCCTGTGTCTATTCCAAATAATTTGAATTGCACAAGACACAAGTGATAAATAGAAGAATTAGTACATCAAGTGAAAAATTCTTTTGTAATCCAATTGTCCGTCACGTCGTCTCAATTTGAGCGAAAAAAAAAGATAAGAAAAATTCAATTAAATGAACCGGTTAAAACCAAAATTTCCGTTTACTCCAATTTCTTCTCGATTTAATCCTTGGAGAAGCAGAAAATATTAAACTAAAAATATTCAACGATCCAGTTTCTCTGAGAATGAGAGACTGAGGGGCAAGATGATGACTCTCATCTCTACTTATATCTTCTCACACTCTTCTCCCTCTCTTCTTTATTCTTTCTTGTAAACCGCTTCATTCGTTACGTTTGATGCTACTCTGTACCCCACAGAGTCGAGTCTTTCTTTTTCGGATGAGTTCTTTACGATCCTCAGTGTCTTATGGGGAAAACGTGGGCCATTGGACTGATGACCAGTACCGGAACGACAATGATGCTTTTTCATCACGTACGCCCTTCAAGCTCGGCCATCAAATGCTCGTGTCGATTCTTGATAATACAATAGAGGTCATTCCCATCTCTCCATCTAGCTGAATGTCTCTCCATTCATTTCCGGTTGAACAATAGGCACTTTTTCTCGTGAATTTTTCCAATGAAGATTTCATCTTTCTTATCTTCCCAAAAACAAAATAATAATGAAAAGTGAAAGATTCAAGTTTTCCTTGAGCTCAAATGCACGAGCACTCGAATTTCGCAATGGCACATTCCAAGACTCTTTTTTTCTTTTACCTCACACAAACTTCTTTGGTTTTAAATTTCTTTTCTTCAAATATTTGGCAATTTATGAGACACTAGAATCTCTTCCACTTTCTATTGGCCTTAATTATGGTGTTTTTTTTTAGGGTTAGTCACGTGACACTAATGGATTGCCAACTCTCTAGGATTATTATTCACGATTATCACTAGATTTTTGTTTTATTTTTTTTTTTTGGAGGCTGATGCTGGTGATGATGGGGAATTGAGTGGAGGAACTGATAGAGCACTGCTAACACTGTCACTTTCGATAAACCGGCAAATTGTAGTGTTACTCGTGGCTCAAGTCTCCACCTGTTCCACTAGGAGAAAGTAAAAGGAAGAATTGCACAATTTGTACGTACCAATCGATTCTACGTGATTATGTAGAATAATCATGAATTATTGTATCGTGTAATCACATATAAATACGTGATACTAATGATTTAAATTTATGGATTAATTATTGGGTAATGATTATGGACTATGTGAATTTTTTTATTAAATTTTTTGATATAATTATTTACTCATGAGTTTAATGTTTCCAGGGATATTTGATGAGGTATTCTGATGTTTCATTAATCGAGTGAATTTCATGGAATATTCGAGAATCAATGGGCATTCATTAAATTACTCGGTTTAATAAACGTAATATGAAATTTTCAGGTGAATTTATAAATCAGAAATAAACTATGCAATTTTATTAATCAAATTCAATTGATTTCCATTCAAGAATTTTTCGTGAACGAATATTAAATTCAATGGAATTCGATTGAAATGCAATTTTTAATGTAAAAATTTGCTAAGTTAATGAGAATTTTTTACTTTTGTTTGTGCGTATGCAGATGTCATTCAACTTGTTAATTAAAAAAATTATTTCCACATGAATTTACGATTAAAGAGGACAAGTCGTGGATTTTGGATAAAAGTGCTGACGTTATGAAGAAGAAAAAACGCAATAATCAGAGGTAATTTTTTAAATTGGACTTGATGGTTCATTCAGTTGTGAAGTATCAAAGGAAGAGAGACCTTTGTTTCGTTCAGAGAACAAATATTCGCAGAATTAATTAATCGTTAAAAAGCCAATGAATGAGAAGGTTCATAATCATTGAATATTTTACGATTTATTGGTAATTAAAATGAAAGAGTTTAATTCAGAGGAAATGGAGGACGTGACTATCGGAAATTACCGAATTAAACCAGAGAACATAAAGAATAAAATCTCGAATAAAATAAAAAAATTAAAATACGTCCAAATGACTAATAATTGTCACAAGTTGAGCCGTTATCAATTGATCGTAATATTCGTATTTGCATCAGTTATTCTATTGTTATTCTCCCTCAACTCAATGTTTTATTCATCAATTCAAACAGGTAATAATTTAATAATGTCCATTATGTTAAATACGAGAAGAGAAAAAAAAAATATCACAAGTCATAAATAATTTATAAATATCCCTCGACTTGGCTTTCCAGATGTGATTCAAGAAGATTTACAACCGCAGTTTATCAATGCAAATCCTACACCAATAGAAGCCAAGAATCACCTTTACAACGAGGAATTTCTCAAACTCAATTCAAAGGATCGTAATGATTTTCTTTATGAAATGCTCATAAATGACGTGAAATATCGCAGACGTCGTTCGAGTGTCGACGTGCAGGAGAATGAGATTGAAATCGGCGATGACTCACAAATTAACGAAAAGAGGCAGATTGAATTGGGAAAGAGGAACGAATCCTGTGAGGATCGATACGAGCGTTGCAAATTGATTCTAACGAGCATGGACAAGATAACAGGAGCTGCCAAAGAGAGCATCGACAATCTTCAAACCCTCCTGAAGACAATTAATCCATCAGAAAACTCTGCTCTCAAAGACTTCCTAGAGTGCGTCCAATGCCAGAGAAAAGCAAAGACAATTGACAGCACCCTAACTGTTTCAAACAGTTCTCTCATTCCCCAACAATCAGCCCCTGTCATCACTGACCTGAAAGATAAACAGAAACAATTCCCCCGAGATTCCAAAGTTGTTGAATTTCCTGATAGCCCCTCACCCGATAATTCCACCAGAACTATCATTGTGACGAAGACAAACTCGAGTAAAACAATAGACGGAATGAAAGTCACTGAATTAGTCCAGAATGCAACGATTCTCGAGATGCCAATGGAAAAAAGTGAAGTATCTCAATCAGATGCACCATTGCAGTATCATTTCCCCATCATGCGTAATCCAGAGGCCGAGAATATTCCCTCTGCACCATCGAGTGACGCAATCCCCGATAATAATCAACAGCCGAGAATGGTACCAGGACAATACTTTCCAGGCAGAAATTACGAGACACGTCCACCGGTGATACCAACAGCTGAGACAATGAAAACAGGTCAACAAGTTCAAATAACTCCACAAGTGGCATTCACGAACATACCAGTCTGCTTCTATGCATCTGCACAAAGTCCCATGAATGATCAGCCAATGGGATATCAACAGCCATCACCTCCATATCCTGGGCAATTTCAAGGACAATTCCCGGGGAGAGGAGTTTCAGCGCCGGGACAAGGCTTTTCGTCGTTTCAATCTGCGGCAGTGCAAACTAGTCCATTTGGAGTTGTGCAGAGTAATGCAATGGGCGGATATCCTGGTCCATGGATGCCACCAACTGCTCCAGGTCAAAGTTATCAGGGTGGTCCGCAGATGCCTCCAGTTTACTGCACCTACATGCAGCCTCCATTTCAAGCACCACCTGGAATTCAAGGATTTAATAGAAATGCGGAGATACGTGGTAATAATGGAAATCAAGTTTTTACTTCTCCAAGTGGAAACAGCTTTTATCCAGGTAATTTATGAATTATTCTATTAAATAAAAGGGTTTACTGATTTATTGGGGTTTTTTTTAGGGTACAAGAGTCAGTGCAAAAAGGATGAACACCAGTGTCTCGATGGCAGCATTTGTATCTCGAAATTGGAGTGGTGCGATGGAAGAATCAATTGTCCAGATGCCAGTGATGAGATTCGTTGCTCATGCAGAGACAGAATAAATCGGGATAAACTCTGCGATGGTTATTTTGATTGCCCCAGGGGAGAGGATGAACTCGGCTGTTTTGGTTTGTATTTCAATTCAATAGCCAATGAATTCACCGCAATTTTGCTTTTATTTGGTTTCATTAATTAATGCATTGAAATTAAATTATCCAATATCAATAATATTGGATTGTAAATGACGCAGTTGCGCATTTAATCAATTTTATTCACATGATATCAATAACACAAATATTCATTGAAATGACCCTCTCGAATTTCCCCATTAATTATTACCCAGCATATTTGGATAATAAATATTGGCTTCCAATCAGATACAAATGGGAATTTGTATTCTATTTTAATCAATCAAATTATTAATAATTCACTCAATTAGATTGATAATTTCATTTAAAATGCGGATACTCAAAAATTCTCAGTCTTTCACATTTAAAATTATTCGAGAAAGTGACTCAAGATGTCGCACGAGACCAGAGAGATTGAAAAAAATGAAGAGATCTTACTTACCGATCGTTTTCTTTACCTGCACGTTTGCGCGCGAGAATTTAATGGGATTGTTAATGAGAATAATCCTTCCAGGTTGTCCAAAGGATGCATTCAGCTGTCAGGACTGGACGAGACGATACAGCCGTGAAAATTGCGTTTCCATGATTCAGAGATGCGATGGAATTCAACACTGTCCCAATGGAAGAGACGAAATGGACTGCAACATGCTGACGCAGTCGATGGCTGAAGATCAAGACGTAATGCTAAAAAGTGAATCAATAAATTAAAATTCAAATGTTTAATAATTTCGTTTATCTCAGGTGTTCCTCACTGGTTATTTAACCGGTTACCTCCACAAAAACTACAAAGGCAAATGGTATCCAGCATGCACAGCAACCCAGGCATGGGCAGTGGACGCATGTACAGCAGAGACTGGAACTCCAATAAGGTATCCAAACATTTGCATAATTAATTGAAAAAAACCCGCAGAAATTAATTAATTATTGAATTCAGAGAATTACCAACTATCGAGGCGAAGACTATTCCCTTCGGTATGAATCACGGCCCATACATCGCCTACATGCCGAATGGTGTAATGGAGGTAGTTTCCACCTGCAACAATCAAGCACTCTTCGTCAAATGCCCGACAATCCCTTGCGGAACACGAGTAGTTGCACGTGATCGTTACAGGCCTTATGGTGTTTATGAAGATTCCCTCGTAGCCTCCAAACTCAACGCAACAGCTGATGAACCTGCAAGTAAATTAATTGGAGGTGTAAAGAGAGTAGTTGATGGTATTGATGCTATTTATGAGGATAAATCCGGAGATTCCAGAGTTGTGGGAGGTCGTGCTAGTCAGCCCCAAGCCTGGCCCTTCCTCGCAGCTATTTATCGAGATGGTTATTATCACTGTGGTGGAGTTATCATCGACGAGCACTGGATTTTAACGGCTGCACATTGCACTGCTGGGTTTGTACGAATTGTCAAGCATCAATAGGTCCATGCTTTCTCATTTTTCACCTGAAATTTATTGATTCCAGACACAAGACACATTACTACGAGATTCAAGCCGGTTTGCTGAGACGATTCTCTTATTCTCCAATGGCCCAGTCTCGCAAAGCTGATTACGTGATTATTCACCCTAATTACAACGCTGGAACGATGCAGAATGATATCGCACTCATGAAATTGAATGAGCCTCTCCACTTCAATCGTTGGATCCGACAGAGTTGTCTTCCTCTGCACTCATGGGACAGTGAACCTACCCCACAGACCACGTGCATCACAGTTGGATGGGGTGCTACCGTGGAACATGGCCCTGATCGTAAGTATTTCAAGATGCTAAATAATTCATCGCAAGAATTCTTTTAACAGTCTTTTCTTACAGCTGACCATTTGCGGGAAGTTCAAGTGCCAATCCTACCGGAATGCAAGTATCCTGTGGATCGAAATGAGGGGACAATCTGCGCTGGAACTCCTCAAGGAGGGAAAGACGCTTGTCAGGGAGACAGCGGTGGTCCTCTCATGTGTGCAGTCCCAGGGTCAGAGGGCCAGTGGTATGTAGCTGGAATCGTCAGTCACGGAGAGGGATGCGCGAGGGAGAATGAACCAGGGGTTTATACCAGAGTCAGCAAGTACAAGGATTGGATCGATTATACCATCGCAGAAGGACCTTATTCATTTCCAAGGCAAATGAATCCGTGTCCAGGATTTGTTTGTGCTGGTGGACTTGGGAAGTGTCTCCCTGCTAATCGCAAATGCGATGGAATTGTCAATTGTCTCGATGCTGAAGATGAGATGTTTTGTCCAGCCCCATTGGTGAATCATGAGTATCGACAATCAGATGAAGCGAACCTTGGATCGAGCTGTAATGGCACAAGGAATGAGCAGTACAGGGCTTCGATTGTGGAGGTATTAGAGGATTATGCATCTACCATGGAACCAAGTACTCCAGAATCTCCAACGACTCCAGCAACAACTCCGGGTTCAGTGATACCATTAAGAGACGATGAGATTACTACAAAAGAGGCAACTGAGACCACATCTCCAGCAACGACTCAGCCTTCAACAACTCTGAACCCATTCACTCCCAACAAAAAATCCCATTTCATTTGTCATCAAATGCTCCAGCTGATACCAAAGCACAACAGATGCGACGGAGTCGTAGACTGCGAAGATGGAACCGACGAGGACGATTGCACCTGTAAAGACATCCTCTACAATTCATTCCCATCTGCAATTTGCGATGGGCACGTAGACTGCTACGACGGAAGTGACGAGGAAAATTGTGATTTCTGCAGGGAAGATGAATTTACGTGTACTCGAAGTGGTTCCTGTATCCCAAAAAAAGAGAAATGCAGTAGAAGTGCCAATTGCCCTCTGAAAGAGGACGAGGCTGACTGTTACATCCTGACTAATGGAGAATACGTGATCCATGATCTTGAAGACCGTCCACATCTGAATGCCGAGGGTGTAGCAGCGCAGATGCAGCAGAATGGTGAATGGAAGCCTGTCTGCTCCAATCACAACGAAACGACGAGGACTCAGATTGCTGATAATCTGTGCTTCTACCTCGGATTCAAGGGACACGAGGAGGTCCGGAATATTACCGTTAAAGATGGGCCATTGGAGCTCCGAAGATCCACTGCGGAAAACAATATTCCATACGAGTACTCACCCTCCATAAAATCCCCAGTTAATGAGTCAAAAACGTGTCCAGGCCTCTGGGTGAAGTGTACAATGGTATTAACTGGTTCTGTTGAATCTCGGCGTGTTGAGCATGTTCGTAATCAGCCTCTGAACACCTCGTACTTGTGGCCTTGGGAAGCTGCGATCTTCGTAAACGGACGTTACCATTGTCCAGCGGTTCTCCTAGAGTATGACTGGCTTCTGACGAGCCAGAGGTGCAGCGAAAGCATCGACCTGAAGCAGAACCACACGAGAGTAGTCCTTGGGCTCTCTCCAACGTTCAAATACGTCGATGGACCTCATCAGCAAATCGTTGGAGTAGACTCCATTGTCCCCATTGACTCAAAGAGATCAGATGCCTATCTTCTTCACTTGGAGCCAGCGGTCAATCTGACGAGACACGTGCAGCCAGTTTTCCTGCAGAAGCTCATCTTCCCTCCATCGGAAAAGGATGTTTGCGTTGCGCTTGGAACTGATGAGAAGTTCAATAGCAGAATGACGTTCTTGCAGCCGTCTGTCGAAGGCTGTCCAAATTGTCATCGGTGCTACAAGAATGCTACCATCGAGAATTGCCGGGGAAATGAAACCGCAAAGTGGGATGGAGTCGTTGTTTGCAGGGGCAGTGGTGGCTGGTATCCTGCTGCTGTATTCCAGGATGAAGACATGCTCTGTGGCTTCAAATCGCAGAGGATTCTTACGAGTATCGATTATATTAATGCGCATATAGTTGAGGCAATGGAGAAGAGCTTGGAAACTGTACCTCCGGCAACGTGCAATGGATTCCGTTGCTCTTTGGGAAATTGTGTTCCTTATAATACAATGTGCAATGGAGTACTGGATTGTAGAGACGGGAAAGATGAGGATAAAAGATTCTGCCAAGAGAAGCAGGAACTCTGCGAGAAGATTGGAGGAGCCGGATGCAAGTGCTTGAAAGGAGAATTAACGTGTAAAAATGGAAAGTGTGTACAGAAGCATAAATTCTGTGATGGAGTAGCCGATTGTGAGGACGGAAGCGATGAACCGAAAAATTGTACTTGTGCTAATTATTTGAGGCTTACAGCACCGAAGCTACTTTGCGATAATATTCGTCATTGCAAGGATAAAACGGATGAGAATAATGAGGAGTGTTTGTGTAAAGACTCGAGTTTCCAATGCTTTAACTTGTAAGTTCAGAAGATTAATAAGAGGAGACGAAGAAGTAATAATTAATGAATTCATTATTTCAGAACATTGACGACGAAGCAGTGTGTATCTCCAGACTTTGTTTGTGATGGTGAAGATGACTGTGTGAATGGTGCTGATGAGAAGGACTGCAGGAGGATCAGAGGACACCAGAATGATCCGTAAGTAAAAGAACAACCCGAGGTATATTCTGCATTCAATCCTCTATTTTTCATTCCAACAGACCGGGGACTGGCCAAGTCTTGAAACGTTCCTCCGGTGCCTGGCATACCGAGTGTTTCCCATATCCAATAGAATCACCTGACGCAGCCCTGAAGATCTGCAGAGACTTGGGCTACGTGGACGGTGCCCTTCTGGATCCAACAGAGTCCATTAAATACGACGGAATCCTCGTCCCTACAATCGACGACTTCAATCCAATCAGAATCAACAACAACACGTGGCTAAAAATCTCCATGAGATCCAACAGGCCTCTAGTTACCCTCGCTCCTCCTCGAGGTGTGTGTCATCGTGCCTTCGTCAGGTGCTCGTGAACATAAAAAATCAATTCACCTCTCTCATTCCTCTTCATTAATAAAAAAACAAATACCTCTATTTAAATGGAAAAATCCAAACTAGTTCATGACGTGTTATTCGAAATGAACCGTAAGCTCCCCGTAAAATTAAAAAATTCATCTCAACCAATTAAATAGAGGAATGCGAGAAAAACGTTATCGATGATAGTCACGGCTGACTTTCCATGTGTGCAAAGTATTCCCCCACATCTCCCTATCCTCATGATTGTAACATCAGAATTAGTCACTCAAGAAATGTGAACGGTGTTTTTCTGTACGAGTATTGGGGATAAAAATTAAACATTACACACACAACAGCAAGAAGGCAAAAGGTGTACAAGTTTACCTTCAACGGTAGCGACCCCATTCGCTTGCATTCCTACCATCCTTGCAGCCGCCTCCTTTACTCATTCCTCCTCCATCCATCTCGTTCCGTTCCGGTGTTATTTTTCCCTCCTGAGAAAGAGAAAATGAGGATTATTCACCATGAAAAAAACGCGAGAATCATTAAAATTCCGGAAAATTTTTCCCCAATGATGAATTGCTCGTTAAATTATTTGTGGAAAATTCATTAGCACAGGAGTTATCTTTCTCTACTTTTTTTCTTAACGGTCAGTCGCCAATCGATTATGCAACAACGATGGTAGTCTCAGTGAGTAGCGAAGAGACGACAAGGAGGCGCACGGTATAATTTCATTCCATGAAGTACCGTTTGTCCTGACTGCGTGGTTCAGTGGCTATCGGCGTGCGCCCCATGCCGCATTGCTATCGTCCAGGAGAAATCCTTCTTTTTCCACTTCAATATAAATGCTCAAAGTGTTACAGAGTCTGACAATACTGGAAACAAATTGTTCCCACTTCCATCAAAACCTGCACTTCCAACTGCACCTAAAATTCAAGGAAAACCCAATTTCAATGATAAATGAATAAGGTGGAGCTACAAATTGTTATTGAACTGGACGAAAATTTGTCTACAATATTCAGCACGTTTTACCATCGTTTCTTGTACCGTTACGCTTCGCCAGCTTCCTGCCAACGATAATATCCACTGCCATCACCCCCATTGGTCAGTCTTCTGCATACTTATAGTACTAAATGTTTACTCCCTTCACCACATTACAAATTCAATGGAATTTGACCGGTAATTTAATTCATGACACGAATTTCTTTGAGTTCCATTAAAGTCCTCAGTTTACCATTTGCGGTAGTTCATCACACCCCGAACGAAGTAGTCATATCTGATTGACTGTAATAATTCCGAGTGGTGCGCATGATTCGAATTGCAATAATAGAAATTACGATTCTATTATTTAACCTCAGGAATTTAATTTTCTCTATCTTCTGCTTATCTGCAGAGGATGTAGCATTTTTCTTTGACTTATCTGAAGGAACCTGAGGCTTTTAACAGCACGTGTTAGATGGATATACTGTTAGTGGGATAAGAAATTATTTCCCAACGTCCACCTGCTGAAGACACACATATACGTGAATATTTTTCATCTATAAAATGCTTGCTCTTGTCCTCAGGTCGATGGCCCCCTTCCAAATGTGATTTTGAATCTCATTAATTCATACATAGGCAGCAACGAAGGTCATCATCAACGCCCACGCTCATTATTAGTCATGAGACACAGCATAACGTCATTCATCCATCTATCTCACTTGCCTACGAAAAATAATAATAATTAATAAATTAAAATGTTACTAACTCTATCCTCTAATTCTCTAATTTTCTACAGCATGACTATATTATATTCCATTTCATAAACGTAGTTAGCGTGATGCGAGAACTGGCCACTGAGTCGACGGGTTGAACGCCTCAAAGTGCAGCAGACCCGATAACTACTAACGGAATTTAACTTGTATCTTCGTATTATTTTTATCATGCAAAGATTTTAATGAAATATAGAAAACTCGTGGATTCAGAGGATAAATAGAAAAGCCAGTAGTTTCCATTTGTTTCTTTTTTTTTCCAGTAAAATTGATCTCTCGCAAGTAGATATTGACGAAATAAATTGCATCACCAACGGTGCGGTAAGAAAGCATAAAAAAAGTACCTTTTTTTGCTTCTCTATTTTCCTTCAATTTTCATGAAACATTATTCGGTCTACGGTATAAATGAGAAAAGGTCGTTGACGCTCACGATTGTTCATATTTCATTTATATTTCTTCAGTTAAAACTGAAGAATCTTTTTTAATGAAAGATGATGCTTTCTATCCGGGCATCGATGTCTCTCTGATTTCATCTCCTTCCTCCCCTCATCACCAGAATCCTCATCATCATCGTTTCCTCATCTCTTTCTCCTCTGAAAAAAAAAGGGAAAATCGAAATTATGCATATTTCTCAAGAACGGATGAAAAAATGGAGCAAGAAAGGATCCCAGGAATTTACGTTAAAGAGAAAAAGTAATAAAAATAATAAATGGAAGAATTTAGTGGAGTGTATAAGTGCGTCTGAAAGAGCTAGTAAATCCCGTGTGTTTCTTGATCTTTAAACGCATACCAACCCTCGGTTACCGCCCGTTTCTTTCTCAAGACGGCGCCGTGGATGCCGAGCACAGCCGGTTATTGCCGATCTCAGGTATCGTGAACAGCTCTCACCTCCTCTTTTCCCTCTTTAATCCGCCCATCGTCTTCCCCAGTGAGACCAGGTAAAACTATCGTGGCAAGTCGAGGCAATGCCGCGCCATTTCTGCTGGGTCCCCTTCAGTTTTGTGTCGTCGGGCCGGAGGTAAAGAGCTCCGTGACCCTGAATTACATATTCGTGTAAACTGTATCATCGAACTCTCCGAGTCGAGAGAAGTGGAGGCATCCAACCTGAGGAGAAACAAGAAGATTAATTAAATTCAATTTTTATAAGAGTGAAAAGTGTAACGACTCTTTATAATTGTGCCTGAAAGAGAAGAAAAAAGAACGGATTCAGGTTCGAAGAAACCAACTCTCATTGAGCAGTGTTCATGTGCCCAGTAAAGGAGTAATTCTCAACCAGGAGGTGAACGCACCGGCAAATGTAAGTCTATTTACCCCGATTCTTTGCACGACACAATCTAATTGAAGATAAAAGAGAAAAGAGTATTTTCAGACCTCAAAAATATCCTCCCCACACACCTTTACATTCTAAATTATTTTCTTACCTTTTTTATCCATTAAATTTCAAGAGAACCAAGGACTGTAGTTGAATAAATATCGAATAAGCGAAAGGCGAAGGTTGATGTTCCATAAAAGCACAGAAGAATGGAAATATCGTGAATTGTGTGGTGAATGCAATAGGCTTCTCAGAGAATTCTAAAAATAAGAGAAAAAAAAATTACTCAGGGGTGAATACTTTTGTGTAGATGCGGTATTTTATGGTGACACTGTTGGTAAAAGAATAATTATGAGATGTGTGGTAGAGTTGGAGGAGCATTGATTGATTATAAAATTGTGAAAGTTTTATATTGTTTCATCTCACTCTGGACTATTGCTTATTGTTGAGCGTTATTGTCCATGAAGAAACTGGGAGCACGTTCGCCACACCCTGTAGTCCATAACCCACTCCTTGCATGCCTGTGCGTGCTGTGTTAGGAATCGTTCTGGCATCAATTCTGTTCCAGCATTAATTCGTTTCTCTTCATCTCAGTATGAAGAATTCCATTATCACTTATCGTAGCTCGATAGTTTCTTCCTCTTTAATTATTCCGAAAGAGAGGAATTAAGTTGGGGGAATTCTTGAAAATATGGTAATTATCCAGTCGTCAACATCCACGTGGTGTTTAAGTGTCTCAATGGTATTTAAAATCCGTACACTTTATGTCGGTCGACGAACTCCATCAGTGAACGGAGTAAAAGCGAAGCACGCACGATCGGTTCGCTCTGCACAGATCTCTTCTCTCCTTCTCTCATAAATAGTTGAGCTGAAAAAATAAAACGATAAACTTCAATTTTATTTCAGAGAGAATTCGCTTTACATTATAATAAGAACTTGATATTCATATGGCGTGAGAAAGTCAACGGTGTAAAATACAGGCGAATTGTTTTTCCTGTGATATAAAAATATATATAGAAAATAGTCTCGTGTCGTATCATGTGAATTAAATTCCTTAAATACATGTGTACTACGTAATTATCTGGGTATCAAAAACTTTCTACATATTACCTGAAATGTATTTAATTAGATGGATTTATTTTTTTTTTACAAATTGGTGGAATACAGATAATTTCATCCGTTTATTCACATTTTTTCACTCACCCATATCCATTAAAATGATAAATAAATCATTAAATTTGCTAATTTCAAGTTCGATAAATTCAAGAACGTTTGTATCATATCCGTCTCCCTGGTATTGAGGGATTTCACTCAACAAGTGGCTTTCTCCGTAGAACTTAACGTCCGGTTTTGCTGAATACGAGTCTCACCAAGTCTAGTCGTGTCTAGGAAGACCGTTACCAAATGTGGAAAAATTGAATCTGAAGAAAAAAAAGAGGCGATAGAAGAAATTAAAAAAAAAAAAAAAAACATTCCAGAGTGAACGGAAATTTCGCATTTCTCACTCGATGAATCACAAGTAATAACAATTTACGTTAATTGATTTTCTAACGGTAAAAGTATGTCTAATTGTATGAAAATTCGTAATCCATGGATAAAATCGATGACACCTACCCATTATATTCAAGAAGAAGAAGAAAAAAAAACACATTACCGTTAACTATTCAATTAACGCATTAGTTTGCCTGATGAATCACGTTGAATCATGAACCCGAGACATTTCCATTTAATTACCTGAGAATTGTTTCTGCATTTAATCTGAGTTATCATGTATTTTCCGTGTGTAAATAGTTGAGGTAAAAAGAGCAGCCATCGGTCATCGATCTTGAAAACTCGTTGTGCCAGCTTGACACAGTGTGAATGATCGAGAGTCAATCCTCGTTGCCTCGATCCTCCTCAATTTTAATCATACAACAATCAAAGAAGCCTTGATTGATACTCCAGAGGCATAAAATGCAGGAGGAAGTGCCTCAAATGAAGAGAGTGTCCAAGTAGGGCCTCGGAAGTGTCGTCATGATTAGACAATGACTGAAGCGGTACTTTTGACGTTCGTGATAATCCTTCCAAATGCCTCATTCACCGTTCACTTATTTTTTCCTCAATCGTTCTGCGACAGGTACCTCCAAACTGGTGCTATTATGACTGATGGGAGAAGAGTCAGAGTGTGTCGAGTGGACACTAACTCTCACAGTCATATAATCCAAGGGAACCTGATAGCATCGTGACTGCCATTTGCCTCCTTGGCAATGAAGGGACACCGGATTTCCGTTCTCACCCTGATAATTCCTCTCTTTATCTGCAAGTAAATATGCATTATAAGAAGACCCCAAAAAATGATGGATTTCCTTCATTTTTCGGGGAATATAAATGGTCTTGCGGTATTTCAGCAATTATGGTAGTGCGGCAGTATACAAACAGCTTTGCAATTGATAAAACGACGAAAACGAGGAACGAGAAGGTTCACCGTTAACTGCATTGGAATACCTATAACACAAAACCGTATGCAGGAAGAGTGGAATGAAAAGGGGGATACGTAATTCTGTGTCGATGGAATGCCTCTTCGTAAAGTCAACTTGGAGTAACTTCATGGATGTAGATATTGAATTGGGTTAAAAATTCCTTCAATCGTTTCTCCATCCGTTCTTATATAAATTCACGTGGTAGAATAAATCTTATTCTGTAGATAAAACTGTGTGGTAATTCTGGAATTCATGCCTCAGGCTCTGGGTCAATTCTCCATTGGAGTCTGAAAATCAAATGATCTTAATTAATTCATTTAATTAATAACTCTTCCCTTTTATTTATATGAAGAAATATAATGAAAAATGTAGTTCAGTCGTTTAGACTCCGGAAGTTGAATTTATCTTTATCGTGACTGCGTAATCACCGTTGCTTGGCCTACTGCCTGAGTACTCGTAGGCATTATACTACATTTATATATTCACAATGTACAAAGCCACTGTATATCTCACTTTTTCGCACCATCGAAATGTATAGAGTCCATAGCCTCTAGTTTCTCACTCTTCTTTACTTGGTCTAGCGAAACTCTGGTAATTCTTGAAGCGAGAGAGTTTTATACAACTGTTTTCTTTCTCCTTCTTGTTCATAGCTTTGGGAAGACACTCATTGTTTTCGTATATTCTTTTTTTTTGTTTCTTTTGCTTTTTTTGTGGCGTCCGTTACTGGGTTTGAGGTGTGCGAGCACCGGGTTAACGGACTTATAGCGATTCCACTTTCTAGCTCACGACTCATCGATATTCTTTTCCTCTTTCTTCTCAGCAATTGCCTACTTTTGTGTCTACAGCACACCTGTTCCCGCATATTTATCTTTCCCTGTACAATATTTGCAGTCATAATTAATATGGTTTTTTACTTGACCATTAATTGAAAAAGCTGAAAAAAAAAATTGCAGGATATTTAAAAAAAAATTGAGTCTTCTATTCTTAGACTTAAATAATGAATTTTGATATGAAAATTATAATTCTCTCGTTTTTCCAATTTTTATCCTGAATTCAATGGCCATGTGACAGTCACACGACTCCAACAATATATAATGTGTGAGGTCTGTAAAGTATACGAGTATTACCGGTTTTCAGACGGTCGAGGCCGATTCACATTTGTGCAAGGCACAAAACTTTGAACGAGAGAGTGAGAAGAAATACCGGAGAGTTTGTGTTACCAACATCCACTGGTATGACGCCCAAGCAGAATCATCAGCCATCTATTAACCGTTATTCTGAATAGCCAATTATATTGTAGCGTGTGTCAGTACGAGGAAAGATCCGGATTCTCTTGTTTTAAATTCATCACTTCTCTTTTCCTGTTGACAATTTATCTAATTTAATTTTCATACAGAGAGAAAAAATAATGTCAATTAGTTGAAAATGGAATTCCTGAAGGAGGTACTTAAAAAAATAGGAATATTCCCAAACTCACTCCTTTTGTTCATCTTCATGATTTACTGAGAATCCAAGAGACAAGTCACGAGACTCGCACATTTATATTTTCTTCTCTCTCTCTCTTTTATTTCCCTTCACTAGTTCATTAGGACTTCCATGCCTCTAATTATAGCTCTCACGCAATTCGTTCCAGTTATTCACCTGCAATCCTTTAAACTCTTTGAAATATATAATAAAAGATTGTCGAGACAGATGAAAATAGAGGAACAAAGATGGTGGAAACAATGCAAAAAGATTGCAAGCAAAAAATAAATATAAAAGAAGACAGTAATTTTGAAATTTTCAATGACTCAGTGAATAATCACTGTGTGGATGGGTAACTTTCTCGATCAACGACAATTCTTCGCATGGCAGAGTGAATTGTAGCTTCCCACGGGAACAAATTCAGTTACCATCACAGAAAAACACTAAATAACTCAATGACTCTACATTGCATCACTATTGTTGCGTATAATTAGTTACAGCACATGTGTAACACATACCCCCACAATTTTTCCCATAAAAAAATCCTTATTCTCTTAATTTACATCCACTGGTCATTCCTACACGTTGTCCATTGCTTCATGTACCTGTGCAGATAAATATTGATTACGAAAATATATTCCAATGGACATTGATTCATTGAGAATAAACGAAAGAAAAAAGTACCAAATGGAATTTTCCTATGGGTGTAGCACACGAAGGAAATGACAATAATTTTTATCCAATGAGAAATCCACTCGCCTCGAGGTCCACTGAAAAAAAAAAAAAAAAACCGTAAGGAATTTATGCTAACCGGATTATAAATTGCTAATGGAGTGACAGGTATTCATACGTTACATTGATCGAAGGACAGTCTCAATTTCCTTCTTTTCCATGTAATTTAATTTAACATGGATATTCCTTTTTCTTTCTTCAATTTTCCTCGTGACTTACACAGAGACACATCTCCACGCTCCAATCACGTCGATACTCGTAATAATCCTCGAAGCGTAGAGGCGGGAGGGGAGACGGCCACGTCCTCTATGAATTATCCGAAACAAGTAGGAGGCATACAAAAGAGCCCACGGATGGAAAAAGACCGGTTATTATACGACCACAGGGGGATGACTGGATAGCGGTGCAACCGACCCTGCAACTCGACCTCCTCCACGTATTCTCTGAACCAAGATCCTTCAAAGCATGTGCCTCTCCTCTTTTTCATTAAATCCATTCTCTCCCTCAATGTAAACCTTCTTATCTTTTTAACGGATTTTATTTTAAACTTGAGCTTCTTTTGTTTCAGACAAAATGTTGATTAGAGCAGTGGCGGCCATCTTGGTCGCCGTACTCTTGTGCCATCTTCCACCAGCGAATACTCAGGTATTTATTTTTTATGACGTAGGGGTAAAATGGGTAATTGGTAAAAAAAAAATAGATTTTTCAAAAAAATTGTTACACCACATGTTTTTAACCTAAAATTCAACTTTCTAATGAAATCATCAGAAAATCAGTTTCTCAAATGCCCATTTTACCCCACTAATATTAAGCATTAATTTCCAAATGTCCACGGCGCAATTCCCATGATAATGTGCTGAAGAACGAGAGAATCACGTATACGCAGACATTTTGCTGTAGATTGAGAAAGACCTGACGCAAAAACGCTGGGCCTCAAGCAAAATAATTGACATAGCCGGGCTTCTCAATCCCTCTTGTGTGTGTGTGTGTGTGTGTATCCTCAGTAACACATTTTTATTAAGTTTTAGAATGTGTGTACATTGGCGAAACGGTGAAAGCGAGACTTGCACATGAGGCCTGTTGTGGCTCCTTGATACATCGGACCAATAAATGCATTTGCCCTCTCAGGCATCATTAAGAAAAAAAGCAGAATTCCTTGAAAACAATCCGAGTCACAAAAAAACCAATGGATTTACGTATTTTATCATTCAGAAGCATATCAGAAGAATGATTTTTTAACAAATATTGAAAGTGAACTCTACATCTTACGTCTGTGTTTTGTTACGTCTTTTATATTCTCATTCTCTTGGTTTATTCAATTTTTTTCATTCGCTTGCACCTTTCAATCCAGGAAGAAACGTAATACTTACCGTTGGGGGAGATTACTCGTGTTTCCAACGACGACATTCACAACAAAACGTACTCGATCTCGTTGGTATTTATCAACCGTTATGCCATCGTATTTTTAGTGAGATGAGCCTACTTTTTCCATTAAAACCATTTGCCTCAATTCTAAAAATAGGGCAAACCGTTGGACATTATTTTTAAAGACAATTCAGCCTCTCATAAGACACTGAGTATTAATTTTCTCTGATTTTTCTTTTTCCAGATCTCCAGCAATGTTTTCACGTGTCCAAACGGTAAGTCATCACTCACCTCTGACATCCGCCTTCATCTCCCGCATTGTGCAGCAGGTATCCCTGCATCTCAGGTAGATTGGGTTCCCATGAAGAGGCAGGTGCCTGGATGAATTTCCGAGAAAGACGCCGGAAAACTCTCTCCAGCAAGTGCCCCTGTGAAAATCCCCGAAGAATGTCCCGAGACCCTCTTATCTCCCCCATAAATCCAAAAAAAAGACCCAAATAAAATGAGACCGCCCAGTTCAACAACAGAAGAAGAAACTAGAAAGAAAAAACATCTACAAGAATTCCTTCATTTTCATTAAAATAATTCATGAATGAAGTGATTGTCACGTAAATTGAAGAATCGAGTAAAGAATGTGGATGAATGTCTTTTCCACAGTTGAGGTGAAAAGTAGGAAACGGAGTGGAACACGGCTGCTAAACGAGGCCTACCACCAGATAAAACGTGTATCCACTAAATGGACACAGTCGACTAGTTTGCTGGTTAAAACCGTACTCCTGAGTCTAACGGCGAATGAAAAATCCAAGTAAAGTGAAGAAAATAAGAGAAGAAAGGAGAGAGAGAGAGAGAAAACAAGCGGAATGATTTCACGATGACGCTTAGTACAGTGCATTATGGATAGAGAATCAAGCTGGAGAGACCTACATAATTGTAAACTGACGTTGTACAAGCTTAAAATGTAAAAGGAGAAAAGTGGAACGGAGTTTTACCACGTGCACCACACTAGTGCAACACATTGCAATTGCACGCCTATTGTCACGAATCACTGCATGATGTATGGCGTTTGTTCATAGCTCTTACAGATGATGATGTATCACATGGACTGTGTGATGCCACAATCTCACGTAAAATGACTTCTGCAAATGAGAGGAAAAAGGATAGGATTATTCACTAGCTGAATGAAGAAAGGCTAATTGTAAATTACTGAAGAAACCGCGTGAGGATAATTCTTGAGAATAAGTGAATACACAGGATTCAAGTGTTTTCAGAGAGAATTGGAATTAACGAAAATGACAAAAGCCGAAATTGTGAGTTTAACACAGTAGGATGCTGTGGTAAGATGAGAAAGAGGAAGAACCACATTCCAGAGGCATGAGTCTTCTTTATCCTCTTGCATATGGGTCCATCTTCAGCACTCCCTTCTTCCTCTTATCATCATCATCAGGATCCTAAAAATAATATTTGACCCGAAAGACATTTTACTGTTTATTATGGAAAGGAAATGTTCATAAAAATATTTATTGAACTGTTATTCCTTTTTTCCGTTGATTTTAATTGCCTCGTCAATGGAGAATATATTGATTGATGGACAACATTGGAGATATTATGAGAGTCTTGAGGTTTATATATGATGAATAAAGCTGCAAGGTGTTGGATACAGGACTGCGTGGCCCGTTGACCTTTCGAGATGAAGTAAAAGTCCCCGAGACCGTTTGAACAGAGGAGAGAATGTTCAACAAGGCATTTAATAGCCCGAAGCCAAGGAAATTCAATTACATAATCACTGGGTGATGGAAAATTTTAAAAAAAGAAAACGTCAAGAATGACAATTTAAATGTTTTTTTTTATCGACATTATTAATGATTAGATTTCTTATTGTCTCATTGAATAATCACGCAGCTCTTCTCTCTATTTGCTATTGACACAGAATGAAACCAGACATTGGCCTGAAACTGACATCCTCAAAGTCATATGTAGCCCGGAATTCACCGATTTGTGGCAAAAATTCCAGTGCACACACAATTAGCATCGTGGAACATCAAATGAATGCTTTATGAATACGATTTCACTTGAAAAAAGTTCGAGAAAGAGGTGAAAAAGAAAAGAATTGACATGAATGAATTGACCATGTACTGTATTTATTGGGTCATCGTACCGATAACCCGTTTGCGTGAACAGAGTTAAACTGAAGTTGAAATCCAACATTTCTCCAATGTTCCTTGGCTCTTTTACTTCAGCACACGTATTCTCTTTTCTCCATCATTTAATCCATGGTTATAATACACCTCTTTAAGAAGTCTCGTCGGCTACTCTTGTACACCAGCCTCCTGTATAACATTGGTGCACTAAAAACGATCGAGGTCGAGTCGTTGGCACTCAACGTCGTCATGCCTCCCCTCTCTCACCCTGTAGGTCACCGTTTAACCGCCTTTCCGACAAAACCAACATCAAACACAGCTGATGATGTCTCATGCTTATCTCGTTAAAATCACGTGCTCGTGCTATTTCCATATGTCCTCTAGTCCTCTAATTTTCTCCCTCCCCATTTTATAATAATTCTAATTATGCTTGTTTCTCTTCAGGATGGGAGTTGAAGGGGATTCATTGCTACAAATTCTTCAGCATCAGGCACTCGTGGGAAAAAGCGGCAGAATTATGCAGAAGGTAGAAAATTATTAATGAATTATTTAAATTAAATATTTCAAAATAAGGTAGAGACTAGTAATCACAAGTTTTTTCATGTTATAATTAGGTACGGAAGCGAATTAATGGTTGTCGAGTCTTACATGGAGAACAATATGACTTCGGGGATGATTGGAAGACACTTGGATAAATACTGGCTTGGTCTAGCTTCGCTAGATGATTTAAGAACCAACACCCTTGAATCAGCAGCAGGAATGCTTGTGTCCCAGTATGCAGGTGAGTTTATTAATTTGATATTATCATTTACACATGAGAAAGAAATTAACAGTTATGTAGTTATTAAAATACAGTAACCATCTATTATTTGTTAATTTTTTGCTGCAACGAGTTAATTGAAGAGAATCATTTTTTTCTTAATTCCTCTTCTCTAATTTTCTCTAACGATTTTTTTTAAACTCGTTCATATCTCTGAATGCGTCATGGGTACTTGACAGCAGCCGTAATGGAGCAATTAATAAATCGTTGACTCGCAGCCAACGTTTTACGGTCCCGATTCAGCCATAACACGTACATAAAACTCATACGATGTTTTTTTTTCGAAAAAAAAACCACAATAGTACACACGAAAGAACTCGGTGATCGTATCGAGGTCGCGGAAATGCGGAACTCAGAGACTCGTCGGCACGAAGAAGACACACTTTTCCCATATCCCTCCTTTTTTTTTTTACTCGAGCACACGACAATGCCCAGACACAACTGAGATTCATGCAAGCATTGAGGTAACTCACATTCATCCCATTTGCATAATTCAATCTTCCACATGAGCAATTTCTTCTCTTCCTCCTGACATGAAAAATTGCAGTAAAAATAATAATAAATCATTTGGAATTTTATTTAATTACAGGTTTCTGGGCATCAAAACAACCAAATCCGAATTCTGGTGAGTGCGTTGATGTTGCTGTCACTGACAATCAACAGCAGTCATGGGAATTGACAACGTGCGAGTCACTACTGCCTTTCATGTGTCGTGCCAATGCCTGTCCAGCTGGTAACTTGATTTAATACTGTCAAAATGATTTTTTCGAGATTATCATCAGTATTACATAATTTTCTCTTTTAATTAGGATCGTTCCATTGTTCCAATGGGAAATGCATCAATTCTGCATTCAAGTGCGATAAACAAGACGACTGCGGTGATTTCTCAGATGAGATTGATTGTCCAAATAACTGTCAATTCTACATGGCAAGCAGTGGTGATGTCGTTGAGAGTCCAAACTATCCCCACAAGTATACCCCATTGAGCAATTGCAAATGGACACTAGAGGGTCCACAGGGTCACAATATTCTCCTCCAATTCCAGGAATTTGAAACGGAGAAGAGTTTTGATATTGTCCAGATTCTCGTTGGTGGTAGAACCGAAGAGAAATCCGTTAATTTAGCTACATTATCTGGAAAACAAGATCTTGCAAATAACTTATTCGTCTCTGCCTCGAATTTCATGATAATCAAATTCAGTACAGATGGATCTGTCGAGAGAAAGGGTTTCCGAGCATCATGGAAAACAGAGCCACAGAATTGCGGTGGAATTCTTCGTGCTACAACACAAGGACAAGTATTAAATTCACCTGGATATCCGCAGAATTATCCAGGTGGTCTGGAATGTCTCTATATTCTTCAAGCCCAACCGGGAAAGATAATTTCCCTCGAAATCGAGGATCTAGATCTTGAAATGGACCGTGATTACATACTAGTGAGGGACGGTGATTCACCAATGAGCCGTCCAATTGCCCGATTAACCGGAAAGACTGAGGACAATCCAACCGTCATAATGTCAACTAGTAACAACTTGTACCTGTACTTGAAAACATCTCTCGGTGATTCTCGACGTGGATTCCGTATTAGATACACTCAGGGCTGCAAAGCAACGATCATTGCTCTAAACGGAACAGTCCACTCGCCTTCTTATGGTCTAAACGATTACCCCAACAACCAGGAGTGTCTCTACACCATTAAGAATCCCAAAGGCAGTGCGCTTTCCCTAAAATTCACGAATTTCAACGTGCACAATACAGACTACGTCCAGGTCTACGATGGCACCAATACCAACGGCCTGCGCCTTCATTCCGGTGATGGATTCACCTCCAACACGAGACCCAAGATCACTCTGACCGCAGAAAGCGGTGAAATGCTCATCAGATTCGTTTCAGATGCTCTCAGAAGTGCTGCCGGATGGCAGGCGACATTCTCCGCTGATTGCCCAGTCCTCTTAGCAGGCGAGGGAGCTCTCGCCAGTAATCGGGACACAGCTTTCGGCACTGTCGTCACATTCTCGTGTCCCCTGGGACAAGAATTCGCAACGGGAAAGCCGAAGATCACCAGTGAGTGTCTCCAAGGTGGAAATTGGTCAGTCACCTACATTCCAAAGTGCCAAGAAGTTTATTGTGGACCAGTGCCACAGATTGATAATGGTTTCTCCATTGGTTCTTCCAATGTCACGTACAGAGGATTAGCTACTTATCAATGCTACGCTGGCTTTGCCTTTCCATCTGGAAGACCAATCGAGAAAATCTCGTGTCTGGCTGATGGAAGATGGGAGAAGAAGCCTTCTTGTCTTGCTTCACAGTGTGCTCCACTTCCGGAGGCTCCGAATGCTAATATCACGATTCTAAACGGCGGTGGAAGAAGCTATGGTACTATTGTTAGGTTCGAGTGTGAAGATGGATACGTGAGAACTGGACATCCAGTTATTCTCTGTATGAGCAATGGAACGTGGTCTGATAATGTACCGACTTGCACCAGAGCCCAGTGTCCAATTCTTCCGACAGTGAAGAATGGTTTCGTCGTTGATACTAATAAGGATTATTATTTCGGAGACGAGGCTAGAGTTCAGTGCAATCGAGGCTACAAACTCACTGGTACCAATATAATTACCTGCGGTGCTGATCAGAGGTTCGAGAACGTTCCCTCTTGCGAGGATATTAATGAATGTGCATCGAGTCAGTGTGATCTTGCATCAACCGAGTGTATTAACACTCCTGGTGCATTCTCCTGCAAGTGCAAATCTGGTTTCGCACCGACAATAGACTGTAGACCCATTGGAGACCTTGGATTGATCAATGGAGGCATTCCTGATGAGTCCATAACTGTCTCTAGTTCTGAAATTGGATACACGAAGAATGGAGTGAGGCTGAATAGTGGAGATGGCTGGTGCGGAAATAGCATTGAGCCTGGTGCTAATTGGGTGATGATTGACATGAAGGCACCGACAATTATCCGTGGATTCAGGACACAAGTTGTTGCTAGGAGTGATGGAAATATTGCCTTCGCTTCAGCCATAAGATTACAATACACTGATGATCTTACCGATGTCTTCAAGGACTACACGAATCCCGATGGAACCCCAGTGGAATTCCGAGCTGTTGAACCTGCTCTCTCGATTCTGAATCTCCCAGTGCCAATAGAAGCGAGATACATAAAATTCCGGATTCAGGATTACGTCGGTGCTCCCTGCACGAAACTTGAAATCGTCGGCTGCACTAGATTGGAGTGTCTAGATATAAACGAATGCGCTCAACACAACGGCGGCTGTCACCAAAAATGCATCAATAGCCCCGGAAGCTATTCCTGCATGTGCAATACTGGATATGAACTCTACAAGACCAATGGAACCGCTGGATTCCCCATTGGCCGGTCAGAAACTGGGGAAAGAGATGGAGATCTCTATCAGAGGAACAAAACTTGTGTTCCAGTGATGTGCCCGAGTCTCCCACCACCAGAAAACGGAAAGATTCTGTCCACCAACAGTCAATTCCACTTTGGTGACCTCATCAGGTTCCAGTGTAACTTTGGATACGTTCTAGCAGGATCTTCAGCGGTTATTTGCACTTCCAGTGGCGCTTGGAATGGCACGACACCTGAATGCCAGTTCGCCAAGTGTGTATCACTTCCGGATGATAAGAATGAGGGTCTCGCGGTTATCAGATCGGATGAGACGAGTGTCTTGGTGCCTTTCGGCCAGAACGTCACATTGAAATGCGGGAATAATGGGAGATCATTGAGGAACACTGCGACTTCTGGATTCAGGCAGTGTGTTTATGATCCTAAACCAGGACTACCGGATTACTGGCTATCGGGATTGCAACCGGCTTGTCCAAGGGCCGATTGTGGAAAGCCTCTGCCAACCCCCGGAGCTGAATATGGACAGTACGCTGATTCCAAGTATCACTCACAGTTCTTCTTCGGTTGTCAGGACACTTTCAAACTCGCCGGACAAACGAATCACCATGACAACGTCGTACGTTGCCAGGCTAATGGTGTCTGGGACTTTGGGAATTTGAGATGCGAGGGACCAGTTTGCGAGGATCCTGGCAGACCGAGTGATGGATTCCAGGTAGCGAGAAGCTATGAACAAGGCTCTGAAGTTCAATTTGGCTGCACACGACCCGGTTACATTCTCATAAATCCAAGACCAATTGTCTGCTTGAGAGAACCAGAGTGCAAAGTCGTAAAACCCCTGGGGCTATCCTCAGGAAAAATTCCAGACTCTGCAATCAATGCAACATCCGAGCGACCCAATTATGAGGCAAAGAATGTGAGACTCAATTCTGTCACTGGCTGGTGTGGAAAGCAGGAGGCCTTCACTTATGTTAGTGTTGATCTAGGTCAAGTATACAGAGTTAAAGCAATTTTGGTAAAGGGTGTGGTGACTAATGACGTTGTTGGGCGTCCAACTGAAATAAGATTCTTCTACAAACAAGCAGAGAATGAAAATTACGTTGTTTACTTCCCTAATTTCAATTTAACAATGAGGGATCCTGGTAATTATGGTGAACTAGCTATGATTACACTTCCCAAATATGTTCAGGCGAGATTCGTTATCTTGGGAATAGTCAGTTACATGGATAATGCTTGTTTGAAATTCGAGCTGATGGGCTGTGAAGAGCCGGTAGTTGAGCCTCTACTGGGTTACGACTACGGTTTCTCTCCGTGCGTCGATAATGAGCCCCCAGTCTTCCAGAATTGTCCTCAACAACCGATAATGGTCCAGAAAGGCCCAGACGGTGGATTACTACCAGTCAACTTCACAGAACCAACTGCAGTGGACAACAGCGGCAGTATAGCGAGACTGGAAGTCAAGCCCCGGAGCTTCAAAACGCCAATCCGAATATTCGAAGACACTGTCGTGAAGTACGTGGCCTTTGATTACGATGGAAATGTTGCAATTTGCGAGATCAACATCACAGTGCCTGATGTAACACCTCCAAGACTCAGCTGTCCTCAGAGTTACGTGATTGAGCTCGTGGATCATCAAGAAAGTTACAACGTCAATTTTAATCAAACACGAAGAGACATCAATACAACTGATGCTTCAGGTCCAGTTAAGATCACTTATGTACCAGAACGTGCGGTGATTCCTATCGGAGGATTCGAGAATGTCACTGTCTATGCTACTGACTCGAGCGGCAACAAAGCCTCCTGCCAGTTCCAGGTCTCCGTCCAAGCTACTCCATGCGTCGATTGGGAGCTGAAGGCCCCAGCGAATGGAGGATTGAAGTGCGTGCCCGGTGATAAAGCCAAAACCCAGCAGTGCATCGCCACATGTCGATCTGGATACAGATTCACCGATGGAGCACCAGCGAAGACATTCACCTGTGATCCCGTAAGACGCTGGTCTCCAACCTCAGTTGTTCCTGATTGTGTCTCCGAGAACACTCAACAGGCTGATTATCACGTGATTGCTTCGGTAACTTATCGTGCAAACGGGGCAGTCTCCAGAGGATGTCTTCCACAGTACCAGGATTTAATGGCTCAGTACTACATGGGTCTCAACAACATCCTGACTCAACGTTGCTCCGCAGTTAACGTCAACATGAACGTCTCCTTCATTCGGTCAATCCCAGCTCTTCTCGAAGAGAACGTCCTACGAATGGACTTTGTCCTTGCGATAGTTCCAGCAGTTCGTCAGCCTCAACTCTACGACCTCTGTGGATCCACTCTCAACCTCATCTTCGATCTCTCCGTACCACACGCAAGTGCAGTTATCGAGCCACTCCTCAACGTTTCCTCAATCGGCAATCAGTGTCCCCCTCTGCGTGCTCTGAGATCCTCAATCAGCCGAGGATTTACCTGCAGCATTGGAGAAGTCTTAAATATGGATACCAACGATGTTCCAAGATGTCTGCACTGTCCTGCAGGAACTTTCGCAGGCGAGAAACAGAAGCAGTGTACAGCGTGTCCCAAAGGATTCTACCAGAACAGCGATCGTCAAGGCGCCTGTCTCCGCTGTCCATTCGGCACTTACACGAAAGAACAAGGCTCCAAGAGCATCGACGACTGTGTCCCAGTCTGTGGATACGGAACATACTCACCTACTGGTTTAGTGCCTTGTTTAGAGTGCCCCAGGAACAGTTACACAGGTGAACCACCGACTGGCGGGTACAAAGACTGTCAGACTTGTCCAGCTGGCACCTTCACCTATCAACCAGCAGCCCCAGGAAAGGACCGTTGCCGTGCCAAATGTTCACCGGGAATGTACTCAGACACTGGTCTCGCTCCATGCGCTCAGTGTCCCAAGAACTTCTATCAAGCTCAACACGGAGCGACAACGTGCATGGAATGCCCCACAAATTCGTATACCGATGGTGCTGGAGCTGCTGGCCGAGAAGAATGTAAACCAGTCACTTGCACAGACTCTGTCTGTCAGCATGGAGGATTATGTATACCAATGGGCCATGGAGTTCAGTGCATCTGTCCAGCTGGCTTCTCCGGCAGACGCTGCGAAATCGATATAGACGAGTGCGCTTCACAGCCTTGCTACAATGGTGCTACTTGTATTGACCTGCCTCAAGGGTATAGGTGCCAATGCGCCAATGGATACTCTGGGATAAACTGTCAAGAAGAGAAATCAGACTGCAGTAATGACACTTGTCCGGAACGTGCCATGTGCAAGGATGAGCCTGGATTCGGTAATTACACGTGTCTCTGTCGATCTGGGTACACTGGCGTTGATTGTGACATCACGATTAACCCATGCACAGCCACTGGTAATCCCTGTCAGAATGGTGCCAGCTGCATTGCTCTTCAACAGGGCAGATACAAGTGCGAGTGTCTTCCAGGATGGGAGGGGCAGAGCTGCGAGATTAATACCGATGACTGTGCTGAGAGACCTTGTCTCCTTGGTGCCAACTGCACTGATCTCATCGCCGATTTCAGCTGCGATTGTCCACCAGGCTTCACTGGTAAACGCTGTCACGAGAAGATAGATCTCTGCTCCGGAAACCCCTGCCTCAACGGAATCTGCGTTGATAATCTCTTCGATCATGAATGCATCTGTCATGCAGGCTGGACTGGACCGGCTTGTGAAACGAACATCAATGAGTGCGCTGGTAAACCATGCAAGAATAATGGACAGTGTCTTGATCAGGTTGGAGGGTATACATGCACTTGCGAGCCTGGATACACTGGGCAACAGTGTCAACATACGATAGATGATTGTGCCTCAGAGCCATGTCAGAATGGAGCCACTTGCGTTGATCAGCTCGAAGGATTCGTCTGCAAATGTCGACCAGGGTTCGTTGGGCTTCAGTGTGAAGCTGAATTAGACGAGTGCCTCAGTGATCCTTGTAATCCAATTGGTACTGACCGTTGCGTTGATTTACACAATCGATTCCTCTGTCAGTGTCGGGAAGGCTACACAGGAACTGCCTGTGAAGTCAATATCGATGATTGTGCAGCTGATCCTTGTCTCAATGGTGCCACGTGTAAGGACGAAGTCGGTGGATTCAAGTGCATGTGCGCTGATGGATGGAGTGGTACTAGATGTGAGAATGACGTTGGTATGTGCATGAATCGACCGTGTCAGAATGATGCTGCCTGTGTGGACCTCTTCCTGGACTTCTTCTGCGTGTGCCCATCTGGTACAGACGGTAAACAGTGTGAAACAGCACCGGAAAGATGCATTGGTAATCCCTGCATGCACAATGGACGCTGCCAAGACTTTGGATCAGGCCTCAACTGCACTTGTCCAGACGACTACACTGGAATCGGATGTCAATACGAATATGACGCATGTCAAGCTGGTGCATGCAAGAACGGAGCCACTTGCCTAGACAATGGAGCAGGTTTCACGTGCGTCTGTCCACCGGGATACACTGGAAAGACTTGCGAAGACGATATCATCGACTGTAAAGAGAATTCGTGTCCTCCTTCAGCCACGTGCATAGACCTAACTGGAAAATTTTTCTGCCAATGTCCATTTAATCTCACCGGCGACGACTGCAGAAAGTCCATTCAAGTCGATTACGACTTATACTTCACGGATCCATCGAGAAGCAGCGCTGCTCAAGTGATTCCGTTCTTCACTGGCGCCCAGAAGAGTCTCACCATCGCCATGTGGGTCCAATTCACCCAGAAAGATGAAGCCGGAATCTTCTTCACACTCTACAGCGTGAGTTCTCCTCACGTCCCAACCGATCGTCGACCCATGGTTCAAGCCCACAGCAACGGCGTCCAAGTCTCCCTCTTCCATGACCTCCAAGATGTTTATCTACCGTTCAGAGAATATGCCACGATCAACGATGGACAGTGGCATCATATCGCGATTGTTTGGAATGGAGAAAACAGTGGGGAATTGATCCTCATAACTGAGGGACTCATCGCCAGTAAAACCGAGGGCTATGGAAGCGGCAGAACTCTCCCAGCATACGGCTGGACAGTTCTTGGTAAACCGAGAAGTGAAAGTCCCAAGGGATACACGGAATCAGGATTCCAAGGACATCTTACGAAGGTCCAAGTATGGTCTCGAGCACTTCACACTACTAATGAAATCCAGAAACAAGTCAGGGATTGCAGAACAGAGCCTGTACTCTATCAGGGATTGGTGCTGACTTGGGCAGGGTATGACGAGAGTGTTGGTGGGGTTGAGAGAGTAGTTCCATCGCACTGTGGTCAGAGAATCTGTCCACCTGGTTACGGAGGCAGTAAATGTCAACAATTGGAGGCTGATAAAATTGCGCCGAAGGTTGAACATTGTCCAGGTGATCTGTGGGTCATTGCGAAGAATGGATCGTCGATTGTTACGTGGGACGAGCCTCGTTTTACTGATAACGTTGGAGTTGTTAAAATTCAGGAGAAGAGTGGACACAGATCCGGACAAACTCTTCTGTGGGGAACTTATGATATCAGTTATGTGGCTTATGATCAGGCTGGTAATTCTGCTAGCTGCAACTTCAAGGTCTATGTACTCTCGGACTTTTGTACTGAACTGGCTGATCCAATTGGAGGCAGTCAGCAGTGTAAAGATTGGGGATCTGGTGGACAATTCAAAGTCTGTGAGATTTCATGTAATTCTGGATTGAGATTCTCGCAGGAAGTGCCGAATTTCTATACGTGTGGGGCTGAAGGATTCTGGAGGCCAACTATTGATCCGAGCTTGCCCATTGTTTATCCAGCTTGTACACCAGCTACAGCAGCTCAGAGAGTTTTCAGGATTAGGATGAATTTCCCTACTTCGGTGCTTTGTAATGAAGCAGGACAGGGTGTACTCAAGCAGAAAGTGAGGAATGCTGTTAATTCGTTGAATAGAGACTGGAACTTCTGCTCTTACTCATTCGAAGGTGGGGTATTTAATTAATTATCTAGAATTATTGGAAATTAAGAATTGCGTGAGGAGTTATTAATTTTATTTTTTCTCTTTGTGTAGGTACTCGAGAATGTAAGGACCTTGATATCAATGTCCAATGCGATCATAGAACGAGAGTAGCTAGAGAAGCTACTGCTGAAGATGGTGGAACCTACATTATTTCAGCAGCTGTTCCAGCAGAACTGTAAGTATCTATTCATTCAAAATTAAAGAATTAAAAAAAAAGAGATTACCATAAATTCGGATATTCTCTTTATAATAAGTGAATTACGCTAATTCTCTAATTCGCATTAGAACGAGACAAGCGCGCCAAGGAAGTGACACCTACGAGGTGGAGATATCATTCCCAGCGATAAAGTAAGATTTCCCCAAAGTGTCCCCATATCCTCAAACAAAGAAAGGAACAATCATGTAATTAACATTCTTGGTTTTTTTTTTTTGGTTTACTAATTAATTTCCCCAATCAACAGGATCATAATCGTCAACAAATTCATGTATAATTTTCATTAAGATACCTTAGACTAGTTTATATTAATAATAGGATGATGGAGGACATAACAATTGGGCTTTTAACAAATGACGTCGTGCATAACCGGCTGTACATAAATTCGCCTAGCCTGCACAATCACCATCAATACATGTTACTAACAATTAATGTCATGACATTATTAATGTGCATTTGTTTGTCCAACAGCGATCCAATTCAGAACACGAACTCCAACGATCGTGCGACAGTTCAGAGTCTATTAGAGAAGCTTATTCTCGAGGAAGATCAATTCGACGTTCATGATATTCTTCCAAACACCGTTCCAGATCCAGCATCCTTGATTCTGGAGTCTGATTATGCCTGTCCGATTGGACAAGTGGTGATGGCTCCTGATTGTGGTAAGAATCAATCCTCATACATTCGAAGGAAATTTCTTCACCCCACATTTTATCAACTGCATAATATCTCTCTTTTCCGATAGTTCCCTGTGCTGTCGGTAGTTTTTACGACGAATCCACGAAGAAGTGTCAGATGTGTCCAATTGGCACCTACCAGAGTGAATCCGGCCAGTTGAAATGCAGCAGTTGTCCAGTAATCGCTGGCAGATCGAGTGTAACCATCGGACCTGGAGCACGAAGTGCTGCTGACTGTAAAGAACGTTGTCCAGCTGGTAAATACTACGACGATGCGGCAGGATTATGCAGAAGCTGTGGTCATGGATTCTATCAACCGAACGAAGGAAGCTTCTCCTGCTTACTCTGTGGTCTCGGAAAAACGACGAGAACAGCTGAGGCAGTTTCGCATGAAGAGTGTCGTGACGAGTGTGGATCAGGACAACAACTGGCAGTTGAGGGCAAATGCGAGCCATGTCCCAGAGGCACTTACAGGACCCAGGGAGTTCAAGCGGCATGTCAAGCCTGTCCATTGGGCAGAACAACACCGAACATGGGCTCAGCAGCTATCGAGGAATGTTCTCTCCCAGTCTGTGAACCTGGAAGTTATCTCAATGGCACATTGAACGAGTGCGTTGCATGTAAGAAGGGAACCTATCAATCAGAATCCCAACAGACATTCTGCATCCCTTGTCCACCGAACACCAGCACCAAAGGGCCTTCAGCCACCAGCAAAAAAGAGTGCACGAATCCATGTGAAATGAACGGTGAAGAAATGCACTGTGATGTCAATGCATACTGTCTTCTAATTCCTGAGACCAGTGACTTCAAGTGCGAGTGCAAGCCTGGATACAATGGAACCGGTAAAGCCTGCAGTGATGTGTGTACTGGTTACTGCGACAATGAAGGTGTCTGCCTCAAGGATTCACGTGGTCAGCCTTCGTGCAGGTGCAGTGGAAGCTTCACTGGGAAACATTGCACGGAGAAATCAGAGTTCTTCTACATCACTGGTGGAATTGCTGGTGGTGTTATCTTGATTATCTTTGTGGTGCTTCTTGTTTGGATGATCTGCGTGAGGTCGTCGAAGAAGAGGGAACCGAAGAAGATGCTCTCACCTGCAACTGATCAGAATGGCTCACAGGTCAATTTCTATTACGGTGCACCTACGCCCTATGCTGAGTCAATTGCACCGTCACATCACAGTACTTATGCTCATTATTATGATGACGAGGAGGACGGATGGGAGATGCCTAATTTCTATAATGAGACTTATATGAAAGGTCAGTTGAGTTTTGGGGAGGGGAATTTATTATTTGTTTATGATTTGGCCTAATTTCTTTCTTCTTTTCGACATTTTCAGAGAGTCTTCATAATGGTGGCAAGATGAACAGTCTCGCCCGCTCAAATGCCAGCATTTATGGCACCAAGGATGACCTCTATGACAGACTGAAGCGTCACGCTTATCCAGGAAAAAAAGGTATTAATTCAAATCCACATAATCCAATAAACGAATGACAAAATTAACGAAAAATTAAAAGAACAAAATTTGTAATTGTGTTTGATAGACAAGAGCGACAGCGACAGCGAGGGTCAATGACCCCAGTGAATGTCAACGTTTTCCGTGAAGTGAACGTGAATTAAACGTATACCAATCAAGATACTCGTCGGTTTAGTCGTAGCTTCTCTGGACAATTTTCCTGTTTTATAAATTGTTTTATTTTTTATTAAAATAGAGAAGATGACTTAAGAGTCCTGGAGCAACGATTGTGTGTTACACTTTCCAATTGTTGCTCCGGCACTAGTCCGCCGGATATTGCATTTTCAAATTAAGAAAGTTTCTTCTCTTTTTTTCTTTACAATTGTTTTCTTTTTTCATTTCATTGAGTGCGAAAATCTATTGACAGTGTGTCTGAATGATGTTGCGTATGTAAATGAATAATTTCTATTATCTGTGTGATTGTAATTTTTGTATTTAAATAACAATTACGATAATCATTATTTTATCCATTTAATTAAGATGGGAAATAAATGAAATTTTAAAATGGATACGATATCTTAGAAGAGAGGTGCGTAACCGAAAAGAGTGCTGTATGTAATAATTTTCTTTCAGAAAACAATTTCGATATTAAGTAAATCACTTTTATATATATAATGAAAATTGTTATTATAAATATTGTATCTGTTTTGTAATATACTTACTTAATACTTAGATTAAATTATTCATCGATGGATGAGTAAAACCAGAAGGAATGATACTGAAATAAATATTAATTTTAATATTTGTAAAAAAAAATTGTGGCTTTATTATAATGGAGATTTAATGAGTCTCAAGTGTATTCCATTGAGAGGAGCGAGAAACATCGATCTCGGATGAATCCGATATTCTTTATCAGTTTTATCACAGACTTCCACTGTATAATTCCTCAGAATCCTCAGAATCCCGTACTTTGTTTGAATCTTCCCAAATCGAGCACCTGTGAAGCAAAGAAAAATGTAAATAAATCCCATTTCACATTATAATAATCATAATTACCAATGCAATTACGAGGACCCTCCCCAAACGGAATAAAAGTCATCGGATGTCTCTTCTTCACTTCCTCCTCATTAAATCGTTCAGGATCAAAGACTTTGGGATTCGGATAATATTCTTCATCTCTATGAATAGAAAACACTGGAATCCAAATTTTTACGCCAGCAGGAATAGAAACATCAGTCCCCGGGAATGTGTATGGTTCTCCGGACTTTCTCGAGATTATCGTAACTGGTGGATACTTCCTCAGCGTCTCATTAACAACTTTCTCAAGATACCCCAATCCCCTTATTGCTTCATACGTAATTTCCCCGTTACTCTTCTCTAATTCGCTCCTAATCTCTTCCCGAAGTTTCCCCTGAATGCTGGGATTCATGGCGAGTTCGAAGAGACAGTTGCTGATTGTCGTTGACGAGGTCTCAGACCCACCAACGAAGAAAACCGCAAGTTGTGCTGCTACAAAAGCATCAGTAAACTCGATATCTCCACCAAGTCCATTGTTATCGTTTTTCAAAGCTCTCAGCAGGTCTATAAAATCATGGCGCATCACTTCATTCTTCTCCCTGTGCTCCATCGTCTCTTTAGCAAGATTAATAAAGAAATCGTCCATTTCCCTGTCCCTCAAAAATCCCCCGACGGCTTCATAAACCCCCGGGGATAATTGCCGGAGGATAGACTTAACGATAGTCTTGAAATTAACCGCAAATATGCGGTTTCCCATTTTTATAAAAACGCTTTCTTCATCATCAAAAGAATTAGCATGAACACCAAACGCACACATGCCAATAACTTCAGTCGTAAATTTGCCTGTGATGTCACGGATATTCGCGATAGAGTCATTGAACTTGTCCAAATATTTATCCAATTTGTCACCGCAATCTCTGAACAAATAAAACATTTCACGTATTTTACCAGAAGTAAATACTGGAGTTAATTTAGTTCTCAATGGACGCCATAATTTAGCGTCTAAGAAGAATAAATTTAACAGGAGAGGATCGTGCCTCTCTGATACCTGCATACCACGATTCACGAATACACGAAAGTCTTTTATCAAAATTGATTTAATCAACTCTGTATCACGTACTATCATTACTGGCTGTCTTCCAGAATAAATTCCAATCATCCGTTCTTTCTTGAATCTCTTGTACATCATTGTTGCATAGCTTCCCAATCCAAGTCTACCAAAATATATGTCTTTAATTGTGCCAAAGAATGGAATTGGTGTCGGTCCTTTCACTCCCTGTGAATTCCAAAAATTATAAGTAGCAGTTGAGTAATAATAGAAGAATCCCAGGAGTAATAAAAAACCGATAAAAAATTCCAGAAGACTCATCGTCAAAAATCTTTCACTGACCAACTTGATGGAGAAATTAATGTTCTACTCATCTGAATGACTACTGAGTTATAAAAAATAAGCCTCAACTGTTACAATCGTGTTATCTAATCAGAGGTACTCGATAAACACTGATAAATATACATCATGCACTAATGTGCAAAGTCATCTCTGGGACATCTGCAAAAAAGAGTCTAAAATTAATAAATAAATCTGACGAAAAATCCTTCAAAAACTTCATCATCCGATCTCAGCACCTTTAAATCAATATTTTAAGCCAGTGACGTCACGCCGTGGCTTTCACATTACCCAAAAAAAAAAAAAACGATCGCCAGACATCCGCATATTTGTGTTTAATCCCCACCACTGAATTCTCGGAAGTCGACCTGTGGCTCTGAAACATCGAGACAAGTCCACCCGGCGTCAAAATGGTGGGGGATTGAAGCAGAGCAAAGTTATCGACGTTCAGTGAATCGAAATAGACCCCACGGGTTGTTGTCCCGGCTATCAGTGAATGACGTATACGAGAAATCCCACTTGCTCTGCAGTTATTGGTGGAGAGTGACGCTACGGGGCTTGCGATTGGTCCCGCGTGACGTGCTCGAGCAATCGACTCGTACCTCTCTCGCCCACAGGGAGAATCTCGTGACGTCCGTTATTTCAGTGCTCTCTACATCGCATTTCGTTCACGGCAGTCATCGAAAACAAACGTGTCAAAGCTCCTCTGTGCTCCGAAATTATAATTCGTTCTATCGCACTTGTTAATAAACAAGTGTTGCAGTTAATTGTTGGATTTTGAGTGAGGACCGTTTGACGTTGAGGTCCTCTGTCAAAGGCATATTGTTGCAAGTGGAAAAAACTTCCCGAGTGGAAGAAGCACATCCGCCTATCGATTTAGGGAGGGTAAGTACTTTGTTATTGACTCCATTTACGTTCTGGTATTTTCCGATGGGTTGAAAGTGTTTCAATCACTCGATTACATTGAAAATCACCTCATTTTCCAATTTCTTAATGAAAATCGGAAATCACCAAATGTTTTTTGTTTTTAAAAACTGTTACATCACAAGCAATTAAAGGAATTTTCTCTTTTTTTAGATCACGATAATCAGATGTTATCAATTCACCGGGAAACGCTCTTTATTTCCATTTATTTTTATCTACTTTGGGATTCCCAGAATAAAAAAGAAAAAACTGCTGTTTCATTCTGCCGCTAGATTCACGCGCCTTATCAGTATATATATATATTGAGATAATTGTTGAATATATATCCTGTCGTTAACTTCAATCGCTATAAGTTGACAATGATTAAGAAGGAAATAACAATGATTATTCAATTGATGAATAAACTGAATTCATGATAATTCGTTATAAAATTAATAGACATATAAATATTACGTAAGTTCACTTTGAAGTACGTTTGACCGACGTTTTTAAGTTGGATTTGCTCTTTATCGGTTAGATAAGTCATAATGAGATAACGAGATGGGTATATATGTAGATACAATTCCGGGAATATTCTTGAATATTTTCCTACAATGTAGAAATTGAATTGCAAAGTGTCGGTAGTTGAAAACATTTTCATTTCTCACTTTATAAAAAAACTTATCCCATTATCATTATTAATGACGTTTTTTCTATGTTTTTACAGGCTTGCATAATCCCTCCTATTCTCAAGCGCTCAACGGCCAGCAACATTTCATTTGATCGAGTAGGCGAACTTAACGTAAGTCAAAAGAATGGAAAATTCAATTTTCTCTAAAAAATAAAGAAGCAAGAAATCGAGTGATCGCATTTCTTCTTCCAGCTGCCACTCAAACAAGGAACGAATCTATTCCAGGTAAAAGAATCATGCAACCAAACTCCGAATCCGTTATCTGCTTCTCATGGCGTGAGCACGCGGTCTGCGTCGACGGTTATGAGGAATCCGAAGAAAGAAACGATGACGGATTCCTTGGAGACGCCGATAATGGAGAAGGATATAATGAAGGAGCCATGGATTGTCCAGAATCCAATGATAACTTCCTCAAACAACGAGGAGGACAATACAGTATATTCAATTTGGGAGGAGAATTATCAGGACCTGAGCGATTGGTGCATGGGCGCATTGCAGGGACCATGCGTTTTTCTTACAGGTGAATCGGAGATTACAGAACATTCAGGTAAATACTCACATTCTTAGGAATATCTCGGAAACTAAACGAGATAGGGTAATTTTGCAAGAATCCTTTTTTGTAGCTCTTGAAATTCTCTACAAAAAAGAGTTCTTCCAAAATTACGCTATCTCGCTTAGTTTCCGAGATATTCTTCATTTTCAACTGGATTTTCATGAAAGGTGTCTTACGGGATCATTTTAATGTTTCAGGCCCGAAAATTGAGGATAAGAACGCTCCAGTGAACCTATTGGGGGTTGTTGACAAGGACAAGGGGGGTATTCACGCGAATAAAAGGGTGGAGGAGGAGAGGGACAATATGGAGGGAGAGAGGGACATAACTAACATACAAATGATCCATAAATACAAAAATAAAGATGAAAAAACTAAGGAAACTATTGATTTATCTGACATATGGTTGACTCAGCAAAAATCATCGATTGCATTGAGAACAGATGAGTGGATTCAATCAGTTGATAATGAGAGAGTTGATGAGCCACTTCAACGTGATAATTGGGACTGTATCAATACGTTTGACACTACTGCTTCGAATTCGTTTGATCTGCTATCTTATTTGTGCGAGGTAAGTACTTAATTCTTTTTCGGGAAATGAAAAATCTTATCTTTCACGAGCGATGATCTAATTCTGCCTTTTTTTATGGTATTCTTTTAGGACGACATCCAATCGCCAGATGGAAGCGTATCAACCGATTCAATCGGTGTTTTTACGGCCAATCCAGTTGAACAAAGTATTTCAAACAAACGAAAATACAAAAATTCTGATCAAAAACCAGAAACAATTACATCATCAACTTTATCGAGCACGAGTGGCCAACAGGATGACTCAATGCTCTCATCATCATCATCATTATCATCACTGAGAAAAACACGTGGTTTATCAAGGGGCGCAATAAAAAAAATTAAAACAGAGCCAATTATTGAGACGCCATATGTCAGAATAAATCGTGGAAAAAAACGTACAATTGAGAGTGATTCTGATGATAGAATGTCAGATTGTAGTTACAGAGAATCGAGGGAAAAAAATAATGAAGCATCACGTAAATCAAGATTGAATAAAAAAACTAAAGAAACTGAAATGATGGCACGTGCAGGACAATTAGAGAAAGATAATAGATTATTAAAAATTAAAGTTGAGGAATTGGAGAAAATGGTTACGTCCATGAGAGCAGCAATACTGAGATCTGCATTGATGAAGAATAATATTTAAATTCAATTATTTAATATTCAATTTTAATGCCTATTTGATTTAACATTATGTAGCTGAAAAAATTATATAGTACAAGAATTGTTAATATTTTTAATTTCTTATTGTTTTTTTCTTTGATTATAATCAGAGATAAATTTATTGAGATTGACAGAGCTATATTAATGTTAATCACTATCAAAGAAGCAAAAATATTTTTTATAAGAATATAAGTTGATGGTTGAATTGAAGATTGAATTTTTCACGTTCAATTGCATGCTTATTGATTAATTGCATGAGTAACGTGAATAAAATGTTGATACATGTAATGTAAGAAACTTGCAATTGTTTGCGAGTACATGAAAGTGAAACTTCACAAAAAAAAAAAACCGGTGATTGGGACGAAATTTAATCAATATGAGATGAAGATGTATATTTTCATGGATCAGTTTTACTCTAATAATTATTATTGCACTCTCCGCTTTTTGAGCAATTAAAAGGATAACGAGGAAAATCAAAAGAATTAAAAAAATCATTATAATTGTTGCGTATACATTAAGCCTATGTTTCAATTGATTTTATCCAAACGTTATTTTTTTTTTATATAATGTCAGTGATTGAATTTATTTAGATAATATAGATAATATACAAGAAAAGTATATAGTATTGTATCTTATTCCTTTCAAATAAATGCATGACTTCACGAAAATTGAAAAAAAAATCAATATTCACTTGTTTATTAATTTGTCAGATCGATAGACATCAAAATTTTCAATTAAACGTTAAATAACTAATTAAATTCATTAAAATGCTCTTTGAATCAGATAATAACAATAATATGACTGATAAGGAGCTGGACGAAGCAGTTGCAGTGAGTTCATAAAAAAATACGATTAAATCCATAATTTCTCAAATTTTCTTCTCAACTCAATCAGAGTCACTTGAAAAAATTGGAGGCTCTGGAGATCATGGGACAACTGCTGGAGAAGACGAAAGTTAACACAGATTCACCACCAGATGAATCATTCTGCACTGAATGCATTGCATCAGGTGATTGGACTGAGACTGCTAATACCTGGTTAACAAATCCCCATGCTATAAATCAAGAAATGTTGAATTTATCAACGATATTAGGGAATCCAGAGTGGAAATCAAAGAATGTCTACAGCATGTCAAATCCAAATCACTTGAAATCTAAAATGCATTCACTTTGTTCAGATAAACAGAGTGAAGAGATTGTTAAGGAAGAATCGTCGAATTATTTCGTGAGAATGAGAGAATATTTGGTGGATTATCAAGAGACCTATGGAATATCGAGGGATGAGTATTGCTTTGGTTCACTGCTGAAGGTCATGGGTCAGGCGACTGGAAAATCCTTTCTTGCTTTATTTTATATCCTCGTGAATGTTGCTCCGATGGCTCAAGTGAGGATGAATAATTCATAATTATTGATCCATAAATTTCTTCCTTTTTTTCCCTTTTTCAGATACTTTTATTCACGTCGAGATTCATTTTGGATAAAATCGTGGGTATTTTATACGCCAACGATAATCAACAGAAAGCGATAAAATCGGTTATTCTGGGACTTCAAATGATATCAATTTACATCAGTCTCTTCTTCATATTCGGATCAATATGGATACCAATACTTCAAATGGTAATTGGAATAATTTCCCAGATATTTTTCTACAATTAGAATTCAATAAAAAGAATTCTTTCACATTCCATTTATTTTTAAATCCTTATTTTTTAACATAAACTGAAGAACACAATATTTCAAACCAAAAATGAAAATTATTCATTTTCTTTCTCTTACGATAAACCATTAAAATTATTTTACAATACAAATACACGTTGAAACTCTTTGGAATCATACTTACCTTCAATCACTTCATGATTTCTCGAAGAAACAATTTTTAATATATTCCATTCAAGAAATATATTATAACAGAAATAATCTGTAATTTCTGAATGATTTTCTTGATTCATTCCTCCATTTCTTCTTCATTTATTCAATGAGATGTCAGTAGGCATTTGCTGCAACAACTGCAGCAATAAGCAGAATCAGAAGCTGTGATAATTCATAGCTAGATGCTGATGACCATCCGCACTCAATATCCTCCTTCAGTACTTTCATAACAGATTTATTATTCTTATTCGAGCAGTAACTCTGACGAAGATCATCATCCCATCCATTGTCCCAGCAGCTGTACTCATTGAACTCGTCCTTTTCAAAATTATAATACTGCCTCAAAGGATAATTAGTGCACCTGTCCTCCTGATACTGCCTCTGCTTCCTCTGCCACCCTTCAATCCACCCAATGTCGCAATCACAAGTCAAATAGCTTCCTGCCATCCTCAGCTTCATCAAGAACTTCTTATCAGCGGCTCCTGGCTTGTACCCATTCGAAGGATTCTCAAGTGTCTTAATATCATTATCCCAGAGATTGACCGTCAGATTCCTGACCGACCTCGCATTTTCAAACATCTCCTTAGGCACTTTGCTGATAGACGTATTATAAAGCCCGAAATGAAGATGAGGACTCCTCATCCCTCCGAAAACACTGGTATCGATGCTCTTAAAGTTCCTTCCACTGAACGTAAAATTGTAGAGTTTCGGGGGAAAGTCTCCCTTCATCTGCTTCGCCAGATTCGTCTCATTCTGGATATCAATATGCAAGTGTCTTAAACCGTAATTGTAATGTAGAATATCCGGGAAATTGAAGTTCTTTATGTCGGTGTAGGCAGTGATGTGGAGAGACCGGAGTTTCTGTGCTTTACAAAGGGCGCCTGTCTCGAAGGTCCAGAGGGGAAGTCTCCTCATGTCCAATTCAATGAGACTATCAGCAGGTCCGAGGAAACTCGTGTTTGTGACTGAAGTTATTGGGTTGTAGGCGAGGTTGAAGGTTTTTAATTCGGAGAGAGTGTGGGTGATGAGAGGGACGACTGTGAGGTCATTGTGACTCAAGTCTAGATGATGGAGAGACGAGAGGTTTGATGCTAGTTCAGCTGGGACTGAAGCGAGTTCGTTGTTGGCCAAGTGCAGAGTTCGTAGGCGGTGGAAGGGGAGTTCTGGGACACTGAGGAGAGAAATGTTGCTGAGGCCCAGGGTTAGGAGGGACTCTTCGAGACCGTAGAACGTTCTTCCTCTGCTCTCGAGGATGAGTTGTTTGTTGTGGCTGAGGTCGAGGTAGGTCAGATGAGGCAGTTCTGAAAATACGCCGTCGTCCAATCGGACGATGCGATTGTAGGAAACATCTAAATATGTGAGACCCTGTGAAAGAATTATTTGATAATTAATTCGAGATTCAGAAAAAGGAAAAAAGCCGAATTAATAGGCAATATTTACCCGAAGCCTCGAGATTGAATCAGTCGTGTGAATCCCGGAGAGGAGATTATACTCCATATCAAGAACCGATAATGAAGCAGCAGCAGGTCCAGATAGAGATTTAGTAGGTAGTCGCATGAATTGATTATGGGATAAATCGAGACTCTCGAGATAGGGCTCAGTGAAGATGTTATCCGGCAGTGCTCGCAATTTATTAAACGACAAATCTAGGATCCTCAGCTTTTTCAAGCTCCTCAGGGTCTCTGCGGGAATGTCCATGATGTAATTATGGGAGAGGAAAAGCACCTGGATGTTCTTGGTGTTCCTGAAGCAATCAAAGTCGATCTCCATGATGTCATTGTGACTGAGATCCAGCCATTGGAGATGAGGGAGAGATCCAAAGACTGTCTGCGTCATGTTCTCGAGTTCATTGTGCGCCAAGTACAAGTGAGTTAGTGAGTATTCAACTGGACGGAAGTAGAACTTTGCTATGTCGCTGATGTTGTTCCAGCTGAGGTCGAGGACTTTTATGTTTGATTGGAGAGTTCCTCCGACAGCAAAGTACACTGGAAAACGATCACATTAATAAATAATTAGAGAAAGAATTTTATTTAATAATACTTACTGCTTGTGGCTGGAATATAACTGGAGGAATTGATCTTCAGCTTGGTCATTACATTGTGACTAGCGTTGACCTTGAAAGACGCAAGAGTACCCACTTGATCGAACCATCCAAAGTCGAATTCATTAAGTTTATTGTAAGCCATATCGAGAAACTCGAGATCTGGTAAATTCTGGAATGACTCATCGTTCAAGGATTTTATTCTGTTTCCTCGGAGATTGAGGTACTTCAAGCGATTCATATTCATGAATGCACGTCTCTCGATCTTCTCGATGTTGTTATCCTGAAGATTTATCATGGTCATGGCAGCTAGATCCACGAATGTGTGAGTCTGAAGGTTGGCGATGTGATTGAAGCCGAAATCCACTTCTTCCAGGGTTGAGTGAATGTCTCCCTGCAAGAGTTTAGGCATGCTCACTTTGAAATTGTATATTACGAGAAATCAAGAGAAATATTGGAGATAGAATTTTTTTGATGATTCCATCAGAATTCTGCAGAGAACATTTATCCCTTTCGGGTATAATACGCACCTGGAATGTTCCCTTCTTGATGTCTGCAATTTCATTGTCATGGATTTCAATGCGTTTAATTCGCTTCAAGAAGTGGAACGCATTCTCCTGCATGGCGTGAAGCCTGTTATTACTGAGATCAAGATACTGGAGATTGGTGAGGGCTTTGAACGCTTTCCCCGGGACATCAGTCATCGATAATGCATGAGCTAGTTTCAGGGTTATCAGAGAGTGTCCAACTTCGCTGAATGCTTCTTCGTCAATGGACGAAATGGCGTTTTCCGAAAAATCGAGATACTTTATTCCTCGGACGTGGGTAAATGTGTGACTCTTAATTGTATTCAAATTGCTCTGGATAATGTGGAGTTCTTTGACGTCAATCCCAAATTCAAGAAAGTCGTCTGGAGATAGAGTTGACTGTGGCATTTTGGAAATTGATAAAAATCGGAGATTACGCATTTGCCGGAGATCTTGAAGAGACACGGCGCCATTTTGTTTACCACTCAGATCGAGATTGTACAATGAGTACTGGAATCCAGTGAATACCTCTTCTGGAATAATAAAGAATCGTCAGCATCGATAATTAATTAATTAATGAAGAAATTTGAAACTCACTCGGTGAAAAATTCGTTATTTTATTCTCACGGAAGATTAGAGTCCTGAGGAAATCAAACTCCTGGAAGACATGATTCGGTAATGTAGTCATGTTATTTCCAGATATATCCAAGAACTCAAGAGAAGACTCCAGTCCTCTCAATGAAGCTGATTCAATGTCCATGAGGTTGCAGTCAGTGAAGTAGAGTTCACGGATTTTAGAGTCTCTGAATGCACCTTCCTACAAATTTAATATAATTAGAATAAATAAAATATTCTAACAGTTCATTTTAATTCCCAAAATCCCCAAAATACAAACCTCAATATGCATCAACGGATTTCCACTCATATACGTCCTATTAACTTTAAAGAAATGCTGGAATGAAGCAGTTGGAAGTCGTTCAATCTGATTCCAATCGAGCCTGAGTGTATCCAAAGAAATCTGCAATCCCCGAATTTCCGCTTCAGTCTGCGGCTGAATCATCATCTGGATCCGATTGTAACTCAGGTCCAGGACTCTCATGTGCTTCAACGGTGACACCTGCTGATACGGAATCGTCGTCAGCTGATTCCCATTGAGATAAAGATAAAGTAAATGCGCCATTCCATCTCTGAAGACAGACGTATCAATTTCCCTGAGGCTGTTCTCCCGAAGATCCAGAAGCTCCAGGAATTTTAATCCCGAGAAAGCATCGGCTGGTAATTTGTCGATTGTGTTTTTTCCTAAACGAAGTGTCTGCAGGGAATTCTCGAGACCTCTCCAATTATCAGCAGCAATTGTGGAGATTTGATTACCTTTAATTGAAGATAAATTGAATAATAATTAATGAGGTTATGATTTCATGAGGGAAATTAATTTACCTGTTAAATCGAGAACCTTCAATTTTTGTAAATGCCTGAATGATTTACTGGGGACTCTGACGAGTCTGTTGTACGGTAATTCAAGCTCCCATAACGATCTTTCAAGCCCTAGAAAAGCCTCGTCCGGTATATCCGATAGGGGATTATGTCTTATTTGTAGATTGTAGAGACCTGAAGGACAAGGCATACATTTGAATTGGGAACAGATAAACAAAATTATACTCCAATTCTCTGTCATAAAAAAATAAGTAATCCTGTAAACTAATTACCAGTGGTAACGAGAAATTGTGGCTGAATGTGTCGGAGTCCATTGTTACCGAGTTTGAGAATAAAGACCTTTGATGAATTTATTTGTTGTGGAATCCTGGGCATCGGTACATTGTCGCAGTTGACTATACCGAGATCAGGATTAGCCTTTGAGCACGTACAGAGAGGATTGAAGAAACAGGGTGGATATTGGACTGGTATCTCATGCATCCGGACCATTGAAGCCCAGAACATGAGGAGAAGAGTGACGATTGTCATGGCATAGCCAAGCTTGACGAATGAAAAGAGATTCTGAAAGGGAAATTATTAATTTAATTATTAAATTCATCAAACTATTTTTTTTTCAGTTGAAAGAGTCCAATGAAAAATCTGAAAAAATTACACAATAGTGCAGACTAGTTACACTATATTCTCTAATTTTTTCAGAATTTTTTGAGGACTCCTTCATGTTTAAAAAAAATCACATGCATTTTATCTTGTTTTAGCATAATTAATTATGAAAATAATGAGTTGAAGATAATTAGTACTCACCATGTTTGCAGAGGCATAAGCTGGACAGCCACTGCGTGGAAGTGTGTCCAGCAAACTGATGTAAAGTTTGTGGACTTGAATACTCTTCACTCACCCTTCAATTCTTGGAGTACGATGGGAAAGAGGGATAATGGGGCTTCGTGAGTGGCTCTACATTTTTTGTGCTTCTCTTTACACGATTATTGCTGGTGTATTCCTCTTCTCCTCTTTCCTCAGGGGAAATAATAAAAAATGTGTACGTGTCTACCCTAGATGGAAATTCCTGGCTACGTACATCTGGCATGTATTTGAATTACCATTGAGAAGAAAGGGAAAATGATCGATCATATCATTGTGGTTGACACACTTCTTCCAAGTTGTCTCAAGGTCACAACAAAGAAGATAAAACTTAAATAATTAGGAAAGTGTATTGAGAGGCTTATCATTAGGCATTAATTCAAAAGCAAAGAAGATTTCAATTCTCAAGGTTTAGACTAAATTCTATAAAAAATTGTTTCAATTAGCAAAAAAAAAGTGGAAATCTGTAATAATTATTTTATTAAAAATTCATTTGTGTAAAATACAGGAACATTAACTTTCTCATTTTCTAAAACAGTTAATTTTAAAATCACATGATTATTGTACATGAAATATTGGAAGTCACGTGGATAAATTTTTGACATTGAAAAAATCCAATGTATCATAAAAATTTGATATAGTTTAGATAAAATATTTCAACAAATTATGCATTGATTCATTAAATTGATTAATAATTAATGATAAAGCTTTGATATTAATCAACGAAATATTAATTGAATATTCAATTAAATTTTGTTAATTATAATTAGCATTAGCTATGTAAAGTAGAATAAAAATAATTTGATTCTTCAAAAATAGAAATATAAGATTTTTAAGGGATAGAAAAAAAATGTTGTAAAGCCTCAGTCTGTTTTCTTTGATACTCCATTGTGTCCTTGTGATGTGCTGATAGGATGAGTGCTCGTGTGACCATTTGAGGATGATGCCTCTTGTTTACGTGACACCTGTCCAATCGGCAGGATTGGAAGAACAAAAGCAGCCAAAAGTAGCAGCAAATGTGGAATGAAGTACAGGGAACTAAAAATCGTTAATGACAATGAAAAAAAATGTTAATCATAATTTCACATTAATTAAACATTAATTAATTACTCACGCATAAACTTTGATGCTTGGTATGAAATCAAGCAGTACAAATGTGAAGGAGAGATAGGCCATAAAAATACGTGTGGTAATGAATGTCATTGTATCATAAATGAATTTCATTGGCCTTGAACCGATGAAATACGGACGAATACTTTTGCGAATCTGTGAAACAGGAAATACAAATTAATCGTGAATTTTAATTGAACAATTGGATAAAAAATTGAGGATAAAGACTCACATTACGTAAAGCGTATGTTCCTAATGCACCAATGGCGAATGTGAGGTAGTAACCTGGATAAAATCCATGCCAAACGACTGAGAGACTGTAAGTAAGAAGTGTCTTGTGACGACCACCTCTCTCATACACAACCATCCTCAGCCACCTATTAGTTCCTTTATTCCATGCATCAATTGCCTCTCTCAAGTTCTGCGAGAACTGCATGAATTTTCGAATTATTATTAAGTGCTCGAAGAATTGAGGTGCTCATGTTTTACCTCAAATTTAAGAACATCTACGTTTGATACGAGGTCCCAACGAGGATTGCCCTCGGCATCGAGACCATTGTATCCCAGTCCTGAATAATTACAAATAGCATCGGCAAATAGCCATGCATAATAATACTTGAAACGAACAGCCATAGTTGCGATCATCAGGTACGACAATTTGTAGAATATTGAACTCTCGAGGAATTCATCATCTGTAAAGAGTATATTATAAATTAGTAAAGTAAAATTGATGCTTCAAGCTGAATGTACTCGATAATTTCACCTTTAACCGCTTGTATTGGGAACATTGGCATGAATACAACGAATCCGAGGGCGCAGATGAGAGCTCCGATTACTTTCTTAACAACAATACGTTCTGGTGATGGTTCCAAAACGATTTCACTAACGTGATTGGATGGATCATCAAAGAATCCCTGAAAACAATAAAAATTCATAATTTCCTCCAATAAAAGATTCTCAGAAACATGAAAAATTTACCGAAAATGATGCACTGCCCTTGAACTTTGTCCCATGAATAAATTCAATGTAATCACGATAGAATATAACTGGTCCTGCCATTAATGCTTGAAAATGGAACACATAGCTGAAGTATTCAAGTGCAGTTGGCATTATTTTTACAGCCTGATGACGCTGCAGCGGTGTCAGGTCAATTTCACGTCTCGTAAAGCCATCGTGAATGCTGTATGCAAGACTTATTACCTTCTGCGTTATGACCATCAGTGGACCTGTGCAGATTTACGTAATTTTTTTTCATAAATTTTCATTTTTACTCACATTCATTCATTGGGTTATTTTCAATTGTTGTTATTTTCTTCGTTGATGATGCTAATGATAGATTACCCGTTACGTCCATGTAGTAAGATGTATTGATTTGACGGTAATAATGTATGCAAGAGAGATACGCCAGGGCGACGGTTAGCACGGCTCTGCAATAAAATTTCTTATAAATACAGGAACTTGATTTATTCGATGAAAATAAATGTTATTAGGATAATTCACCTTTGGACAATTCGTGGATCTTGTGTGCGCATCACGATGTAACAAACCGCCGGAAGACCGGCGAGGTGAATAGCCTGTCTGAGGAGAAGAAAAAAATTCATTCATTAATTCTCTTAAAGAATAAATAGAGTAAAAAATGTTCTCAGTGACATTCATGATGAGCTTACATTCCAAAGCAGAAGTAACCCATGCAGAGACCAGCTACGAGACCGAATATATGACGAGTCACAGGAGAGACACTCCCTGGCTTGAGAATCAACCTCAGGAAACCAGCCAGCACCAATGCTGTGCACTGGCTGATAACGAAATTAACCTGGAATCATATTATTCATATTAATCACTGCATAATAATGAGAATCACGTGGGAGAAAGGTCAATTAAAGAGGATCATGTGCTCGATGAATCTTTTATTGAAGAAATTTTCAAGTTATATAATTAACAATAAATTATAAAGGTCAACGGAATCGCAGGCCCATGCCAATGCCAAAGTTCGGCTCCAGACGACCACGTGGGCCCTGCTGAACGCCTCCTTGTCCTCGCACAAAGAAATCATCGTTCGGCTTGTATTCGTAATTGAGACCGGCGTGTGGCTGATAGTGTTTCATGTCGTGAGTTGAAACTCCACCGAAAGCATCCAGATGTTCTCTGTCATTGTTGATTATTTTTTGATTGTAATCCAAGTTGAGAGAAGGTCGCTGTCCTTCCTGTCCAGTGATAGTGCCTTGGATCGAGCCTTGAGGTGAACGCTTGAATCGAATGGGCTGTTGATGAAACATTTTATTAATTTATTATTAAATTCAAAACTCGAAATATTTAGAAACTCACTGTAGTTCTTGGACCACCAAAGGGTCTTGGAGATGGGAATCTCGGAAGCGTTGGACGACCTCTCGGATTGAAGGGGACTATCTGAGGACTTGGCTCCGGATCGGCTGAACGCTTGAATCGAAGGGGCTGTTGATAAGACATTTAATTAATTTATTATTAAATTTAAAACTTGAAATAATTGGAAACTCACTGGAGTTCTTGGACCACCAAAAGGTCTTGGAGATGGGAATCTCGGAAGCGTTGGACGACCTCTCGGATTGAAGGGGACTAACTGAGGACTTGGCTCTGGATCAGCTGTTGCTGAACATGCCACCACAATGAGGAGTCCCAATGTAACTTGAAGCGCCTGCATGTTGTAATCTTTAATTGTCCGGAATTGGAAACCTGCAATGTGAGCTTCAGATTGAGTAATCTCATTTATTCAGAATTCTATTTAAAAGAATATTGTAATAATCTCAAGATGACAATGTTTTATTCAAAATGAAGATTAGCATATTGAGATAGTCAAGGTAATATAATTTACATTTTAATGAATTTAATTTACTCACCAGTATTGCAGTTGAATTGAAGATTTCTTCTGATGCTCAAGTTTATCATTTTCTTCCTATTTATACTATTGAAACTTTGAGGAATTAATCATCGGGGAACCACTGGACCTTTCTTTAAAAAACACTCATTTGGAAATATTGAGGAAAATTCAGTTATCTCAGAAAATGATAACATTTTCTCAACTTTTTCCGTTAATATAATTCTCGGGGAGTCCCTGCATTATTTCTGACGGCTCATAAAGTGGTAGGGATGAATCCCAACGAATTTATGCAAGTTTAAATTGTCAAGTGTCTGTTTCATCTCGCTTTCAGTTCTCTGCAATCAGCTGTACATCATCATTCAAGAATTAAAATACAAAAAAACTAAACACTTTCTTTTTTTTTTATGTGTCGATGAAAGTGAGGCCTGTGAATTGAATAGTGATCGAGAGTTTCATTTAATTGAATTATTAATTATTTTTATAATTAAATTTATCAATTTTTTTCGAGGGAAAAAAATGGAAAACAAGAAAAATTATCAGTGACCTCTGCAGGAGGGCTGCTTATCACTAGTGTCTTCATTACTACTCGACTGATAGCAAAAATTCAAGACAATAACTTGACTGATAATGATTTTAACTCGTTTTCTAATGTTCTAGCTTTGAAATAAAGTTACGCCTACTTGACGTAACTTTCTTCACTTTTTTTACAATAAATTATTAACGCATTATGAGAATTTCTCTCTGAAGCGAATCATTGATGCATTCGACCTGATAAATTCCCACGAGAGTCAAGTGAACTGTGCACTTAGATTTACAAGTGTACATGGGATAATAATGATGAGAATAGAACGCAAAATCTCACATTATTTGCGCAGGTGAAGATCAATGATAATCATCGATAAATTATTATTAATAATTTATCTGAGTACTGAAATTGTCTCTCAGTAGCTTCTAATGATAAAAAGGTAAAAATAGGAGTCGTTACGTTAACGTTCTCCAAATTTCTCTCTCTCTTCCTCAAATTGATGGATCCAAAACGTTTCAGACTACTCCAATGTCGAAATCTATTCCACCTACGAACTAAAAATAGAATATTATCCTGCGTATTCAACTGAAGCAGAAGAAGAAACTTTCTTCTCGTTTTTTTTTCATCTTTTTCTCAATATTTCACTTACATTATTAATTCAATTGCGCAAATTGAGTTGTAATCATCACGAATAACAATGATGAATCATTGAATTCTCTGAGACATTGAAAACACGCAGAAATATATTAAATTTAATGAAAAAAAAAAAATCATAGAAGAAATCTCAAATACTTAGTTTTCATGGGAAACTCTTATTTTCCAAAAATCCTTGATTTTTTCCAGATTACTGAGATTTTTAAGAATCTGGTAGTCTATATATGACCAAAAGTTCATTCCCCCAATTTCTCACACCTCGTAACCTCCAAGGTTACCGGATCGATGAGAAGAATGTATGATTGTGCACGTGTATGTGGCCGTTACTCCAGATAAAGTGTATGAACGAGAATCGTTTAAAAAACCGGCAGATTCTCCTCTTCTCTCTCAAACACTTAAAGAACACCAATTGACATTTCATATGAATCATCTAACCTGATCAACCGGCAATCCAGTGATGTCAGAGATGAATTGAAAGGTGCGTGCTCCATCGTAGTTAAATTCGTGATTAGTATACACAGTGGCAGCGTCAACACCGTCAGCTTTATTCATATTTTCTGATATTTAATGACGTTTAAATAATTTATTTTTAATTATCCTGTCTCCAAGCAGGTCTGAACGACCAAGCCGCTCTGGCTGTACTGAAGTGATCACAATTCTCTGCGTTGTAGTAAGCACCACGATGAACGTATGAATTCATACGGTTAGTAGGAGGTGAGCGCTTGCACGTACACAGACAACACATAAAAACCATCAAAGGCAACCACAGACCGGCAAATATACACCGTAAATGAGAGAGGAGAGAGGGTGAATAGGCCTGGCAGTTTACTGATGCAATGTTAGGCCCAACGCACACTCTGCACTTCAGGGACACACGAATTACACTTCACTCAGTGTAATTTCCCCCCCACCATCAACGAAACATTTGTGTTACATACAACTGGAGAATGGAGGCAGAAAGAAAAGAGGCTGGACAACAACAAAAAATCAGATGAATGAGTCACGAGATAAGCAGAATCTATTGGATCAAACGAGAGTATCGTAAGACCCTTTTGTTGTAATTTTTTGTTTCTTCTGCATCACGTTCTTTCACTCTGGTACTTCCGGGATTAAATTTTAATTGTTTCCGGTTTAGTGAGGTGATGAATTGTTGGGTGATATTCAGGATTAATTCGTGGTTTTTTTGGGATTTTTTTTCAAGTTCTGATAATTGTTTTTAGTGATGTGAAATGGAGGAATTTATTTTATCAGTTATCGTTGAATCAATATGGGACAGATTCTTTCATCGAACAATGACATATTGTTAATGGATAATACACGCAAATTGTTACACTCGCATTAGTCACTAATTGCATGCAATTATAGAAACGATAAACTCTTCATAAATCCTTTGTGAATATTTTAACTTTAATCACGAGACGTTTGAATGATTACAACAATTGATAAAGTAATGGTCTATCAAATTTTTTTTCATTTGTTTTTTTTTTTATAATTCTCAATTATTCTAATTTAATCTTATTTACATGAATTATAAGAGAGAATAATCCTTTGAGTGTTTTCCAGTAAAAAGAGAAAAAATTAATTATTTAATTGAAATACTAGGATTGTTAAATGACGCAATATTGATAATTCTAAATTAACTCAATATCACCATATGGCCAAAAATATTCTCATATTTCTAAACTGTGTACATTATATATATAATATATATAATATATGAATTTGTACAAATATGATACTTTCAATTGGAAACTCACTATAATTATAAAATATATTGGAGTTAAACAGAGAGGAGTCTATCTGAAGAGCAAATGACTCAATCACAATTGGAGCTTAAGCTAATCATGCACTTGTTAATTATCACTTTAATTTAAAATCATTAATTTCAACTATTTGATTGATATTTTGTGGAGTTTCAGTTTAAATCCTAAAAGCTCTGACAGAACTCCCGATAATGCTGACAATAGTACTACCTTAGTTATTGTGTATAAATAGGGATTTGCAGAGAGGCCGGAGATCTTGAATGGACTCTCCAATTCCTGAAAACAATAATTACTTATATTCTCGTATTTTCACAAATAAAAACAATCGTAATTACGTGAGAATTATGACACACCTTAATTAAATCAGCGGCTAATTTTAGAACACTATTTGCAACTGTCAGCTCATCCTTCTTGTGGGGTTTTTGTTCTATCTGCAGATACAGATTGATCTGTGAAAAAGTGCAGATGTTTCTGTTATTCCTGAATTATTGAGAATTTTTAATGAAAATTTTCTGCACATTCTGCTTACCTGTTCAGTAATTAGGACCGAGAGATTGCGATACTTTTTGTTGATTTTTGTGCCTAGTGTCATGAATCTCAGGAGATAAATCCCAAGTGCAAAGCTCCAGAGAAGCGCCTCTATGTTGTAGCCCGAGTGCAGGCTCTCTAAATCCTGAAAATGAATAGGATCCTCGTTTAATCATGATTAATTATGTTATCACAGCTTTTAATTACCTTAATAAGCTCTAGACTAACGAACGAGAGTAACAGGAGAGTAACGATAAATGCAGCAGAGACAATTACGTCTACAGACCTTTGAGGTCCTCTTCTCTGTATTCAAAAAAGAAAAAAAATCATTAGTTTCAATAGATAAAACCATTGGGAATTAATTTATTCTTATTTACTTTTAAATAGGATCTGACGCTGAGCCAAGTCTTGATATTTCTGACTTTATTCAAGCGGAAATGTGGCAAATCTGATTTCCTCGCTCGTCTCGATGACGTCAGATGTGAGAAGAGTTTTGCATAAAGAAGTCTCTGTTTGAAAGTACGCTCAGCCACTGCCAATAGAAAGAATAGAAGACATGAGAGTACGAGTCTCTCGAATGACAAAATTAGAACAACACTTCTTTCCCTGGAACAATAGAAATGAAGATATGAATAATTTAAAGAAATGGTCAGTGTTGTGTTCTTTTTTTGAATTATTCGCCTCTGTTTCTTACCAGAGAAGACTCCCGAATGCCACGTCGATCACATTACACACGAAATCAGTGTACGTACTGAAATTGACCTGTATCAGGTCATTAACATAAGTTCCATTGGCATTAGCCGCATTATCGGCGCTGAAGTGATCGCTCAATCTTCTTATTGCTGGGATAATAGAGAGGACAATTGAGAGGACAATTCCACCGTAAAAATAATCCATACTCTCTGGCATTGATTCAGCTCTTGCTATTATTGCTGAACTTATGTCGAGGACTGATAACTCTGCCTTTTTTATATCTCTTCTCGTCCATAATGTGCAGGATACTGTAAGGATTATCAATTTTTTTAATTGTTTTCGGGTTGAACTAAATATATTCTTTCATTACGTAAATATGAAAAAATACCTCTGTCCGAAGCTGTACAACTCGAGCTCATCAATATTGATGGTGGTAATTCCAATTCCCAGGAGAATGGATGCTCAATAAATTCACCATAACCGTAGTTGTTATTTTCACTGTGTGGCTCGGACTCATCAAGATCAGAGCTGAAATGTTGGGAGTTGTAAGCCGTTCTTGATAAATAATTTTCATCATCGAGTATTCCCCACCTGTAGCTACATTCGTCGCTATTTGTTGTCACACCCATCCACTCAGTTGCTGATGTTGTTGCTTCTGTCAAATGACTTGGTGCTGCCTCTTCACACTCACCTTCTTCTTCACTCTCGCACTCATATTCTTTCGTTGATTTTCCAATTTTCTAAATAATTATATAAAGCATACATTTCAACAGGTTCAATGAGAATGCATATCATGTTTTTTATGATTGGAAATACCTACATACCAGTTGATCACTACTTTCTTTAATCTTATCTAAATTCATATCACTTTTTCTTTGGATTTCACCGGAATTCATTAAACGCTCATCACTACTCTCCGAAATGCCATTCTCCACTTTTTTATCATCAGCAATTTCCGGATTTCTTTGGACACTTCCTCTGTCATTATCACTGGAAACATTTCCATTGAGGCTCTCGAAGCCATCGTCATCCAGATGAATAGCATCAGCACCAGGCGGATTTTCATTCACACGATCTGCAAACATAATTAAATACTCAAACAATTGAAATTATTAACTTATCTCTCGCCACTCCTTCACTTTATCTTTCATACTTGATGCCTCTTCTCCTTGATTAATTACTGGCTCTGAAATTCTGGAGGACGACGGTGCATTCTTATCAGCATTCGCTTCATCAGGAGATCGTGACGACGCAATACTCGATTCCGACTGCAAGAATAATGAATCATGAGTTTATCTATTCAAAGGATTTTAATTTCTAGTGATTAAAGACTGAGAGAATGAACCTGATGAGGTCCTGGTGAGGCTCCCGATGTCGGCGTATTGATGCAGACTTTTTTAGCGAATCTGACAGAAGGTGGAACTCCGGAATAAGACTTTCCAATATTTTCATTAACATTCTCTTGCGACATTTTAGCGTCACTCATTAATCTAGTATTTCTCCGTGGCCTCAGCTTTCCAGATCGACTTCTCTCGTGCCTCGACCTCCTCATTCTCGACCTATTGTGTCCAGTGACAATGCTCGGGCCTGAATTCGTCGAGACAATTTGCGAATGGACGGTGCAGAGGATAAACATCATTGCCAATGGCATCAGAACCTCCGCCATCGATACTATCTGCAATGAAATATGACCTCAACATTCTCCACTTTATCAGTAGATAAAAAAAAAGTGAATAATCATACATTTGCTTCATTTGCATCAGCAGAACCCGTGTAAATCGTGAGATTCATCAGTTGTAGACTGTAGATCAATAGAAATAAGTAAAATGTTCGAGAACTCGTTTGTTGTATCCACCAGTTTTTGTGAAATGGTAATAAAACGAGCCTCTTAACTGCTAACCATGTGACTGTAATCAATCCGTGCTTAGGCTTTGCCTTGGGAAACGATGAGCCTGTTGAAAAATTCATTATTATTCAATACAATGACGTTGGATTATTATTGATTCACCTCTGACGAGATCCACATCGATAAACTCTGTCTTCAGCTTTGCTGTTCTCATTGGGACATTATTGAAACCACCGAAAATCCTTTGTTCCACTGTATTCTCCCATTGTTGTTTATCGTACGTTCCAATTTTCTTCTGATACCTTTGACATTAAAATCATTTATTGACATTTAAATTCTCTCTTCATTAAATATAAATGAAAAATAAATTATACTCACCAATAAACTAAATTACTCAATCCCATGTTGAGAATAAATTCAGTCTCTTCGTTATCAAATCACGTTTCCAACTGTTGACACACTTATTAAAAATTTATTATTGATACATTTAAATGTATTAGACTTTGTATTTATTATTCATACCTCTTCTCCAGAATATACTCCGATGATGTACACTTGCTGTGTGATCCTCAAAGTACTCTCGGTCAAAGCAAGTCTTTGATAAAACTTCCTGACACAAAAATACCATCACTTCACGCAGTATTGGTGAAGGAAAGGGTTTTATCACGAGAGTTGGGAAAAAAAAGGCGCAGTGAAATTGTGGAGAAAAAAGAAACGCAATCTAAAAAGAGAGAAAATAAATAAGGAAATTGTGAAACGAGAATTAAGCGAATGGTACACACCAGCCAGCTGCAACTATCTCCGGATCCTACTGTATTGCTCTCTGTATTGACGTCTACTTTGCCCCCTCTCTTCACGTACCATCGGTACCTTGTACTTGTGTGTGCAGAACACGCGCAACCAATATCAGCTGGAGACTCAATGTTTCTCAAAGTCACCGATTGGTGGAGCTGTAGCCAATGTTGTGAGTTTGTTTTAAATTTTCCGATGTATCGATTGGAATTGGAAGAGGAGAAAAAGTTGGTAAAAATGGATTTTTCCTTTATGAAAATCATTTTATTATTATTCTAACTGATTTTTCTTGAGTTTAAGAGCATCAGCCTCTTTCGATTCCTATTTATCCTCAAAAATTCTTTATTAATGAAATTATTTGATTCGACAACTGAAATCCCCATTTTTCAGATGATCCAGAAACCTCCAAATGATCCAATCATCAGCACGAAATGTTGCAGAGTAATAAATGTAAAAAAAAGGGCAAATGAGTGCTCCATGTATTAACCACCAATCTCACAAACTTATCGAGCTGCGAATGCGCAGCATCCCAACTGGATCAATGAAATACAGATCGAGTCTCCTGGTCTCCCAAGTTATCGGGCGACAAACTCTAAAAAGCCATTCGGGCTGTGGCAGCCCCGCCAGACTGACATAATAAGCTTGTAAATATTTATTATTATGAATTGAGAGTTTGTTACCACGCCCGAGGTGTCATCTCAATTGAATGAAAGACATTGGACATTTGAGATTAAACCTGCACGTGAGTTATTGAATAATAATTGAGAGAATAATCTTCATTCTATGATTAAAGCACAATTATCTTAATGGTAAGAACAAAAAGTTTCAGTGTCAAACAGAATGACAACAATGGAGCGCACTTGGAAGACAATGCCACTGTGGTTCATTGTCTTCTTGCTGAATGCAGTAACCACTTTGGCTGCTAGTGGAAACGTCAAGAATCCAATGGATTTTAATATAGGCGGTGTATTATCAAGTAATACAAGCCAAAATCATTTTAAAACAACTCTCGATGTAAGTAATTTAATGAAATTTAATTTAATCAATAAATGGAAATTGTCAATTAATCAAAAGTAATTGTATTTATTCACAGAATCTAAACTTCGACACTCACTTCGTCAACAAGGGAGTTGTCTTTGCCAGCAAGGTCATTAGCATGGATTCAAATCCAATAAGAACGGCATTAGCTGTTTGCAAGTCTCTAATTGTTGAGAAAGTTTATGCTGTTGTTGTGTCACATCCATTGACTGGCGATCTGTCACCAGCTGCTGTATCCTATACCAGTGGATTCTATCACATTCCAGTTATTGGAATTTCATCCCGTGACTCTGCATTCTCTGACAAAGTAAATTATGGATTTTTCAATTTTATGAATTCTTCATAATTCATTGGATTTATTTTATTTCAGAATATTCACGTCTCTTTTCTAAGAACTGTACCACCTTATTCACATCAGGCTGATGTTTGGGTGGAGCTACTGAAGTACTTTAATTATCGTAAAATCATCTTTATACATTCATCTGATACAGATGGTAGAGCACTTCTCGGACGCTTTCAAACAACATCCCAGGGACTTAAGGACGACGTGGAGATTAAAGTACATGTGGGTTGGGCACTCTAAATTGGCACGCGCATCGTGTGTGATATATTTTTTGCAGTCGTTTTTTTGTACAATTTAGATAAATTGTGCCTGCACGCTTCACATAGCGAGATAAATGTGGCTCATTTAAATACGTCACTGATTAATTAAGGAGAATATTCAATCAACATTGAAGATTCAAAATAACTGCTGATATTGATGGATTTTTTTAAATATTTCTCTTGATTTCTTTTTGCCTTAATTGTTTATGTTGCACGATTTGTTTATTTGTCCCGTTTAGAATGTCATGTGGCACAGGCAACGAGAGGATTTAATCCCACCTTTTATTTCTCTAAAATTATTTACATTATAATTTATTCACTTTTATTAATATTATCCTGGGAGAGACGTAAGTATCATGCATAATGAAATTGCCAGATCAATCATGCAAAATCACTGACAATGTTTAGATCTAAGAAAATGTTGCATGATATGTAATTTAAGAAAATCTATAAAACTGTGTAATATCGAATTTTAAAGATCCAATGATAATTCAATTTTTTTTGGGATTAATGAAAAATGCAGGTGGAGTCTATCATTGAATTCGAACCGGGACTGGACAATTTCACACCGCAATTGATAGAAACGAAGAATGCACAGGCGAGAGTAATTCTCATGTACGCCAGGTGAGGATTCATTTACATTTTAATTTATTTAAAGAATTCTCTCTCCTAATATCTCATTAATTCCAGCCAAAAAGACGCAGAAGTCATCTTCAGGGATGCTTCAATGTTGAACATGACCGGTGCTGGCTACGTCTGGATCGTAACGGAACAAGCCCTGGACGCTCCTAATGCCCCCGAGGGTTTACTAGGCCTGAAATTAATTAACTCAACCGACGAACGTGCTCACATTCAAGACAGCCTGTTAGTGATCAATTACAATTTCATCTGTAGCACGAGTGCACCAATAATTGATTGCATTCTAATTGATTTCCAGATACGTTCTAGTCTCTGCACTACGTGGAATGAATCAAACAAACATAATTACTGAGCCACCAGAGGACTGTGCTAAATCAGGATCAGTTTGGGAGTCCGGAAAAGAGTTATTTAGGTGAGTGACTCAATCGGACTAATTTAAACTGCTTTAACTTGAAGATTAATTGAATTTCCTTAAAACCACAGATTTATACGAGAACAAGTTCTTGAAGAAGGTGCAACTGGACGCGTTGCCTTTGATGACAATGGAGATAGGATATTCGCTGAATATGACGTCATTAACATGAGAGAAGGACGAGAGCAGGTTTCTGTTGGACAATACGTGTATTCATATGCAACTGTGAGTAATTTTGATTCCTGAAAGATTTACGGTGGATTTTATCGACTAAATGCTTCAGGAAACGCAGAAAGAACCCGGGATGAAGCTCAGGATCAATGAGACTGCGATTATCTGGCCAGGACGATTAAAAATAAAACCCGAGGGCTTCATGATCCCAACGCACTTGAAAGTCCTCACAATCGAAGAGAAACCGTTCGTTTATGTGAGATCAACTGAGAGCGAAGAGTGTCAACAGGACGAAATTCCATGCCCCCATTTTAACACATCGGAACACGACAGTGAGTTCTCTTATTAATGAAGAATAATGAGGCAATATTCAATATTCCATTAATTGTTTCAGCTACTCGCCTCTACTGCTGCAAGGGATACTGTATAGACCTTCTGAAGGAACTCTCAAAGACCATAAATTTCACTTACAGTCTTGCTCTTTCCCCCGACGGCCAATTTGGGAGCTACATGATAAAGAATAGCAGTGGGTTCATTTGTTTATGTGAAAGTTTCCATTGATATTTATTGTTAAAGCACTTTCTCTGTTTTAACAGGTGGTAAAAAGGAATGGAGTGGCCTGATTGGTGAACTGGTTAATGAGCGAGCCGACATGATAGTAGCACCCTTGACAATAAGTCCGGAACGTGCGGAGTTCATTGAGTTCAGCAAACCGTTCAAGTACCAGGGCATCACGATATTAGAAAAAAAGGTAGAAACTCAATAATTCCTGTATTTGAAAGGAATATGATTGTTAATCGATTATGATCAGCCTTCTAGGTCATCGACGCTCGTGTCTTTCCTTCAACCATTCAGCAATACCCTCTGGTTCTTGGTGATGGTGTCGGTGCACGTGGTGGCGCTTGTCCTGTACCTCCTCGACCGGTTTTCACCTTTCGGGAGGTTCAAGCTGGCTAACACTGACGGTACCGAAGAGGATGCATTGAACTTGTCCAGTGCAATTTGGTTCGCTTGGGGAGTCCTGCTCAACAGTGGAATTGGAGAAGGTTTGATAATTTATTCCTTTTAATTTCAATTCTTTTCCCTGATTCAATTTATTATTTGTTTAATAATAAGGTACACCGAGGAGCTTTTCTGCGAGAGTTTTGGGAATGGTCTGGGCCGGATTTGCGATGATAATCGTCGCCTCATATACTGCCAACTTGGCTGCTTTCCTCGTCTTGGAGAGACCGAAGACGAAATTATCAGGAATAAACGATGCGAGAGTGAGTAACACTTCTTCTTAATGATTCTCACTCTGCTGCCTCTTTTAATTCATTGAAAAATCATTACAGCTTCGTAATACAATGGAGAACTTGACTTGCGCGACAGTGAAGGGCTCAGCAGTGGACATGTATTTCAGGAGACAAGTTGAATTATCGAATATGTATAGGACGATGGAGGCGAATAATTATGATACAGCTGAGGATGCAATACAGGATGTTAAAATTGGGAAACTCATGGCGTTTATTTGGGACAGCTCGAGGCTTGAGTTTGAAGCTGCTAAGGACTGCGAGTTGGTGACGGCTGGGGAATTGTTTGGAAGATCTGGGTATGGGATTGGTCTGCAGAAGGGATCACCGTGGGCTGATGCTGTTACTTTGGCTATTCTGGATTTCCATGAGAGTACGTTCATAATTAATATTACAAATCCTTTCGTTTAAACATATTTATTGGAGATCTTTTTCTATTTCAGGCGGATTCATGGAAGAGTTGGATAAGCACTGGATTCTTCAGAGAGGCCTTCAACGATGTGAACAAGGAGAAAAAGCACCGAATACTCTCGGTTTGAAGAACATGGCTGGAGTCTTTATTCTCGTTGGTGTTGGGATCATCGGTGGCATCGGGTTGATTATAATTGAGATGATTTATAAGAAGCATCAGATAAAGAAGCAGAAACGATTGGAATTGGCGAGACACGCTGCTGAGAAGTGGAGGGGCGCCATCGAGAAGAGGAAAATCATGAGGGCATCGACAGCAACACAACGAAGAATCCAGAGCAATGGACTGAATGATCCAACTACTGTTAGTTTGGCAGTTGATGCTGTTATTAGATCCGGTCTTCCACCAAGAAGTCCTGGACGTGCTTGGCCAGGCGACAGTGATATCAGACAACGTTCCTCATCACGTCCAGATGAATCCATGAGACTATCACCAGCTGCATACACTGTCGATGTTTCACATCTCATTGTTTGAATTAAGAAAAAAAAAAGAAGAAACTAGTCATTAATAATTGTACATGATACATGTGCTTCATACTAAAGTCCCGAGACTTACAATTCAATGTTGATGAAAAAAAAATCGTTGTTGAAATGAGATTTTTGTTATATAATATGAAATATTTAAAAAGAAACATCATTGATTAATAAGCAAAAATTTGTCCATGAGAAAGAAATATGTCATTTTATTGTTATAGATGTTTAACACCCAAAACTTGGAGATACTGCCAATGATATTGAGAGAATAAGAGAAAGAGAATAAACAAATTCTGGATTGATTAAAATATTTGTACAAAATATTTTGACAAATTACATAATAATTAATTGTGAAGTATTGAATTCAAATTATTCAATAATTACACAAAAATAATTTGTTAAATTCATTCACTGAAGTTTCATCTGATTCTTGTTTTTTCATTTTTATTATTACAACATCCTTCTCCCTGTTTTTTTTTTCCGTGTATATTTATATGCATATTTATTTATATAGATCAGCGGCAGTTGATAATTGAATTACTTGATTGGCTTGCAATTACCCACTCGGTGAATATGCAGTTGTGTATCGATGTATAATTACTCCTCCAAGAAGAAATACTGCCCGGCTCGTTTTTGATCCAAATCCTAGATAGTAATTAAACAATTTATTAATATAAAATTAAATAAAATAAAAAAATTATGTGAAGCAATATAAATGAATTACCTTAACCGACTGACTCTTATTGATACGAGGTCTGAAATTATTTGGATCTCTTCTGAATGTTATACCTAATAGCTCCAGGAATCTGTTCATACCATTCAACAATGATTGAGGACTATGAGCAACTGTATTCATGGATGGTTCACCAGAGAATACAATAACACGATCAGCAAGATAAGTTGCCATGATAAAATCGTGCTCAACAACAAATCCCGTTTTCTTAGCATGGAGAATGAATCTCTTGATAACTTTAGCAGCAACCAAACGTTGTTCAGAGTCCAAATAAGCCGAGGGTTCATCAATCAGATAAACATCCGCAGGTTTACCAAGACAGAGTGCCATAGCAACACGCTGCAATTCACCACCAGAGAGATTCTGCACTTCTTGATCCATAATATCATCGATCTTCAATGGTTTCATGACATCAGTAATAAATTGAGGATGTATATAAGCATCCCGTATTTTCTCATGCAGCAATTGCCTCACGATTCCCTGTGACTTTGGACTTATCTTCTGGGGCTTGTAACTGATATGAAGCATCGGAATATTCCCAGAGCCATCATCAGGTGCTAAATTACCAGCTAACATCCTGATGAACGTTGTTTTCCCAGTTCCATTCTCCCCAAGCAGCACAAGAATCTCAGAGTCTGTGAATTGTCCCTTCTCAACTCTCAGAGTAAACGATCCCATGGTCTTCGTCATCGCTGGATACTCATAATGATTCATACGCTTCACTTCTTCCTCAGTCGCACTCTCAGCTACCTTGAAGACAAGCGACTCTTCCCTGAAACGCAGATTCTCAGTCGGCACGAAGCCATCGAGAAAGATATTAATGCCTTCACGCACAGAGAAGGGCATAGTGACAACTCCATAAGCTCCAGGTACTCCGTAAAGACAGCAGATGAAATCGGACAAGTAATCCAGCACCGACAGATCGTGCTCAACAACAATAATGAATTTATCCGGATGAATCAAGGATCTTATAGTAACAGCAGCATTCAGACGCTGTTTTACATCGAGATAAGACGAAGGCTCATCGAACATGAAGATGTCCCCATCCTGAATGCACACCATAGCACAAGCAAAACGCTGCAATTCACCACCGGACAGTGCCTCAATTCCACGATCACGAATATTCGTCAAATCCAGCATTCTACAGATATCCGCCTGTTTATTACACTCGTCCTTCTTATCCAATAGCTGCTGGACTGTGCCCTTAACGGCTTTCGGAATCTGGTCCACGTACTGCGGCTTGATAAGTGCCTTCAAGTCGTCCTCAAGGATCTTCGTAAAGTAATTCTGGAGTTCGCTCCCTCGGAAATGACTCAGAATCTCCGTCCAGTCTGGGGGATCCGTGAAACGCCCGAGATTTGGCTTCTGTTTGCCAGCTAGAATCTTCAGTGCCGTTGATTTACCAATTCCATTGGTTCCAACGAGACCCAGTACCTCTCCGGGACGTGGAATCGGGAGTCTATGGAGTTTGAATGAATTCTTGGAGTATCTGTGAGTCGTCTCCTTCTCCAGATTACTCGGGAGGTTTATGATTGATATCGCCTCGAATGGACATTTTTTAACACAGATACCACATCCAATGCACAATTCCTCGGATATCGATGCTATTTTACTGTTCGGGGTTACTTCGATGCAGAGTTTTCCCATTCGCACTACTGGGCAGGAACGTTTGCACTCTTGCCTGCATCTCTTCGGTTTACATTTGTCGGAATTGACGATTGCAATACGGGTCAACCGATCGGTCTCCTCCATTGACCTTTTGGGCGGCATGGTGACTGGGTTCTCTTGCTGCCAAAGGCTCCTCCACCTGAATTAAAAAATTATTAAATTGGAGGTATTTGGGTTTCGGGTTAGGAGAGAATTGTGAGCGGTGGACACTTCTAACCTATACTCTCATGTATTAAGCATGCTCCAAACATATGTTAGGGGGATTTAGCTATTTTCACGTGAGTATTATTGATTATTATTATTAGTTTATGCGTGAAAGTGGGGATTTTTCGGGGATACTCGGGAAAATTGGGATCTTTAATTACCTGTCAAAGTTAGAAACGTGGAGTGAAGTCTAGCACACTTGGCTCTCACTGGCACACCGAGGGAAAGGGACGACCATTGGACTTTTTGCTTCTGCACTATGTCCAACAAGTTTCGACCCCAATTTTTGCAATTAACTTCGGTTTAATGAAAAGTGGATTAAAAAGGCGTTATGAGGGATTATTTTAATTAATTCTTCTTTAATCAGTTGGATTAATCCGAATTTCGTAAAATTATAATTTACGAGTAATTCATTTACGGAATATTATTGTGAGACTCTCAGGCATTTTGAAATGTGAGTTGCTACCCCCGCCGCGCAGTGGCAGCCTATGGGAGATAGGCTGCGCACACACGGGCATTGGTCCGTGCGTTCCGAGTCAGTGGAATGGGGGAAAGGGAACGACGCAGCAATGCTTGTCAGTCGGCGTCCGGCATTCATTGAATTCCTATGTCAGTGCGGCTTCATTCCCGTGGAAAGAGCAGTGTAGACCCCGGTGGACGAGGAAAGGGGGCACTACGAATACGACTTTGAAATTCGAGGGAAAATAAAGTGATTGATTAATGTAATTAACTTTTATTTAATTTTCAATAGTTTTTAATGAAAGTCTCAGGTGAAACTTGTGGAATTAGTGCATCACAAAATGGCGGCCAGGGGAAAAGGCGGGAGAGTGTGTTAACAGTTATTAGAGATTTTCTTTGTGTTATTTGTTGTTTATTTTTTAATTTATTGATTGAATTAATAAATTGTGATAGTGTGTGAGTGTCAAGTGAGTTCCTGAGGACCAAAATCGGGAGGAAGGAGGTTTTATCCGCTGGAGGAGAGCCTGAGAGTCAACGACCTGTGAGTGTCCAAAAAAAAATAATAAAATTCACGAATTAAATTTAACAAAAAAAGTGAAGAGCCCAATTCGACTCAGGGTTTATTGCGAATTGATGAACTACGCATTTAACACAAAATGTGAATTTATTTCACAACGCTCATCGTTTTAAAACATCAATAAACGTTTCCCTAGGTAAACTAATATTTGCCACCATTCTCAACTTTTTCTTTCCTTCTGCCTGTTGTTGGAGCAGTTTCTTTCGTCTTTGTACATCGCCCCCCGATTTCTGCAGAAAGAAGTTATAATTAATTTACAAATTCAATTCTTTTTCTAAATAACTCAAAAACTTTACCAATCTCTGTGAAACGTCTTTTCTATACGGTTTCAAATTTTCTCTCGCCAAAACCTTCGCTCCAGCCGCCACCTGAATGGCGACGAGAAATTGTTGACGTGGGATTATATCAGTTAATTTAGCAGCCATGTGCTTCGCCACATCCTTTGCCCTCGTGCAATGGACAATCGTGCTCAATTCCTCCACATTTTGCCCGTTCAGCAGGACATTGAGCTGCACAAATGAATCCCTCAGAATTAATCCACAAGAATCAATAATTAATCAATCATTTTACCTTGACGAGTGAAGCGGACACATATCCATGATCCTCGTAATCAAAACTGGCATAACCCGAGGTTACGGATTTGAGGGAATCGTGAAAATCGATAATAATTTCACTGAGTGGAAAAAGAAATTGGATAACCAGTCGATCATTATCCAAATTTTTTGTCGACTGTTCTACTCCTCTTTTTTCCATACACAGTGACATAACTCCACTGAGATATTTCACTGGAAAATTAATTAAATAAAATTAGAGCTCGATTGAACAGAATAATTCAATACACATTACTTGGTGTGATGATTGTCCCCAAAACAATAGGCTCGAAGAACTCTGTCACATTTTGCGGATTTGGGAATTCCAGAGGATTATTAAAAGTTATGTCTTCGCCTCCATAAGCCTTGATATTCTCTTTTCCATGGATTTTAGCCTTATAAGTAACACTAGGAGCTGTTATTATCGGAGCAGCTCCATACTCTTGCTCCAATCTTTGGCAGAATACCTCCATATGGAGTAAACCGAGAAATCCTAATCTCCAGCCTAGTCCCAGTGCTGGACTACAATTTAAAAAAAATAAACACAAATTAGAATTAATTAAAATGCAAGAATCCACTGAATTGTGTCATTGAATTGATTTACCTCGTGTCTACCATCAATTGAACAGCACTGTCATTCAGAACGAGTCTCTCAATAGCATTCCTCAGGGACAAGTGCTGCGACTGGTCCATAGGATAAACTCCAGCAAAAACCATGGCCTTTGCTGGTGAAAATCCAATGAGCGGCTCCACCGGGAAGTTTTTCAAGTGAACCGTATCCCCAATATGAGCCTCTGAAGACGACCTCATATTACAAACGATACACCCCACCTGTCCTGCATAACTGAATCCAAATATCTCATTAATTCCTTTCAAATCTCCTCAGAATTGGTAAAACAAAAGGCGTTTAATTACAGAGTCTTCACGTGCTCCTCCTCAGGCCTCAACATGATCAATTCCCTTATTTCATACGATTTCCCCGTGTGCACCGACGTAATATGATCTCTAACTGATAATTGTCCCTCCGCCAAGTAAATTAGAGAAATAGCTCCTCGATACTTGTCATACCAGCTATCAAAAATCAATCCCCTGAATTTCCCTTCCCTATTCACCTCAGGCGGTGGAATTCTCTCCACCACAGCCTCCAGCACCTTCTCCACATTAGTCCCGACCTTCGCTGATATTTGAAGAACCTCTTCCCTCGGAATATCAAACAACGAATTCAATTCATTGACAACTCTCTCTGGATCAGCATTCTTCAGGTCAATCTTATTAATCGTTGGTATAATAACCAAATCCTTTCCAAATGCCAGATAAAAATTCGCAACTGTCTGTGCTTGAACCCCATCATTAGCATCAACAACGAGAATCACTCCTTGACATGCTGAAAGAGACCTGTGCACTTCAGTAGCGAAATCAACGTGTCCTGGGGTGTCAATCAAATTCAACATATATTCCTCTCCTTCATAATTATATTTTAATGAGACAGTTTGGGCTTTAACCGTTATGCCCCTCTCCTTCTCCACCTGAAGCTTATCCAGCACCTGGGCACCAGAATTCGTTCTGATGGCTCCAGTGAGCTCAAGAAGACGATCTGCAAGTGTGCTCTTTCCATGATCAACATGAGCTATTATACTGAAATTCCGGATTTTGTCGATTGGAAACTTGTATTCCTTTAAATCCTGTCCATCTGATGAATAATCCCTTTTCACGATAATCCCTCGGTATCTGTCAGCAGAAATTTAACAAATCATTTACGTGGTTTGTTGATTTTTTGGAATAACCTCAACTCACCTCTTTCGTCTCGCAATACTACTTCCTATCACATTTATTCTCGTTGAACATAGATTTAATACACGATTCGTTATTATCATTGTGAAAACTTGATTATGACATTTCTGGTATTTTTTTATTCGGGAACATAACGCACTTCGGTTGGGGGCAGTGTTGCACGTGTTACCTAACCAATAAAAGGGGAAGAGAGATCTTGAAGAGGTGATTGATTGTGTCAGCTGTTTATTAACCGGCAGTGCGTTAATTTGTCCTTGGAAAATGGCAAGTAATGCACTCTGGAAGACTCTGCGTGTGTTTAATTACAATCGGTGTTTACCGTGTAATTTTAATTCATTATTGTCTAATAGACAAACTGTAAAAGTCCAAGTGACACCGAAGTGGGTGAGTCTTAGTGCTAGTACGTGCAGTGATATTGTCATTGATGAAGAGCCAGTACAGAAGAAGAAGAAGAAAATATTTGTACCGAGAATTACATTATTTTCTGAGAACGACGATATGACGGTTTGCACCCTGGAGGAAGCGCAGAAATTAGCGAAGAGACGGGATAAGAAATTAGTTAAAATTGTGGATTTGGATACGAGGACGGAGAGGCCTGTTTATAAGCTCATGAAACTGCAGGATTTTATTGATCAAGAGGCTAAAGCTAAGGCTGAAGCTAAGGAGGCCAGAGATAAGGCCACAAAGGAAGACAAGACAATAACAATATCTTGTAAAATAGGTGAACATGATTTATATACAAAAGTCAAGAGTATTCATAGATTACTCAGGAAGAGACATGGGGTTCGTGCTTTAATTTCTATTGATGGGAATTTGGAGAGAGCTGTAAGTAATTATGTTAGTTTTATTGGAATATCTCGGAATCTAAGAGAGATAGAGGAATTTTTGTAATTACCTTTTTTGTAGCTCTTGAAATTCTGTACAAAAAAGGTTTCTACGAAAATTTCTCTATCTCGCTTAGATTCCGAGATATCAGGAAAAAAACTCGTTTTATCAGAATCCTTTTCTAATTCAATGTTCTGTGATTTTTAATTGTAGAAAGAAGTCAGGGAATACGTTATAGAGAATAGCAAAGAAATCAGTAAAGCAGTTACAAAGAGCGATACAGCATTTAATCTGAAAGTAACATTACGCCCGATACTAGAGAATCTTAATCAAGATAGGGGTAAGAAGAAGGATAAGGAGGATAAGAATGAGGACGAAGTAGTGGATGTTTAATTAAATTTGTTGAATTCAATTTGAAAGTTCAGTGAATATCTAATAACGAAATTATCTCTGTAAATAGTACTTCCATTGCATTAAGAGATTTTAATGTTGGGACAATTGTAGAATTGTCAATTATTGTAATTACTATTGATCTATGAAATTCTGTGAATAAAGTTTATTCTAATAAGATTCACAAGGAATTCATAATTACGTGGAATTAAAAATTAAAAACGAGTTTCAATAAATCATATATTTACCTATAAATATCTCGATATGTTATCTCTTATAAATACATCTTCCAACAACTTTACAAGATTATGTTAGTTATTTTAAAAACAAGCGAGTATTTATAATAATAATCACATCGTTTTTCTTCCTGCAGTTAAAATTAAAACAAATTATCTATTGGATACATTTCTAAAGTCGAGTAATGATGCATTAATACTGGACCCTTTTTTTCAAAAAAAAATGGCTTAACAATCGCTAATTATCGAGTGTTTAATGATGTGCGTTTGATGAATTGAAATTTCGTAAATAAATAAATTCATTCTGATTAATTAATGCTCGGTTAACTATCTGATAGTCTAATTTAGAGGAATTAATAGTAACACTCAATCATGGATTTACATTTACGAAATTCAACGAGCCTCGTACATGGTTTACCATCTGGTCCATGCGGATGTACTCTTACTCTTCTTGTTCTGCGTTGCATTGCACTTCCACAGGTTGAATTGCAAGGTGACCAGGATGACCAGTGGGTTAATTGACAATTAACTGAAACTAAACTTATGTTATAAGTTTAAAGCAATTTCTATCAAATTTCCAATTCATATTAACATGTGAAGAGCAAAAAAACTGATGAATCCTGTGAAAAATTCGGATTTTCCTGAATTTCAAGGAATCATGAGGTTTATAATCTCCAAAAAAAAGGGAATTAAATTCTATAATTACCCTCATTAAACTTCCAAACGGATTTGTGATCTCTGTAACGTCTCCTTCTACTGTGGCTCTTTTTTTCTAAAAATGAATGAGAGAAATAGAATCAATAATACGAAAAAGAAGATTCTCCTCTGGAATTACTTACGACAATCGCTCACGACATTGTGGCACTTATGTTTCCTCTTCAATTTAACTTCACATTGTTTCCCTCCATTACGCGGATAAATCTAGAATTTAAACTCAATTATTTATCGATGAATTGAAGCTTTCTGGGAGAGACTACGTACCAAGATTTTTCTTGATTGTCTTGTGAATCCTCGACAACTGCGGCACGGTGTCCAACCGCTCCATTCTGACAATTTACAGTCTACAGGCTCTCCATTATCCTCACTCTTCACAATTACCTGATTGTCCGACTCTATTCCGTTGAAATTATCATTATTACCACCTGATATAAATGAAGATGATATTAATCATGAAACATGAGGCTAATTGACAATTTACTTTAATTACTCCTAATGATAATTGTTAATATGAAATATGAATTCACCGTATCGTTCTCGTTTTATTTTTCCACTTCTCTCTCCCTGAAATGGCGTATGATAACTCAGAACACTGCTCAATGAGACTTTGTAATTTTTTTTAGTTCCTGAAGTTTCTGACTTCGCTTTCGGTTGATTAGTACCTTAGTTAGTGGAGATGAGATGAATAATTAATTAGCGATATTTATAAAGAAAATTGATGAATATTTACCTCTGATGTCGATGCAGATGTGTTGGCACGTTTCTAAGGTATCAAAATCATTCTTCCGATTGGTATTGCATCCAGTGTAGTCAAAGTATCGACATTGTTGTCCTGCTGGATCATAATAAACTCGTTGACTCGCATAACTTGCGTTCCGAGGACTGCAATCACCAGTTGGTGGCAGATCATTACATATTTCTGTGAAGAACATGATGAAACATGATTAATCATGACAATTTCATTTGGATTCTCTTTTAATTACCATCAGCCACTTCCTTCGTGACATTACAGAAGCTGATTTTCGCATTACAATTAACTGTCTGCTGTTTACAGATTACAGCATCTCCAGAGCCTCCATCTAATCTCAGTCGTGATCGCATTCTGATTCCTTGGCCACATGTTGCAGAGCATGGAGACCATGTGCTCCATGGTGTGTATTCATGTGGACAATTCTGAATAGATTTAAAGTTACATTAAATAACGTTTCTCATTAAATTAAATTCAGTAGCAAATGCCAGAGGCTTCTGCCTCAATTATCCACTCAATTACTGAATTCAAATTATGATAATACAATGAATACTACTTCGAGGCTATTGATTTTCCACTCTGAACTCTCATTTCTAATATATACTTGACCCACAGCCATGGTAAATGATGAATACTAATGGTCCATGAACACTGGCAGCGAGAAATGGCGCAGGCAGAGGCTATCTCAATGATGCGGTTAATTGATGCATCGAAATACATTAGTAATGAATGCGATAAAATATGTATAATGTTTCTGTTTCATCAGAATCTCCGAATAATCAGTCGTTTTACCTTCACCTGCAACCATTCCTCGGTTGCCTCAGCTTCCTGGTCCTCCTCATCCCCTTCTCCTTCTTTCTCTTCCTCTTCTTCTTCATCTGCCTCTTCTTCCTCCTCCTCCTCCTCCTCCTCGTTATTCTCATTATCCACTCCATCCTCATCATCATTTACGTTTTCCCCATCCTCCTCTGTTATACCTTCTAAATCACGAATTTTCTTTCATCTTCAATTCAATAATTATGAAAAACTTACCGGTTTATCGCTACCATTGTTACAGGGATCATTTTCACAATCAATTGTCTGCTCAAGCTGTAAACCATTTCTTGATGCTTTACAGTGTTTACGATTTTTTTTGTGAACAAAATTACGTGATCTTGTTCTAACACCCTCGCCACAAGTTGTCGTGCATTCACTCCAATCACTCCAATTTGTTAGAGCACATGGACCTTTCTCTGTACCAGCTTCCTCTTCATTACGACCCTGGCTGGAATAATTCTACCATGAATATCTTGAAAACGAGTGAATCCAGGGAAATCCACTGGAAGACTTTTACAGAATTAAATGGAATATAAAAGGGGTCTGCTAGTATTTTAGTTAAAAATGAAACCAACCACTCGGGACTTCCCTCCATGCAGTCTCTCCTATCCGTAAGATGTACATTGCAACTATTCAACTTGGCTGCTTGTGGATCTTTGTAATTACGTTGTCTCAATCGAGTACCATGTCCACAAGACACTGAGCATGGTCCCCACTCGCCCCATTTCGTTGTTCTGCAAGCCTCTGTATCAAGTTATTCAATTTAATTTCGTAATTATGGAATTCTCATATTGACATTACCATTGAGTACTGCTATGTTAATACAACCATATTTAAACAAGGATAATAATTATATTAATTAATTAATTAGAATTGAAAGAAAAAAAGTTGGGGAATGAAGTAATGCATTAATTGAATTAACTGAAGAAACGAAAAACCAAAGAAAAATTACTTTTATGTTTTTTGTGCGGACGTGCATGACCACCTGTATCAACTGGAACATTGCTGGGATCGTCGCAAGTTTTTTCGTAGAGTCTCTGGCGATTGAGATGGAGTCTAGCCATTGGCTTCATGTCCAACCCAAGGGGATCGTAGAAAGGTGATCGGGTGTCGTTTGGCCAACTGGAGGTGATGCGTCTAATTGGCTCTGGTGGATCCGTTGATGAGTTGGGAGACTGGGAATATTGAATTTCAAGTTATTATTAATGTGAAAAAAGCGTAATTGAGGAATTCCCATTTATTTGCAATGGAATCGTTGGTAAAAGTGCATTTCAAGACTTCTCACAAACTTTCGTAAATTAAATTCTCACTCACCATGTACGTAATACCGTCGTCTGTGCCCGCATCTACGGGATACAAATTGAGTTCTTTGTGCTCAATCCAAGAGCAGTTTGATAGACATAGTTCAAGACCCGATACGCCAACTATCCAATCTGGCGAGGGATCTGTGGAGTAATCATGTTCCTTGATTAAAAGTGAAAAACGTGGGAAAAAGAATATTCGTTTCAATCAATGCTTCTTCTTTTTTTTTACCAATCATGGAAACTAGAGACATCAAGTGGTGCTTTCGATCGACTCTGAACACGGCGAATGTGCGACCGGTTACATTGTGGTCACTTATGCCTCGTGCCTTTATGATTGTTCGAATGTGCTCGCTCTGAGAATCAGAAGATTGTTACGTTAATGAAGGGCTTTGTGGGAGGGAGATCATGACCAACGAACCTGCTCTTTCAATTCCGATTCCAGCTTTCTCGTTGATCCAAATTCAGCAACTTGGCGCAAGCCATCGCTGGCGGTTTCGTTGTAGCGCCAGAATCGGTAGTCGACAGTGTGCGAAGCACCTATGACGTCAGAGAAACGGATCAACCAGCCTTTCGATGGAAAATCCTGGAAATTATTGAGTTATTTGAGTTAATTTATTAATAATTCGGGAAAAGAGGAGCTTTCTCATTCAAATGGGTCAGTACCTTTGGATGTGTGTTCCTCGACCACAAACCCTCGAATGTCACTTCATATTTAGCCTCATCACAGGCGCAACAGTCTGGTAGCACTGGACCCGGATCATCCTGCAGTGCTCTTGGATCCTGACATATTGTTCTGACGAGACCACCCTCGTCCATGTACCATGTTTCCGGACTCTCTGCTACTGTTGCTCTGGAATCATTAAAATTTCATGTTCACAATTTTTTTCTGTCTTTTTTCTATGTTTGGAACAGTGCGGATTTTACCTAATCAAAATACACCCGGTACCTTCAGGCGGACTGACCCAAGCAACTTCAGCTCTTTCTTTGAGCACTTGAGATGCCTCGGTCACTGCATTCACACATCTGTCTGAGAATTTCGTTAATACCTCGTCAATGAGATCAAAGGTACCAGCAGTATTCGATGATGCGTCTTCGTTATCAGCTGTTAGGAGAAATCGCGTGAATTTTTGCTCCAAACGAAGATCCTTTGGCTTTTCACCCTCGATAGACACTGAAATTCAATTATTTTTAATGAATCAAGTGGAAGATTGGAAAGTTGTTTAAATTTTTCAGAAAGTTTTAAGTACAAAATGATGGATTCTGTGAATTATCACCACTATTCTCATCTTCTTTATTTCTTTTCTCTCTCTCTCTCTCTCTGCTCGTGAAAAGTTTATTCTAGCAATTTGTCAGAATTTGATGAAGAGTTTATGAGGTAATTAATTACGGTCGTTTAAGGAGTTTCAAGAGTCTGATGAGTTTGTATTTGAAAAATAAACAGGCATAATCCTCATCATCTCCTTTTCTCCAATTTCCACCAATTTGCACATTTAATCGTGTCTAAAAAATTAAAATCCCTCTCAACAAGTGGATTTCCTGAAGTTTCTCCGTTTTTTTTCCCCTGGAAATTGATTAAAAATTGTCACTGAAAATAGCTCCGAGTCATTCGTTTTAATTGCTTAAGCTTCAGCAAGTGTTTCCCCTTTGCCTCATTCGATAACAGATATTTCCCCAAGGCATCTTGAAGTTTTGCACTTCTCTGGACCACTTGGAGAGTGCTAAAACCCTCTATCCTCTTGCATTTAGTAATCTACACACGAGTATATCCGGAAATTCGTGGTGATGCAGAGTCTCCGCATGAAGTGAATGATCAACTCAGAAAACCCGAGTTTCCAAACACTGTTTCAAACATTCTGTAACATGTGCCTTTAACCCTATGGCTTCCGGGTGCTGGATTAAACCTTGAGAGTCTTCAACACATTATTTAAACTTTAAACCTTTTTTTTCTCCATTTTCACATGTTTTTTATGCTGTAGAGTCCAACATCCAGATGCGAGGTTCCCAGGCAATCAAGCGCAAATGAAAATGTTAGTTATGTGCGTGTGTGTGTGTGTGTGTTGGACCACGTGCTCCAACATTCAGAAGCATTCATGAAACGCATTCGGTTTTTTTTTCAATTCCAGAAAATCTAGAACACTCGATCGATGCTAATGAGTCAGCTCTTGATGATTATTTTGATGCCAAATTTTTTGGGATCTCTCTCGGTTCTCTCATGACCTTGAATTAAGGAGGATTAGTCATGGGGTATTTTTAAAAAATAGCCTCTGTTAAATGTATCGGGTTACAGTGGCTTAAACAAATTCTGTAGACTGCGACGATGGAGACAGGAAGGCGTCGAGACTTTCATCGTTTAAATTTCCCTTTTTTTTTTAATAGATTCATCTATTCTTTTTTTTGCCCTCTGTTGGATTCTACTCTTTTTTATCATGCCTGGAATTGAGAGAAGTCCATTTGTCGTAATATCCGGCTTCATTCGTTCTCCTGAAGCTTCGTTAATCTGAAAGCTCGAATTTATTTAACTTGACTGTGTCTCATCCACGGAAAATTGGATGAAAGTAGAGGAATTCAGGAAGTTTTTCATTGACTCCAGTGGAGGTAAGATAAATGTTGAAATTCAGTTGGTTAAATCCAAGTTGATATGAAGTGAGAGAGATTTACAAGATTATTCGATTGGAATTTAATTAAATTCCTGACATCATTGGGTTTTGATAGAAAAGTGAATAAAAATTCCCAAGTGTACTTCTAAGTCCTTTTTACATTGGCTTTTCATCTCGTCTTGGAGAGTCTCTTAATCTATTTTCCTTCATCCAATCTTCGATGAATCTTTCTCTCTCTATCATAGCTCATTGTTATCAAACGATTTGCATGAGCCAACACTCAAAGTTTTACTGAAATCTACTCGAATGTTTTAGTAATGGATTTAGGTAACTAATTCCAGGGGAATTTGAATTTACGATATTGCAATGGGTAGTGTATTTTGTGATAAAATTGGATAACCAATTTTGAATGGACAACCTATCAATCTGTCTCACAAAGTGCATTCCACAAATTCCAATTTATTTTAGGAATTTAATCAAATTGCTTGAATTCATCAGTGATCTATGATTCTTCTTTCTTTTGATAATTTTGATAAAATATTGAAACGATAATTGGAAAAATTTGCCGATGCACGTGATTAATCAGAAAATATGTCAATTTAATTTATCCAGAATTTTATTGATTAATTAATAGTAATATGGAAGAAGGATTCAATGATTATCTTGAATTAAATCTCAATAAATTTTCTCTTCATGAACGAAATTAATTACACTGGATTAATCGATTTCACTCGAGTGCAGACGAGCGTTTGCATTTTTATTTTTTATTTTTTTTTGTTGAAAACTCATTTACGTAATTGCATTCAATTGACAATGAAAATAATAAAAGCTTTTAATAATTTTCAACGATTAAAACTGCATTTTCAGTTATTTTCATACTCCAATTTTATGAGTTTTAATTACGTACCAACGTATCTGGTATTCGGCATGTACTGATCAACTGTATCAGTTTTGTTCATCGTCCAGAGGGTAATAAAAAATTTTCCATCCAATTCCTCAGCTGCACCACCGCCCTCCAATTTCCTGTCGCATTTTCCGGCTGATGAATCTCGGAGGATTTCAGTCAATAGCAGAAGCATCAACAGACGCACGTGATACGCCATCTGATTATGAATAAAATTAATTTATTTACATAATTAAATATTGATTTTTAATATTTTAGGAAAATGGACGTAATAATTGCACCGTTTGAGATAGAATTTTCCTGATGATTTCATTGAAAAGCTGAGGAAATTTCAGGTGAAAAACTTGTGTAAAATAATTTTTTTTTATTATTTTAAAAATTCAAAAAATCGAATTTTTCAAAAAATTCGAAAAAGAGTCCATTTGTGGTATTGCAATGAATTTTGAAACAATATTGAACGCAGAGGCTCAATAATAATAATATGCACTTGACTAATGCATGTTTCGTTGATCCCCAAAATATAAACCAATTCCAAAAAACACAGAGAGAGAGAGAAAGAGACAGAGACTTGTTGAACACATAGAACGTGACATTTGACTCTGGTACAGGAGCCTGGCCATTTGCCATTAGAATTAACTCTGCCTCTCCAACTTTTTGCCCAGAAAGTTCAAACAATGAATCGACGAACAATGACTCACTGGACTCCCCACGAAATTCGATAGTTTTGGAGCAATTGGGATGATTTCGTATCATCCTGCAGTTCAATGAACAACGAGAAATACTGGAACAATTGAAACTCTTGATAAATTCATGATAATTCCAAGAAAAATTCAAAAGTTTCTGCACTTTTTATTCTGCACTTAATCTTGACGAGTAAAAGACAACTCTGAAAATCCCTCAATTCCATCATTTTGAGAGTGAAAAACGTCGTTTTCAGTAAAGATACCTCGAGAGATTGATATCAGGATTTTCTGCAGCTCTGACAGTCATCATAACTGACACATCTCCATTTCTATATTCAAGAGATTACGTACATCAGGGATAGTGAGAGGCTTCACCCACTTCACTCCTTCAATATGACCAAAGAGGTGGAATTTAACGGAGTATTGCTTTGTTAATCCTCTCGTGATCACTTTCAAGTGCGAATGCAATCCGGAGAGTAAACGATGTGAATAAATGTTGCAGTAATTTTAAAAAAACGTGAATTAAACCCCGGGGAATTGAAATGTGAATATTTTTTGATAATGATTCTCAAGAGGAGCATTTGATGCTGGGGAATTGTTATTTTTTCATTGAAATAAAGGGACTTTATTAGGATTCAATTTGATTCGACAAAGTGCAATGGAAATTTCATTACTCAAGTGCATTTTCTCGACATCTTTGAGCTTTCAGATACATTACTTATGAAATTGAAGAAGAAACTTAGTTAAGTCTGCCTAAACTCTCACTCAATATCCGTTTTCAGGATTGAGAAATATATGGAGTTGAGGATTATCGAATTTTCAGTGATTCAGTGAGTTTTAGTCTTTTAAAAAAATAAAATTCCTCTTTTTTTTTAAATGTAATCGACTTTAAATCTGGAACTTTAAGGATTTACGATGGTGGAAGGTGGATAATGAGTGAGAATTTGCGGTATTTCAGATGCATGGAAAAAAGGAGCTCTCGACGGTTTTAAAAAAGGGAGAAATATATGCGAGTTTTTAATCACAAATTGAGGGAAAGCCAAGTGCTTATCCTGGGTGAATAAACTTTGTCTGAAGTTTTAATGGGATTCTATCGTGTCAGTGAAAATTCCGGGTATTTGAATTTTTAAAAAGGATTTAAGAATGATGAATTAATTGGGGGAAACTGAAGTTTGTGAGTTAATGTCTGATAATACTTTTTTAAAAAAATTAATCGTTATTACTGTGTAAAGGTCGAGAGTAATCTTGTTATAATTGTTGCAGCCTTTGAAGTAACAATTTAATTAAGAAGCTTTTGTGCTGAACTTCCGGGAAAATAATAATTCAAGTAAACTCACCTCCACTTCTCCTTTTTTTTCACTCACAGAATTGACAAATATTTTTATTTCAATTGTTTAGCTTTTTTGTTGGAGTTTTTATGATAATGTCACGTGGAAAAATAACGAGAGGAATACACTCGAGCACGTCTGCACGAAACGGGGCTCTCTGAACGACTGGAGATGTGCGAGAGACTGAAATGTGAATCAACTTGAAGGAAAGACACCTCCACGCACTCGTTTGTGCGCATGACTTTTCAATTTGCCTCATTTATTGTTTCGAATTATTTCCAAAAGCATTTGCTCTATTTTCCGGATTTTTTTTGTCATTCGCAGGACCAAAAAAATTCATTAATTCATAAAAAAAAAATGAGAGTCCTCCAGTGATGATGTTGGAGACTTGTGATAGAAGAGCAACGCGTGTATTCACTTGAATCTAATTTATTTCTCTTTTTAATTCAATTTTAACAGATGAATAAAAGAGAAATAAATATATGAAACAAGTTCAATTAACTCGGCCTTGTACCAGAGCAGAATTGTTTTATTGACGACGTCAAATGAACTGCGTTTTGTTACATTTTTTTTATTCCCTGAAACAGTTACGTTATTGATTGTCTCTCTTGATTATTCAATTCTTCGAATTTCTCCGAAATTTTTTTCGTAGAATAAGAGAGAGAAGATGAATGAATTTAGCTGATTATTTTTATTCCGTTTATCCTCTGTTTTTTTTTCTCACAAGTCAATTAGAAACCATTTTCATGTTGATTAGAACGGAATAGCTTTGCATTTTTTTTAATCGTTTTTATGATCATTGGACGCCATTAGACAATTCAAAATTCATGGAAATATGTGAATGAGACTCTTTAAATATTAATAATGTCATTGCAACATAATGAGATTGATTTGACTGGTAAGAGCACTTTAATTATTGAAATTTAATGATTTTCTCATATTAAAACGTGATATTAGGTATTGGAGATAAGATTCCTGGCTCTGGGAATGCACAATGCACTCCTAAGACAGGTAAATCAGGTGTGCATGCTAGACCACCATCGGCGACTGGTGTGAGAAGCAAAATTCCAACGAATATGCATCGTAATGCACTCCCAACAGTAAATAATCCCAAATATTGTTTATTTCAAGAATATCTCGGAAACGATGAGAAATAGGGAAATTCATGAAGGGACCAATTTTTTAGATCTTGAAATTCTCTACAAAAAAGGTCTCTTCATAATTTCCCCTAAACTCAATAGTTTAGGAGATTCAGGGGGTCTAAGCACATATTTCGATGATTAAAAAAACAGGCCGATTCTCATGGCACTTTGGAGATGTCAGAGGGACAGAAGGACTCTGCTCGACGTCTCAAATCCAAGAGCTTCAATGCTGCCATTAAGAAAGCACCGTGTGCACCTTCTGGCATGCAGAGAAGAACCCTGGAGAATCAGCTGCACGTTAAGAGAAATAAATACGCGACATTGAAGAAAGAACTTGTTGAGAAACAAGTCAGTTGATAAAATTAAATTCTCATAAAAATACCAAAAAAATTCTCTCATCTTTTTTTATTTAAATTCAATTTAATAGAAAAGTGCAATAGAGATGTACGAAGACGTGCTGCAATTACGTGAAAAATTGATAGCAATCGGTGGTAATGATCCTGGTAAAATCGATGGAATTCAATTATTATGCGACAAGAATCTCCATTCTTCGGGAGGTGAAACAAAGTTCACAGTTGATTCGACTGTGACCAAAGAATTTGTATCGAGTATTCAAGTGCAGTTTGAGGATTTATCGAAGAACCTTTACGAGGTTTGTAAGGATGGATTGAGTAAATATTCGAAGGTTTTGGGGCGTTTGATGAGTGCTAATCAGGAGCGCAAGGATAATGAGCCAGAGGTCATGCTTGAGTTCAAAGAGTACGAGGTTGATCGTGATAATTTGATGATTCGACTGGAGGCTGCTAAAAAGGTGGACGATGACTTTAGGAATGGAGTAATGGAGAAGATTTCGATCCTCTGGAGTGAGATTGAGACCTGCAGGATCAGAATAAAGCACTTGGAGAATTCGGGTGACGAAATGGTTAATCAATTGAAGGGAAAGTTTAACAGTGAAGTGGAGAAGGTGAGGGAATTGAAGGAGAGAAAGGCGAGTGTTGATGGACAATTGCAGAAAGCTAAATTGAGGATTAAGGAGCTGGAGGCTAAAGTTGATGAGGACGAGACGAAAATATCGCAGCTCCAGGGGACAATTAAGAGCCTCGAGGGACAATTGAAGCTGAAAGAAGCGAACTTTGAACAGAAAACTCGGGATTTGCAGAAGTCACTGAAGAATTCAGAGGCGAATAAAAATGCAGAAGTTTTGAAATTAGAGAGCCAACGTAATGAACTCGAAACACGGTAATTATATTATTTTTATTTTTAATTTAAATTCGATTTTCAATGAATTTTTCATCAGATTAACCGAACTGAAGAAATCAACTCCACGTGATCATGATTCAGAGTCAGAGAAGAGACTGAAGAGAATTGATGAGGAACAGATTGAATCAATTCAAAATGAATTAGAGATTATGAGGTCAAAGGTGAGTGAACAAATGGAAAAAATTGGGAAACTTGAGCAAGATAAATTGGAGGTTGAGGATAAATACAGAGGTGAATTGAATGAAAAAATCCGAGAATTCGAGGAATTGCAGCGGAAGCATGAGGCTTTGGAGAAGGAGAAAGAGTTCATGTGAGTTCTCTCTCTGCTGTTGAATAATTCTGGATTTTTCACTTGAAATTTACGATTTTCTCTAGTGAGTGCAGGCTGAAAGACGTCGAGACTGTGTCTCCCCGAGTGCCAGCACCAACGAACCATCACCGTAGACATGGTAACAGTCAAGAGACAGGAAATACGATTTATGGATCTCTGGAGGCCCTAAAACTCAACGACGATCTTCGAACGAATATAATTGAATTAAAACGTAGGATTAAGGAGCTCGAGGTGGAGTTGAATCAGCGTAACATTCAGCTGCAACAACAGGAGCGCATAGTACGTGAACAAGTGAATCAGTTGAAGCTCCGAGATGGAATGATTGCAGGATTGAAGAGTAAAAATAATTCCAACAAAGTAAGATTAAATTGAGAATCTCAACCGGAAGTTTGAGGATTCTTTGATAATCTCATCATGTAATCTTCGTTTCATAGTCTGGAAAGGAACTCGTTGGTAAAGCAAGTCTCGAGGAACTCTATTCCACCCTGGAAGAGAAGGAGAAACAAATAGTACGTCTTGAGAAAGTGGTACAGCAAATGGAGGAGCATGAGATGCATGCACAAGAGCAGAGAACTCGTCTTGAAAAACGCATTGGACAATTGGAATTAAATTTACAGAATAAAAAAACGGATAAGGGGTATGTTTTGCGTGATGAAATTGTAGAATATTCGAATAATTATAATTCACGTAATGTGCCTACAGTGCCGCCATCAAAAATTGGTACAAATAATAAGAAAGTCATTGATTCGTATAGGCGTGATAGAAAAATGCAAAGATCAAAGACATTGAGCTCGTTTTTGCCGTCAAATAAATTTGCTGATGGTGAAGCACATGATTATCGTAGGATTTTAGATGCCGAGGAAAATTATCATGATTGTATACAAGCTGAACGGGGATTTGAATCGTTTTATCAGTGGCTCATGACAGAGCCAACGCGGAGACATTCAAAATTACCGCGCTCATCTAGATACAATAGAGAGACCGATGTTAGGTATTATCATGATCTGGATAGGAATCAATGTGGCAGGGAGTCGGGTGGATTTAAAAAACATTCGGATCTCTATGTCAGTCAGGGTAAATCAATGAAAAAACGTAGGACATTATCTAAAGATTCTGGGAAACGATACTGATACTTAAATCATTTGTAAATTTATGTGAGAAAATATTATTGACTGGAAGAGAAAAAAAAGAAAGTAAATTATAATAAGTTCAAGGCGGTCTGTAGGTACACACATTTTTCATGGTAAATTGTGGTCTGATTTAACAGACTAGGCTACTCCCTGCTGCATCTTGTTTTACAATAAAAGAAAATAAAGAATACATGAATTCTTGAAAGTTCCTTACAGAGTGCCTAGCTTGTTGAAACAGACCCTGAATTCAATTCAATAGCCCTCATTACCATGTTCTTATCTTTTTTCTAGGAAACGATTTGGTATCCTGTAAGGGATTTTCAGAGTTCAACTTCGATACTTGAACTTTCTTTTTTCAAAAAAACACTCATAACTTTTATTATTCTATTATCCTTTTTGAATGAATTTTTGTATCAAATGAAAAAGAAATAATTCACAAAATTCATCAAGTTTCTTCATTACTGTCATCATCATCACTGCTACCAGAATAAGCTCCCAACAATGATAATCCACTATTTTTATTATTCGTTTCCTTGGAATTATCGTTGCTCGAGTCTTTCGATGATTTTTCGTTGGTCATCGAGGAAGTAGCTAGAATTCCCAAACTTGCTTTTTTCTTAACTAATTGTGACTTGCTCGTTGTATTACTCGACGATGCTGTCCAGTTTGACCAAGACGCTTCACTTGCTGCTGAAGTAGAGGAACTGGGTATTGAAGAGCTGCAATCTTCATTGCCATCCTCCCCAACGTCTCTTTTATCAGCGCCTGTCTTCTGCACTTTCTTAGGCCTCTCCTGAGCCTCCTCCACTTCAATAATCTCCTCTTCAACCACAGTACCCGTCAACTTTTTCTTATTAAATATCGATTGCACGAATTCTTCATCAAGCTCCTCCTGCTCTTTAATTGTCCTCTGACGAGCAGCTTCAGTATTATACTGCTCAAGCATCTCATCATAATTAATAGTCTGTTGCCTTCGATTCAAATCCTTCAATTCCTCCAGAGACTCCAACAAGTCCAGCTCCTGTTTAGACTGATGTGTACGTTTCTCCAACAGTTTCATGGGATTTGTAGCCTCCTCCTCTTTCTCCTCGTCCTCCTCCCTCTGTGCCTGTTCCTCAGCAAGTTTTAATGCCATAAAGTTCCTAGTTGCTCCTGCCTCAATCTCGTAATCCGTATTCTTTGGGTCTGTCTTGAAGGATATCTCCTGAAGGCATCTCGTGCATTTAATATAAAATCGATAAATCCTTATACCTAAGTAATCATCACCCTCAACATCCTCCTTTCTTGCATTAAACTTCTTTCCTTTGTAAATATATTCACCGCATGTTTTACATCTCATGTTGAATGGTGCCATCAAACGTACTGTGTACTGACGATTTTTCGCCAATTTCATGCGAGGTATTTTCGATGGATCGAAATCCGGTGGATAGTATTTCTGAAATGAAAATGCAGGAAAAACAGGTTTTAATCAGACAATAAAATTGATATTGCAGTAAAATCATTGGAAATTCAAATTCTTTAATACTTACGTTCAATACTTTACGTTCCGACATTCTGAAGGTTTAAATGAACTTTTTGGAATAAATTAGAGGTATTTATTGGTGAAATTAAAACGTTTATCACAGATTGTGATTCGTGTCACAACAAACATTAGTTTTGAGGTTATGATTGATGCAGACTTATCGGTAAGGTGCTACTCAGGAAGAATTCTGCTTTACCAAAAGAGCAGTTAGAGTAGATTTCGAATGACTCTCTCGATTTGGCGGGAAATGAGCGAAGAATGCTGGGGAAACGATTTTTTCTTCGCTTTTCTCATGGAATCCACTTGAAATCCTCAATTTTCTATGAATCCTCGAGTAGACTAGAGTCAAATGTTATGAATTTAGCATAACGTGAGGCTGGGTAATAGAGAGAAAGAATTGGTGCCTTTGGCATTTACCTGAGACTCCTAGGAACCAGTTTGGATACCGAAAATTACAGGCTCTTGGGTTTTGTGTGTGCGAGCGCTTGTTTCAAAGCCGCCTCGACTAAATAGGCTATTTGAAACTCCACCAAGATTATCAGGCCTGTCTTCTGGCCTTCGTGCTCCTTTTTTTTTCAAAAACTCCATTCCTTCAGCGAAAAACGATCATCCCAACAATAGCAATGCTTAAAATAATTTATGATAAAATATTGTATATAATTACAATGATTTGTCAATTTTTTAACTGAATAATTCCAATCAATTGATAATTTTCAGAAGACTTTTATTTTTAATAAATTATGGAAAACTGTAATTTGCATGAATTTCAATGTTTCAACTATCATAAACTACTTCAATTATCCACTATCATGAAGAGTTTGTCCCGGTACGTTATCAATCCATAAGAGCACGAAAAAAATAGCTTGAAATTTATTTAACGATAGCCAGCAGTGTTTTCCACGTACTGAGCTCTTTCTTTTTTAACTACTCCCTCCTAGTGGTGATAGACTCAAGTGCTTTTTTTCTCTGACTCCTTTTATTTACACCAATGTTTACTACAACTTGCGGAAGTTGGAACCTACGGGTTTTCCATGTCAGTGTATCCAAACAGCTCTGGAACCAATGGCAGCACCTCATTGTCCCCATGACGATAAGTTTTGTTGTGAAGAACTAGACTAGATCGGAAATACTTTTTTCCTTAATTTTATGTGTCTCTTGAGCACTTAAATACTATGAAGAGTCGTAAAGGCAGCAGTTAAATTACCGTACGACTGGAGGCCTCGTAAAATAATCAAATGAGATATTTGATAATGAGAATCAACGGCTGTACAAAGATTTGCGATAATGCAGGGAGTTAAATAAATGAAGAGGAGCTGATTGTGGAGGAAAAAAATGAATAAAACAAAGTTGGAATGCAGTTCTGGATGACTGCACGGTGAGAGTATCATTGCTAGCTTCGATCGGGTTTTTAAAATCACCAAAAGAAATTATGAAAAAGCAGCAGGACCACATCGTACGTAGGCTTTGGTCAGTAACTACCTTCGTGGTACCCAGCATATTCCTTATCCCTTTTTTTTTCACAAAATTTTTACTCACTGAATCGATTGGTTTGGACACGGAGTTTTGTGTTGAGTGTAATTACAGAATTCACGTTGCTCGCATTTGTCATGTTAACGGAACCATCGGTGTTCGTGATTGGCATTGTCAATGACACTTACACCCCAAAACTCATTTATCCTTTATTTGGTAAATAAACATGGGGATTATGTTTCATCAAATTCCTCTGCTTCTTTATAATAATAATGATGGAGGGATGATCAGGTTCGTGAAGATGAAGAGTGAAGTACAGAAATTTTTGAGTCTACTCCCACGAAATATAGTGAAGTGTAGAGCTGAACCCCAACGAAGAAATGCTTCTTGGAAATTCGAAAAGCGAAATACGAGACGTTTCACAAGCGGTACCTGTGTGACACTGGAGATCACCGCCATTCCATCATGGTTAGCACACTGGGACCCTTGGTCCTGGTTCAATCGCTTTTTCGTTCATAATATCTAATTCTCTTTTCTTTCTCTTCTAGGTTTTTTTTCTTCTTTTTCATTCATTCACATACCTGTTTGCTTACACACTGTGTGTATTTGAACCTTGTCAGAAGTTTGCTCAGTGTCATATGAAATTTCATGATAGAATGATGCTCAACGATTTTTCAAAACATCCGTCTTAAAACTAGTCACTGTGAATATTTAGATGAAAAAAAAAAACATATTCGCCACTTTAACCGCATTAAATTACTAAACGTCTTCATCTTTACATGCCGGCGAATCGGTTCACCAAAGAAACATTGTTGCTGAGGAATAAGGCGAGACCTTGATAATATTTCATCCAGAAGCTTCACGCTTGAGCAGAGCATCTTCATCTAATATTAAAAAATCATTTCCAACTTGAATTCCTTCAGTTTTTCATTGAAATCATCAGAATTAGCACATCTCCAATATTTTTCTCCAATTGTCCATTGAATTTTCTCTGCACAAAATTATTCTGCACAATCACTGCATTATCAATTGGCACAGTGGTCATAAATAATAAATAATAATTGCAAAGACGTATGTGATAGAATTACGACATGTCATAAGCACGTAGTCTGCAAGATACTCGGTTTGATGATGATAATAAAATAAAAAAGGTGAATGAAAAAAAGTGGAGAACGTAATGCACGCTATCTGTTAGATATTACAAACTGGCGATAGTGGTTGATCGATTCACATGAGAAAAGAGCCAAAAGATACCTGAAAACCCGAAGAAAGATAAAAACAAAAATATGAAAAAAAAACATAAGGCAAATATCGAAGGTTTTTAAATGGCTGCTTATTAATTCCATTTAAAACCTGATGAAGAAATAAAACACCAAAGAACGGATGAGACACAGTTCCCGGTTGGAGAATTTCAAGGTCGAGGACAGATTGCATCCCGCTTTGCTTTTATTCAGTCGTCATCTCTCATTCTTTTCTCTCTATCCCTCGTGCTTTAATTCCAAACTGCCAGAGCAACCTGTTGCCTCCCGCGTTGATAGATCGCAGATAAATCGGTTAGGTGAGCGAGAGGATGATGCTTTTGGCTCTAAAAATATTACAAAATCCTAATTTAACGAGAAAAAAACGTAAGAAATAACATGTTTTATAACTAAATACATAAAACTCACGTGTTTTTTTTTTTTTATCAATGACTCAATGATTCTTCTACTTTAAAATGAACCATGTTGATTCAACTAACATGCAACTTTAATGCAGTGAAAAATATCTTGTTTGTCTTCAGACAGTCCAGTACGTGGAAGAGATTGCACAAAGTGGCTAGGTGTAATGCTCAGGATGTTTCGATTGGGCTCGTGATGGAATTGCTGAGGTAAGGGGCTGCGACGTTTTTCAACTGAAAATAAAGGAGAATTTTAAAATAAAATGAGGTGGGGAAAAGAATGGAAGACGTAATGGACGTTGGAGACAACACCCTCTTCATTCTATCCAGAGAGATGTACGTTTGTCTTGACTCGTGATGTGAAATCAGAGTGAATCACGTTTTGGTATGTTTCATTACTTTTATCAGTAATTTTGCACTTGCTCCACCTTCTCCAACTTATCCAGAGACTGCTGAAATGAAAAATGATACAGATGAAATTTATCTCTCATTTTTAACATGTTTTTAACCACTCAAATACATTCTTACCAAAGCACACCCAAGTTGAAGGTCATTTGGTAGCTCAAGTCCCCCCTAAATCTCCGTTTTTTCTCCTCTCCTTCAGCACACACACATAATGTTGATGCTCCTTGCTCATCCTCGTCCTGTGCACACACATCGTTCAGTATGGATGTTTTAAAAACGTTTAAAGGGTCCCTGGACCCGATGTAACGTATAGTTTGGCCTTGCATACCAGACGTACTCAATGAACCCAAGAGAGCAAACGCGGGGAAGAGGAGAGAGAGGAGAGGGAAAAGAAACGTTGCCAAGAGTATTAATGAACCAACGTCTCTCTTTCCTCTTTCACTTCTATCCTAACCATTCTTCTCGAATATTATTATTTTGTTTTTTCACGTTCTTTTATCCTCTGATATCCTCAAAAGATTATGCCATGACAACTTTTTCACATTCCTTTTTTTTTTCTTCATTTATTATTCGTCATTTTTTTGGTGTTTTAGGATATACACCTGTGGTACTTTCCAATTTCTTTGGGTTAATTGGTGTGTGTGTGTGTGTGTTCTTGGGAGAGGGAGAATTATGGCACGTGATTACTTATGAGGATGCAACAGGTGCCGATAGAGGAAACACAATTATCGTCTGGCCACGCTTCCTACTCAACCCTCAGGTTCCTTGACCGGACTTCCTTTGGGGTTGAAGGAATTAGCAGTGTCTTGAGACACAATGTGCCTGCTATTATAAAGTAAGAGGGGACGGATCTAGTCGCTCTAGTGTGATTCCTTCAATGTACTATCAACTTCCTCAAAGGGAAATGGAGATGTGAGATTATCATTCAGGTATTTTTCATCAATTCAAGAATGAAGAAGGCGGCGTGTTAAAGAAGAATTTCCCTGCATTATTATCCCACAATAGAACGGGTGAAATCCCTCTCCTGTGGAAAACAATTAAAGTACCTTGAAAAATAAAAAGTCTGGAAAATCCGAGGGAAAAAAAATAGAAGGACCAATATAATACCAACACCTGGGGTGAAGGGTCGAAGCACACTGGATTTATATTGTCCTACCGAGAGGACAAGAGACTAATTCTTTGAGAAATGGAGACTCATAAAATGTAATTGCAGTAAAAGTGAAAACGTGATTTTTGGGGGATTACCGAGTTATGGTGTCCATGTTGTCTGCAGGTTTCCAAGAAAGATAGGCAAGAAAAATAAAGCAGCTTTGTACAAAATGCCTCTGTCAAAATAAAATCTACAAGAGGAAGTGGATAGTTTCCTGAAGTTGTTGGAGATCAGCTAATTTGGTTTATTGTGGAGGTGAACTTCTTCATCAACGTTGACATAGACTTTCTTTCATTAGAATTTTTACAATGGTGAAGCTTCTGTTGTTAGAGACCGGAAGAAGTCTCAATGGGATATTCTCAATGCGAGTGTCTTAAAGTTTTTTCTATCCATTCTTGTCTAAATTTTTTTTTTTATCTGCACAAGGACTATCCCACGCGATTCAGTTTAACACATTCTCCAAGCAATCCAACGGTTCATCGTCTCTGATTCATTTCTTTTTTTTCTACCCTGGTCTTTTTGTTCAATGGTAAATGCATAGTTGAATCAAGATAGACGCATTAAATTGTGATATTCTCCCTTGTGGTGAAATTTTCATGGTCTCCATGGGTGATCTCCCACGTACTCTCTCAGGCTTCATTCACAACTACCTATTCTAGTTCTGAAGTTATTGAAGCGTCAAAAAATAAAAAGACGTGAAGTCTCAGAAGTACGTGGGAATGCCTTTACATTTCATTTATAAGCCTGAGAAATATTTTTCCTTTTCGCCAGAATTGTTTACATCCCCGTGGGCTTCAGTAAGGCTACACCAGTTTCCTGGGATTCTCAGAATTCTCCCTTTCATATTTCCCCGCTACTTCCGAAAATTAAACAAGAAAAAAAAGCTCAGATAAAAAAGAGAATGCTACTCTGATCTGTGTCTCTTTTTTTTTTTTTAGTCTCATTCTCTTTATCCTTTTCTCGGCCCTTTACGATCTTCTTTATGTTTGTTTCTTTCTTTTTTTCCTCAAAATGTCCCCATGAATTTTTATGCGCGACAAAAAACATTTACATATAATGACTGCATGCCGATTTGGGCGGATGTGGCGCTCCCACGGACCGATCGCCAATCCACATGCACTTTTTTTTTTTTCTTTTTTTTTTACTCTTCTTCACCTTTTTAAACATTTTAAATCCCTGGAAACTGTGAAATTGAAAGTTCTGGAATTTTGGGGAGAGTTATTTGCAGATGGGAGAGAATTTTCCCACAATTTTCCAAGTGAAATTGTCGTTGAAAACACATGCACACTCTCAGAGAAAGTCTTCAAATATTTACTAAAAAAAAAAAAAAATCCAATTACAAGTGCTTCAAATGCTCCAAGTACATAAACAAAATGAGGCACTCATGAATTCTCTGTTTACCCAAAAAATCCAATGGACTCAGTCTCGAGTACTTGAGTTTTTAAAAAAAATATTTGTGTATTCAAATCCCCGGAATAAAGGGATTAGCTCCTGAGAAACAACATTTAATTCATGCTAATGATAGTCTCCTGGAAAATCCGGAAAAAAACAATGGGAAAGCCATGACAAATGTTGGAGTTACGAATTTAAAAAAAAAAATCTCCCGAGAATTCCCACAGGATTCACCGACAGAAAGGGGGGAAAAAAAGGAGTGTCTAGAGAGAACCCACTTGAAAATATCAAATGAATCAGATAGAGGAAGGCAGGTAGGGTTCCAACCAGGTCTCTGTAAATGTGCCTCGCATCCTGATGTCATCATGGTGTAGAAGCTAGGGTGAGAGACTACTGCGTACACCTTAATTGCATACACAAGGATGAATAGTGTTAGACCGGTATGGAACAGATGCCTCACATGCTCTGGCTTTTGTAGCAGCAAATGTGTGTTCATGCTGATGAACCATGGGAATTATTTTTGGGGTCAGTATCGAAGTGCCATCAATGAGATCCATCACAGTTGATGACAATTTTCCCACAAAAACCAGACCATGTGATGGAGTCATATTGTTTTTCATGAATAAAACAAGTGTGAAAGGAGTAATGAATCGTGTTCCATTGAGACAATTGGCAATTTCTCGACTCCGAATATCCGTCGGAAGTGGTCAAACTTATGTACCAAACACACTTTGGTACTTTAGTTTATATATATAAAGTGACTTTGTGTCCCATCAGCAGTAGCTGCTAAGTTCCCCCCCAAATTGCTTCACATACACCCATCAAGACAATAAATTGCACAACACACAATGTTGGCTTTTAATACGAATATACTACCACGAAATCCTACAGTGGTTTTATTTTTTTTTTTAATGCTTATTCTTCTCTCCTCTGTACTGCTCTCGCCTCTTATTTTTACTCATTCTTCTTATTTTAATGCGTATAGGTGCAAGCCCATCGGCATCTACAAGGACCGCACGCAGTGAAATTACATTTGGCTGGCAGACGAATTCATTTGGATGGCTCTTCCGTTCACAGGCACAATAATTTGCGCCTTCATCGCACATACTTACAACACTATTAGATAAAGATAACGTTACCAATCGTTGAATCACTTGGGGATTGAATTTTATTCGTATGAATAAGGACAAATGTCATGGACTTTGCACTCAATTTTAATATGCTATCATGAAGGAAAAGAAGTAACTTCATGACCCCCAAAGTGAAGTGCACACAAAGTTTCTCTGCATAATTCAAAGGGAAATTATACGAAAAAAAAGTGGGTTCAGTCTCTATTCTTGTGATTTTTGTTTCTTTTTTTTTCACTCAAAAGGGGTAATTTTAATGAATAATAACGAGACGAATTCTCTTTTTTTCCCGACTTGTATTAGAGGGCTCTTTCTTACCCAAAAAATGATCCTTGGGAATATTGTGTACATGTGCGTTTCTTGTGAATCTTTTTGAATGTTTGTGCGGTCAGTTGAAAATACTCTGAGGTTCACCAAATCACTTTCGCACGCATACCTAAGCCACTGGCTTTGAAATTTCATGAGTTGTAAATTTTTCGTTCATTTTCAGCATTATGTCTTTAGGGTTGGATTGGTATTGTTGGAGTGTCATCTCTTGACACTAGTTTTTGCTTTTTTTTATCATCTTGATTTTTGATTTTTTGAGGGGAAAATTAGCATGCAGTTTTCTTTGTTGAGACTGAGGTATGCTGAGGCTGTTCAGACGTTTAAAATCCTTCGGAGCAGGGGCCAAGGAAGTTTGAGAGATGTGAAAGTTTTCACATAACTCTGGCATTTTATTTATCAATTACATTTTTCCTCGGAGAGTGAATTATGGAGAAACAGGTGTCAAATAAACGGTGGAATGTTTAAACAGTTATTGTGCTTCTCTGGAGTCTCATCTAATGGGGTATTTAGTTGGAGGCAATGTGATACACCTTTTTTGTGCGGGCTGAGGGCACCCACATCACAGGGTCAGTGGAAATTCAGGGAATATAGGGGTAAAATGGACATTGCGATTAAACGGTTGGAGATGGAATTCTCTCGATGATTCCATTGAAAAGATGAGGAAATTTCACATGGAAATCATGTGCCACAGTCATTTTTTTTTCATTTTTTTGAAAATTTGATTTTTGGTAAAGAAAACTGAGTTTTTGAAAAAATTCGAAGAAAATCGAAAAAAATAACTCCGACACATGATTTTCATGTGAAATTTCCTCATCTTTTCAATGGAATCATTAAAAAAAATCCATCACCAATATTTCTCTTCATTTCCTTTATTTTTCCGAAGAGAGGAAAAATTCCAAGAAGATTCCTTTTGAAATCCACCGACTTTTAAAATTAATTCAAAAACCCAATAAAAAAATTCCCTCAAGCGAGAACAATTTAATTAACCACCCCAAAGAATAATAAAACCCAGAGCCCATAAAATTAACTGAAATTAACAAAACAAATGTCTTGAATAACAAATTCCGTCATCTGTCGCCGAAAGTTAAAAACCTGAAAAGAAAAAGACATGTACATAGCCACGCGAGTAACACGTGCCTTCTGCCATCCGCCAACGACTCCGTAATGATAATGATACTCTCATGCACCCCATGTTGCCAGCACCAAGGAGACCAATCCACCATTATACCAAAGACGGTTTGCCTCTAGAATGTTGCCCGAGGGGTTGCTTTTCTCAACGGAAACCCACACACTCTTCTACACATGGCGCAGACGTTATACCATCGACGACAATTGGAGAAAAGGAGAGCAACAGGAGGGCTCGTGCAGGTTCGACTAAAAGATCGTTGCAATAACCGTTGGTGAATAAATATTCACCGCATTTTTACGCTCACTGACACAATGACAAAGTGGAAAACTCCCCGAAACAGTGCAACCCTTGAAAAAGCATAATTAAACTGAATTTGAACGACGAAAACGCTTGCGCGTGCCATCACACCTGCGGAGAGTCTCGAAGAAAAGCAGAGAGGGAGGGGTGACTCTTGGAGAGGAGGAAATGAGCACCTGGCAATGGGTCAGACGCAATGTGCGCCAAATCCCTGGGGGAAAAAGTGCGAGAAGAATGAGTGGAGTAAATGAAAGAAATCTTGAATTGTCGATTGTAAGAGAAGACGTGGGGTCCAACGGTAATCATCCAGGAGTCATTAAATAACCGGTGGACGAAGTGTACTTCATGAAAGAGTGGAAATGAACACCTGGATCTATTTATCCTGATAAATGATAAATATCCGAGAACCAAAAGAAATGTCTACTTGGAGATTGTGCTAATCATCAAAAATACTGAATAATAAACAATTTTCTTCATTGACTCATGGAGCTACTTTATGTAAAAGGTGGAGAAAAGTATAATAAAAAGGAAATCTTGAATTGTCGATTGTAAGAGAGAGGAAATGAACACCTGGATCTATTTCTCCTGATAAATGTTCAAGAACCTCATGTCCACTTGGAGATTCTGCTAATGCTTCAACCTAATCACCAATAACACTGAATAATAAACAAATTAATGTCAGAAGTATCAGAGAGATCAGAACAAATAAAAGATAAAAAAGAGTATGATGAAAAGGAGCAAAAATAATGAGTCAAGTAAATGAAAGAAATCTTGAATTGTCGATTGTAAGGACGTGGGGTCCAACGGTAATAATGCAGGAGTCATTAAATAACCGGTGAACGAAGTGTACTTCATGAGAGAGAGTGTAAATGAACACCTGGATCGATTTCTCCTGATAAAAGAAGTCCAGCTGCACTCGTTTTTATCATTTTCCCAATTGCTCCGGAATTTTTTAAGGTGAAATTGGGCAATGACGAGGGGAAATCGGGCTTTTCTTGGGGTCGATGGGGCCTGGATTGAGGAAGGTAACGGGGAAGAGCAGACGGCTAAGTAGAACGAAAGACGTTACATTGGTGCATTGTTGATACGTTAGCATGACAATGAGGACATCTGCTTTGGCACGAGCTCCTCGTGGGTAGACGTTGGACTATTGTTGAGGTACAGACTTGAAATATCGCCTTGAAGGGGCGCTGAGGCAAAGAGCACCCCCTAATGCCCCTTGATAATCTTCGATGTCGTAATGGAGGAGAAAAAAAAAATTATGTGAAAAGAAGCCACACACACACACCTGGACAAATCGCTTTACATTCATTCGTCTTCGTCAAAGAATTATTCTGCACAATTTAAATGAATGAAGTGTGTAGTTATACGCAAGAGAAACTGAAGAAATTGGACTCTTTGGGTTAACGGAAATAACAATTTTATGAAGATTGTGTCAATTCTGGTTTTTCAGTGAATGATACTCACTTATGTGAAATTCAGAGGGTTTCATAAAGTCAGTCTTTGTATCATTTGCAGATTATTATGATCGAGTTTATGAAAGTATTACAGTGAAAAATAAAATTACGTTTAATTTGTGCTTTTAAAGAAACTTCTGTTCATGTTTAACAGTTCAGTTGAACTAGATAATTTTAGATAATTATCCAATAATCATGCTCTCATGTTTTCAAAACTACACATCCCTTTTTTTTAGATCAAACATTATCTCTCTCTCTCTCTGTTATCATATAATTACAAGTGTGGTAATGATTTGTGCCAGCTGCAGTAACTAAATGATATGCAATTATTATATACACACACTGTCCCAACTTTCCCACACTCTATTCATTCATTTTTCAATTCAATAATCATCTCGACAATCTGCGATCTAATCGATCTCTCCAATTACATTTTCCATCATAATTATCATTGAAGAAAGAGTGAACACGAAAAGCAGTTTAATTTGTGTGAACTCAGTGCCGAAATAAAAAAGAGAGTGTTCAACTGGAAGCATTGAACCTAAAAATTCAATGCAGGTGAAGGAAACAATAGAATCAGATAATGCAATTAATCAAAACAAAGTTGCCATATGCCTGATTCTTTTTTTTTGCAAAGCTATGGTGACTTTATGTAGTCCGGAATGTCCAACTCTTAGTAGGAAAAATGGAAAAACTTGATAAAAATAACGAATTATCGGAGATATCTTTTCTCTGACGATTCCATTGGAAAGCTGAGGAGATTTTAGGTGGGAAACATGTGTCGAAATTAATTTTTTCGAGTTTTTTGAAAATTCAATTTTTCAAGTACTTTTGGAGTGTTTTTTGAAAATCAGTGATTCCACTATAAGTCACTCAAAAAATCGTATTTTTAATTTTCCAACCCCATAAATTCATCGCAAATGAGCTCACCTTTCACCTCGAATCGGAATTTTTGAGCTACGACCGATAGAACCCGAGATATCGCCAAAAACGTAATTTTTTACATTTTTCCAAGGTAAACCCCTTCAAATCTGGGTGAAAAAATCGAATTTACCGAAAATTCCAAAAAATCAATTTTTACACTTGATTCCTATGTAAAATCGTCTCAGCTTTTCAATGGAATCATCAAAAAAAATCTATCTCCAACCGTTCAATCATAATGCCCATTTTACCCCGATCTGTACAGAAACCCCAGACATTTGAAATCCGACGCTATTATCCACAACGCAAATCGTCGGAGAATGTGCACTGCCATCAAATTCCTCATTCTGATGAAGCAATTTGTTGCTATCAAAGGCACTTTAATAAAATTAATTATAAAAATAATTGCTGAATTTAATATTGAAAATGCTCTTTTTACCTGAACAATGGGATACAATATCAGCATAACGAGGCATCCAAGAAGGTGGAGGGTGGAGGGTGGAATGAGGCAGATATACAGTGAAAGCCGACCTCTAATCATGCCGCTGGGATTTACAGCATCCACTGCTCGAGACGTCCAGAAAGTGGGGGCAACAGTATGGGCCTCTCTCGTTTGGGCCTGAGCTCCCCTTCACCACCAAACACGAATGAATGCCCCCTCACCCCTGACTACGTTCCAATGGGTCCTGTAACGCCTTTTCGACTGCTTCCAACCGGCATTCGCACTGTAATCATCTTCAAGAAAAAGGGGATATGTCTACTGTGAATATTTTGTCATTATCAAGGGTCTAGGTACATTCACATGATTTTTTCACCTCCGCATTTTTCTATAATGATTCCACGAAAATCATGGAATTCATTGGATAATCAACATACAAATTAGCTCATTCATAGAAAAAAAAAACCAGGAATTTATGGTAAATCATGAGGAGATTGATGCCAATAAGCTAGATTATTTTCAGCCTCTCATTCTCCTTTCATCAATTCACAGAGGCAACAGGTACATTATCATGCCACACCCACTGTTCCCACAGGATTCACACATATACTCCAAGTATACTGGGTGACTCCAAAGTTCTTGGAGTACCTGCTACACTCTTTTTGCCTCAAATGAAAATTACGTAACTCTGTTTTCCTTGTAACCGTCGAAAAATTCCACAATTCATGAAAATATCGGAGTCTTGGAAGAGAAAAAAAGGGAAGACCCTGGAGGGATGCTCTTTAGCATGCTCATCTCGTTCCAATGCCCTTTTTTTCCCCTATTTCTTGGATCGTTGAGAAAAAACCTGTTGTCCCCACTTCACACATTTTTCTTGAATAAACGAATGGTCAGTGGATTTTTCCCACTATTGCATCGTTTTCCCAAGGATTACAAGAGTCTCCCACATAAAATTCATCGAATGATTCTCATGCGGGAGTCAGAGTTAGTCATTCGACCAGGACGGAGTATTTCTCGTGTGTGTTTCTTCCATTAAATCCTCACTTTCAGGATCAATTTGCGTGAGTACACGTGTCCCAAGACACACTCCCTTAAAAATTCATGAAACAAAAATCCGAGAAAATAATCAGAATAATGTCTCTATGCCTCTGATTATCCTCTCGCAATAACCGATTAGTCCAAAGTAACAGAATTCCAGTACTTTGCTAATCCCCACAAGCTCCATTGATCCAAGAGTCTCATGTCCACTTGGAGATTGTGCTAATCACCAAAAACACTGAATAATAAACAATTACCATCATCACCTTAATTAAACTGAATAATCCCCTCTCCATTGACCCATGGAGCAATTTTCTCATTGGTGTCACTCATTAAAATGCAAAAGTATCAAAGACATCAGAAGTCCAGTAAAGAAGAGTACGAATAAAAGGTGGAAAAAAGTATAATAAAAAGGGGAGGAAAAAAAGAGGGAACTTTTGCGAGAGGAAGAGCCGACAATGCGGCAGGTACCTATCCACCTCAGGCATTCCATCAAGATGCTATCGAGGAAGGAGAACGAGGTGGAGAAAAAGCACGAGAGAGATGGATTGAGGGAGGAATAGAGGCGCAGTGGAGAGAAGAAGAGCTGAGACGGCGAGAGATATTAAAGGATGTTTCGCCGACGAAAAGAGGCATCCCGTGGTGTGGTGGGTCTCAGGACCCACGGAGAGGACTCGCGCTCTTCTCTCCTTTATCCTCCGTTTCTCTTCAAGCCAACGGAACACCCGAAACTCTTGTTCCAAAGAGGGGAGATCAATGGTATCGTCCCTTTTTTGTGTTTGCGAACGGTGGGAAAACACATTCCTTGATTCTTAACGTGAAAAGGGGGGGGGGGCACTAATTGATAATTTTAATAATCAAGTGTAAATACACATTTGATGACTTGATTTAACTTGTTTTTCCACTTTCATTGAGCATTATTGGAGGATGAAAGGAAAAGTTACGGGTGAAAACTATCATTATGCAAGGAGCGATGGAGGGAATGTGTTTAAAGGGCATGCACAAAGATACGAAATTGTGAACTTGTGTTTGTTGTGTAGACAGGTAAATGTCTTACCTATACTGCTTAAATTTGGTACAGGAAGATCGGATTAAAGGTCTGGTAGAGTGTCTGGGCACGCAAGGCGGGGCACAGTCGTTTCGGTTTTTGAGACACAAGAGGAAGAGACGAGAGAAGGGAGCAGAGGATGAAAAGGTATGCGACTCTTCTGGGCCTCTTTCTCTCTTTATATATGTGTAGAAAATACAGGAGTGTGTGGGCATTGGATACTGCAGTCTTGGCATTATGTATTGGTTGCTTACACTGCAACGTAACCCTGAAGGTATATATACCCTATAAAATCCAGCGTTGGATAAAAATAATAATAAAAGAAATAACGTGCATATCCACCTCGGCAAGGTGATTCACTGACGATTGCATTTGGTAGAGTGTGCTCAACTCTTTGGAATTATCTTTTATCATTAAATGTAAATATTCGAAATATTTATACAATGTATTATCTTGGAGATTCGAGAGTATTTATTGTTCTTCCTCATTTTTTTTTTGGGGAAATTATAGAACTGATTAGAGGCGCTTCTTCTTCTTCTTTTTTTCTTTAATGTTACATGTTCATTTGTGGCTATTCATCAATGTCGGTGGGATTTAAAAAACAAGTTTAGGAGATTTAAAGAGTTGAATAATGGAGGAATTTTGAAATAAAAAATAATCAAATGTATTTCAATACTACGACAAGGGTTCCTTAATTGCCACCTTTAAATCCGCAAGGACCCAGCAACAGAAGAACTGTATGGGAAATATTCTTTTCAAATGAAGAGAGAGAGAGAGAGAGAAGAGGGCCAGTTTCTTCTCGCCTCTTCTTACCATCTCACTAAACTAAAACCTCGTTTGTATATATAAGATCGTTAGTGAATTCCCGGTAGTGGATTTAATTTATTCAGTATTCCCGTGTGTGAATACCAACAGAAAATTCAACACCAGGTTGTGATTCTGTTCGGTGACCTCCAATGAGTCCACAACAAACCCCAATTTCACTGGGCAATTTCACCTTTACTCACCAATAAAATCAGTTATGCTTCATCAATTCAAAAATTACATAATTCAAAGAGAAATCTTGAATTATTATTATTTCATTGTATTAACATTACTTGAATTTAAACAAATGATAATGTCAATGTTTTAACTGACTAGTCGTTAATTACTTGTGCAAAAAGGTCTGCATTAACGAGACAACAATGATTCCCTGTTGACCATCACGTAGGGTCAACACTGTGTGTGCTTGGTGAAAGAAAAATGAAAGAAGCCAAAACGTTGGCCAAAGAAATAAGAATAAATAAAATTTAAAATACTGAGGTACAAACTTTGACGATAATTGCCAGCGTGAGAAACATCGTCCAATGTATATTATAAATAAATACTATGACATTGGTTCATGGTCATCTATTGTGTCTCTCTGATTTTGAATTAAGAATGATCAAACAATTGCCCTTTAATCACGTACATAAATAATTCCCCATAATCCCACAACTCAATAAAGGTAAAACCCCAAGTGAAATTGTGACTGTGTCACATTGTCCTCGAGTGACGTGACCTACATATCCAGAATGAAAGAAAACATTAAAGCCACAAAATGGCAATGAAGTGCAGCAGAGAGACAGAGAAAATGAGAAATCCATTTTCTATGCTTCATAAAAAACAACAATCGATGCTAAATGCGTATTGGCTGAGTTACCAAAACACAAGCTGAACCATTGGACACTGGGCCCACACCAGACCCAGTGGAATGCGGTCCTACGGCCGAACCGAAGGGTTGCGTGGTCCTGTGGTGCTCAGAGAGAGAGACAGGATGCTCCTGATGCTGCTAAAATCCTACTACTTCAAGCGCGAAGGTCCATACACAACACACGCCCCAACGAAATCTCCTCTCAAGCCCCAAGACCCCATGGCACTGAGAAAATCGTCTGAGAAAGAATAAAGGAAGCACACCGCAACCAGCAGCACCATCACCACGTTCCTTTTTTTCTCTATTCTTTTGGACCTTTTTTTTCCCTCCCCTCATCCAAATCCCCCGTGCACTTATACACATCCCAATACAATCAGAAGAGAGATGCTGTAGGAGAGGGAGAAAGAGGCAGAGGACCTCCGACGAGAGTCCAGGGAGGTCCTTCGTATTTGCTGGCAGGATGAGAAAGAGAGGAAGGGCTGAGACTTGGATTACCCATGAGCCTTCTTGGAAGGTATCTCCAAGCTTTGATGGACAAGTCTTCTTGGTTTTCTTCATGACTCTGCAGGTTTTACAAAGGTTCTGTAGGTAAAATGAAGCATGAGCACTTGGGTATTTGATGAAAAGGGGGCGAATTCATGGTTTCAATTATTCTTAGTACTCGGGTAGTCTTATTATCAAATTGTTTTCCTGAATAATTCATTAGCACAGTCTCTTCTAATTGTGAATATGAATTTTTTTTAGCAGTTGGACAAAATGAGATAAAAAAATATCGCGTGCTGAGCCCGTGGCCATTCGAATACTCTCCCTACGAAAAAATGTTCTTTTGGGGCCCCGAAGAGAGTTACCTGGGACCACACCGGCACTCCTTTCATCCGTATGGCCAATTCTTTTTCGCACGGTTCGTTTTTCATATGAGCAAGAGCTTCCTTGGGGTATGAAGGTAAAAAAGAGGATGAATCCTCTCTTTCTCTCTGCCACCTTATCTTATTTTTCACATTCTCCATTGTGTTATATTTTTCATGATTAATTCATACAAGCTCCTTTAATTAATGAAAATTAATCATTAAGTTTGTTGAATGAATTCAGTTGAATATTAATCGTGAAACTAAATTAAAGACTTCATTTCTGAAAGCTTTGAAGAAGTTGCGGTTAAACATTTTTCCATTGAAATTGACAAATTGAAAATTCTCTTAATAATATCATATTTCTAAGTCTTATACTGAGAGACGGCGGTTTGTTCTTTGTCTGGAGTTGAAAATTCCAGACGTCGGGCTATAAGTTTATGGTGGTTATTGGGCTTGCGGTTCTTTCTTACTATGGGCAAAAGTACAAGGCCAGACAGTGATATAAAATGCAGTAGTGAAAATGAACCTTGAAGAAAAAGGAGTGACAAGTATTGTACGATAAAAATGACACTTTTTACGCAATTATTGGATCTGTGGAAAAGTCCCAATGATTTTTATTCTCTGCTCTTTAATCATTGGAATTGTGTACAGTGAAGTAATAAAATGGAGCTTCAAAATTAATAAAAAAAAAAAACGGGCATAATTACTTAATCCGAATTGAGGAATAAGAGAAGAATGAGCAATGAAGAGAAGAGAGATGAGATTTAGCAGGAGATAGAACATTGGCTTTCTGATAAAAATTAGCGAGAGTAAATGAAGACTGTGTTGGGGCAAAACGATTTGTTTGAGGTTCATAAAAGAGACTTGCATTTCTGTTTAGTGGGAGGAGATAAAGTGGGAGTTGAGGCACTAATGGAGCACAATGGCAAAGAACTTTGTGGACCTTCGCGCCAACATATCCCCACGAGTCAATGAATCTGCTGGCCTTTCCCATGCCCAAGATGTCTCATTGGAGACTCTTCTTCATCTCGACATTCCCCCTTTTGGCCCAAAATTACGCTCTCATTTAATTAGCCGCTGAGTCACTCGTCTTGGTGTACTGGACAAGTACACCAAGACTCCCCTCGTTTCATTTTTACATTCCAATTATCACGGGAAATTGAAGGGTTTATTTTTGGACTCATTGGAGTAATTGGAGAATTGAAGGGCTTCCAGCTTCGGCTGATGAGGAATCACGGGTGAATTATTGTCGTGCCTCTTTTTTTAGCTGCAGTCTCATCCTCTGTTTAACCAGGCCCACATCAAATATTAGCTGTCCACTTGGACTGGACGAGGATGATATCCTGGAATGCGTTTGAAATATTGAAACAAGAAGGAAATTACCGGTCTTCGGCATGACTGACTGATGTTCCTTCATCGTTTCACACTGTGCTGCGATTTGTTTAGTGATTCCCAACTGCTGCTTGGGGAAACCTTTCGTGTATCATCGCTTCCTCTGCTTCTCGTGGGACAATGAAGTTTTTTTCATCTCCCATTAGCTATAGTAGTCATTCCCAGTGTCTAGTGATGCTTGAAGGATGAAAAAAGGTGGATTTCTTCATGAATTTAGGCCTTGGAATGGAGTTTATGAGGGAAAAATTAAGCAAACTTTTCGGTACATATTTCTTTTTCTATACTCACATAATAAAATCTGCGTATCCTCGTCAAAGGCAGTCGCAGACCGTGGGATCCTCTTCATACATCCTCCGGTCACCTCCGATAAGAATACTAAACCAAAGCATTCGAAATTTATTTTTTCTTCTCTCCTTAACAAAATAAAAGAACATTGAAATAAAGAAGTGAGACAAACTCAGCACGCACTCAAATGAAATTCAACGATTCTTTTGTTGGAGAAGGCCCACCCGAGGATACTGAAGGTCGTGATATAATAAAATGAGATGATCATGTGTGTGCGACCAACGCTGAGACGAGATCTTTCACCAGAAGCACACGTGTCCAGACAGACAAAAATGCGATAGCTTATAATTTTTTTTATTTCATAATTTTAATTCCCAAATTTCTCTCAGTCTCTCCCCATGCACTTTCGCTAAAATCAAGTGCATCAGTTGCTGCATCACATTCTGTACTCATCAGAAAACTGAAGAAAAAGTCCAAGCACGTGTTTCACTCTGGATCCAGAATCGTCGGATGTATTATTTATCCACTAATTTTTTTTCCCATAAAATACCTGAAATCAAGGAAGAAAAAGAGAATCATTAAAAGAAGAAGTTTATTCTTTTTTTTTTTGCATTAATTCTAAAAATGGAGCATCCTCACTTCCATCACCCTTATCACCCGAAATTCCAAGAATTTTAATAAAAACAGACCGGATGCTTACAACCAGAGTTATCATTTCTCGTGGGTGCCAGTTTCATCTGAATGGGCCATCGAATAATTTCGTTAATTTTTCCTTTTTTTTATTCGAAAGACCGTCTCTCATTTGGCCTCGTTGCACTCTGCGAAATTCCACGCCATTAGAAAGAGAGGAGTCCAGCCGTTGGAGTAAGAGAGATGGAGGGAAAAGAGATTGAAGAGAAGAGGGAGAAAGAAGAGTGACGGTAGGAGGGGGGCTTCATTCATAAATGCTCTTCGAGGCGTCAATGGATGCGTCTGTGAAGCCCGAGTCGCTCCACTCCCCTCTCCCTCGATTTTCCATCCCTCGTCCCATTTTTTCCATGAGAACTGAAAGAAAAGAAAAATGAATCACATTCAAAGGACTCTAACTCCAAAGATATCTCGGAAACTAAGCGAGATGGGAAAAATTTTGTAGATACCTTTTTTGTAGAGAATTTGAAGAGCTAAAAAAAATGTCTCTTGATATTTTCCCCTATCTCTTTTACTTTCCAAGATATTAAAAAAAAACGTGATTACAAAATCGATTCAAAAAATTCACATTACAACACGCAATTTCTTTCTGGTGGGCGTTCACAAAAGAGCGGTGCTTTGGCACATTTTTTTAATCGCCTTTCTTTTTTTCATAAACTCCGTTCCTCTCTCTTTTTTCGTTTCCCTTCGTCTCATTCGGAGGAGATCCCTCAACACCAGTGTATGCAGGCCGTAACTACTGCACGACGACGACGTCGGCGGCAACGGCGGCAGAGCATGATAAGTGCACGCCGCGAAAAACGAAACGCCGGATGTGACATCATCGTATGTTGTGACCAAAAAGACGAGTCTCACACACTCATGTGTGTTGTACACGGGTGTTAAATCTCCCCCTCTGTCATCGCAGTCGTATAATTAAGTCATTTGAATAATTCTTTGTGATCAATTATTGATCAGTTGTGAATGGAATAATGAATTAGAGGTTTGTGACGTCATGATAAAAATTCTGGCACATTTCCATGGGACGTTTCTTCAGGTTTTCCAATAGAATCATCTGGAAAAAAAAAGGATTTTTAATATTTTTGATACATGAAAAGGTGGAAGGGGGTTGAAGTGGCAGAGGTAAGTGAAAAGAAGAAGAAAGAGTGGAAGAGTCGATGGACCCTCGAGGGGCGCAGCTCGTGGGTGTGGGAATGCAATGTAGCCTCCTCGCATAAATGTCAACGAAAAAAGAACGGGGAAATAAAGAATCCGAGGGGATTTAAAGTTTAATCAAAATACAATATCTATAAACAAGTGAATGGAGGAGATAAGGCTTTTTAATGGGTTCGATTATTCATTCCAGAAGAAATAATGTCCACCCAACTGATAATTCTTATTTTCCGAAAACAATTGAATTTACAGTTTTTTTTTTCAAATTATCTCAATTATGCAGTGATTAAATTCACCATCAGGTCACTCTCTAATACTTCATAAATTACTCAAACTTATCAACTAACGTCGGTTATTATTAATATGCGGAAAAATTACACTTGCTAATAGTAGACATGTTCTATATCAGTTTGGCGCCGTTGAAAAGCCTGAGAAAAAAAATTTCAAAAACATTTCTCTCTCTAAATTCTAATCATGCGAAAATTAAAACCGCTTTATTTATTCACCCAAATAATTTCCGGGATATTTTCATTCTCCTTTTTGATCTCGGTCACAACCACTTCCCATCATTAATCAACTGGCACAAAGAAAAGAAACAAAGAAACACACGAATAGACCCATTTGAGAATTGAAAACTATTAAATATTTTAGTTACGTATGAATGACTTCCAAGAATTAAATGTTGAACGCATGTTTTCAGAGCGTACAGTATAAACGAAAACGGATTTTGTGTCTGTAGCATTATACTCTGTATGTAAGCCGAAGCCATTGCAAATATTTCGAATTTCTCCACCCACACGTAAAAAAAAAAACTCCCCCCGACACGTACACGCTCTTAATCTAATTCACCAAAAGCAAGAATAAACAAATGCAACTGCTGATAATACGAAAAAAGTGCAAAATCCAACAAACACCATAATCACTGTTTAACAAGCCTCAAGAAAACATGAGGAATTATTTTGCGCCCGGAAGTGTGAGATTAAACGTGTCATCTCACGCGTCACGTGGCGCCTTACAGGTATCCCCGAAGAGATTCCGCATCCAGAGCTCCTTTTAAAAAGAGAGACCGCCTGTAAAAAAAAAGAACCATCTATGAGAATAAATAAAAAAAGGGAAAAGAGAGCCAAACAAAATCCGGGGAATAAAGGAATGTTCACAAAATGAGAATGAAATAATAATAACATAAAAAAAAAAACGTAAGAATGAGAAGAACTGATGCTCGAGCAATAACCGAGTCTTTTTCCCTGGCCAAATAAACAATGCGAAAGACAGAGGAGAGAAAGAATGGAGGATCGAGAGATTCGTAGTCTCCAAGCAAAGAAGAAGCGGGAATTGTCGGCGCGCCGGTTCTGGCCCTTGTTTCATATATATGTATACACTCGCCTCTCTTTTTCGACCATGAGGATTTCTCAGAAAGCGCCTCATCTCGAGAAGCCCCGAAAAAGTTCGCCTGTACCCACCAACACTAGTGTATCCTTGGCCTAGCCAGTTTAGTGGCTTAGGTTATAGTCCATGAGCTCCATCTCTCTTGCACGATTTTTAAATTGCCGGGGATGAGAAGAGGGGGAATACAAGATTCTGGTGTATGGGAACCGGAGGGCCTTTATTTTGGCTCTGCTCCCTTTGAGACCACTTTACCCGCATTAGATTGACTCGTGTAACTCTGGCTTTTCGGATGAAACTGTTACCAAAACTAACCACCGTAACTACTTACTGTGAATAATATGCGGGCGGAATTAAAGGGAATTATCACATTGGTACATTTTTTTTTTCCTGCTATTGTTGCTGATTGTGGTACTGAGTTACGGGCAAGTTCACGCGTTCAAGTCGCACGAATGTAGAGTTGCTTTATCTTAAGGAGCAACGGATGTTGTTATCAACGGAGTGATAAGAGCCCCTTTGATATACAGCTCGATACCTATGCAAGAGAAGGATAAATTAATGTTGAGGGTTTCACGCTCTTTTTTTATTTTTTCATTGCAGATTTTTCGTGAAAATTCATTTGAATTGATTGAAAAGGTGAGAAATCTCACCGACACTCACTTCCTGTTCATTCCTTCGGCAAAATTGGAATGTTAAAACTCCAATATTTCAAATTCCTCCGACGTTCCTTCTGGTATGATGAAGAGAGAAGAGAGTGGAGGATTCATCCTGTAAAAGTGAAAAAGTAAATGAATAAAGAGAGATGGAAAAAGATAAATAAAGGAGGCAAAATGAAAATGAAAAAACATTTAAAGGTCTTCGGCTCCCTGGGAAGCAGCCACAGAAATGAAGAAAAGAGTTTTGAAGGAGGTACATAGGAGGCTGCTGTATTAAATTCACCAACTGCATTCCAATGGGATCCAGGGGGACACCAAATGTGGCGTGTGTCCAGCAAGGATCCAGAATCAGCCATCTAGTTTTTCATTTGTTTTGTGCATTTTACGTCGGTGTCTTCACAAAAATCAATTATCCAGTTCGTTTATCCCTGGATACCAGGAACATCAGAATTTTTATTATTCTTTTAATTTACTCGTTAATGAGTCGAGAGTTATTGATTCTTATTGCCATTATCCCTCGATGCTTGTTCGTCACTTCCTCCTGTCGTGACGGGCTCCGGGATTCCCCTTCCTCTATCAAGCGCATGCGCCTCTACACTAAAGCATAAAACTGCAGAATATAAATAAATTTTACGAACTCTTATTGCGGAATTAATCCGCACTTTCCCGAGTTTCATTGGCAGTATCGTCCGAAATTACTGTGTTTATGGTGCAGTTAAAGCCGAATGATCCGCTAGTAAACAGCCCCAAGTAAACAATGCAGTTTCAACCCTCTCAATGCATTGTAATAACTCAATTTTAACTGCACCCAGTAGCTGAAGACGCAAATAGACGCTAAATGCACTATTAGTCCTTCTTATGTGATGGAAAATTTTCGAGGTCCTTTTTCTTTCCTTTTTTTCATGAATTGTTTGACTGCACCTACACCCAGATCGTCAAGACAGTTCCCACCCTTGAGATATAAAGACTCCACGGCTCTTCCATGACCAAATAAAGCGGCTCTCTGCCCTCAGTGGAAAAGATCGTCAGTTTGCAATCCACCGTACCTAACCGGTGTTTTTTGTTGGTTCTTGACGTACAGAGTATCTTAAACTGTCTCTCGAATACTCATCATCTTTATTTTATCCTTTTGCTAAATTATTATTTTACACTCTGGCATTTATCTTTATGTCTCCAGGCGCCTTTTCTCTGCGAGAATCTAGGGAGAGTTTGAATAATTATTTTGGGGAATTAAATGGAGGAGGTAATGTGCCACTGAAATTTAACGTTATTATCGTCACTTCAGGGGCAATTTTACTCTTTAGTAAAAACGAGAATTGATTTACTCACCTGTTGCAACAGGGAATCCTCGTAATTATGAAACTTTCACGATAATCATTTATCACCTGGAAATAAACAATTTTAATAATCATCGTTTTCATGCAAAGTATTGTGTTCATTTCAAAACCAGAACTAATAATGTGATAATAAAAAAAAAATGTATGAAATTCACGGGTAATTTTGACTTTGACGGCACCGAGGAAATAATTCAAGTCAATTGTAATAAATGAAAATTACGAGATTTCACTTGTTGCACCTTTTTTGGAAGTTAGTTTCGACAATTGTAAATTGGAGAATACATGTTGAAATAATTCTCGAGTCAACGAGGTCCAATTTTCCCTTTTTTTTTTCTCTCATTGCAATCGATTATTCACTCATAACACCTTCAGTGAAAATTTCACAATTCTCAAGAGATAATCAAAAAAATTCATTATTTCCCTGAAGTAATTGGAGAAATTCCAGTGCAATTGTTCCACATCTGAAATGAAAAAGAAGCAGAGAAATTTAAAAAGCTCGGTGAAGGATACCTCATTGCATTATCCCTACGAGAATCATTCAACTTCGAAAAAAAATGAGTGCAGAGAAAAAGGCGGAAACGAGGTCAGAGGCTAGAATACTGATAACCACGTCACCTCCACTTCTCTGGAAGCCTCAATTCGCCAAAGTACAACGACACATTACAATTCCCCAAAATAATTCCCTTAATAAAACGATAAACAAAAATATCTTCATAAAGAAAAAATTAAAAAAAAAACCAAAGAAATAGTGAATAAATTATCAAATTAATGTCGACAGGAAATACTCCCCCTCTCTTTTGTACCATCCATCGTGTCCACATGTTCTTGTTATGCCAACGCGATTTCTTGGGAATTGCACGTTGATGGGGGAATAAAATTTCAGACTCTCCTTATTTTTTTTCTCAGCACCAATCTTTCCACCTCGTAGAGTCTGATTCCTCTTCACAAATCAGGGTCTGAAAAAAAAAGTGAAATGATTATGAACAAAAAAAGTGCATGAATCCCCATTGAATCCTTAAAAATGACAATTAAATAACATTTAATTCGTCTTCATGCACTCACCCATATTGAGCCTCCAGAAGTCAAGGTCTTGGAATAAAGAAAAGGGTATGAAGCCTACATACACACAGATAGTGAGTACGTGTGGACAATCGAACTGGCACAAAGTGAAGCAGACTTCCCTTCCTGCCCCCATACACACTGTGTGTTTGGTAGTACTATGGATGGATAAATGTAGTAAAGGAGAAAAATAAGGAGTTCACGCGAGCGTATCGAGCGTATATTGCAGTGGGTAAGCACCATCCATAACGTTCCACGGTCTAGTGAAGTTAAATACGAGTGCGTAAATTTTACTCAACCGGATTTCAAAATACTCTCATGTCCATTTAAACAAGCTCCTTTTTGTTTAATAAATAATTAATTATAAATTATCATATAATGAAAAAATTGATATTGAATGAAAGTTATTAAATCATTTGTCATACAATCAATGAGACATTGTAATTATGATTAGATTGACATCTTCATGACAATTAGATTTTATGAAATCATTTACTCGAATCGAAAATGCATGGGACGAGAGTAATATGCACATCCGGTCATACAAGAAGAAGGGGAGGATCTGAAGATGCTAAAGTAATGGCGTGTGCGTGCTGTGAGCTTTTCCCCTTCTTTCATGTATAAATTTATCGTTAATTTATGAATTTATAATGTCAAAAATGAGGAGTTTGATAAAAAAAACACCATAACAAGGTGAATTTAATATTTCTCATCTTCGTGACGATTATCATGAATTTATCCAACGGAAATCCTCGGGTCAGTTGGAAGTTGTGGAAGCGGTTGAAATCATGACCAACTCAATGTATTTCTGCATTGTCCTTGAAAAATTTTGAAAATTAGTAAAAATACATTTTTTCTGATTATTTTTAACCTAAAATTTCCTCACCTTTTCAATGAAATCAACAAAAAATTCCATCTCCAACCATTTTACCCCACTTGTCTCTAATTCGATGCCCCTCATTGTTCACCACGAAACCTCCATTTTGGCGAAATACCAGAAAAACATTGAACCGTTATTTTTCATCCTGTTTCGAGGTTTAAGAGGGCCGTTACATCGAGGGAGGTCCTTTCCCATTCTCCCTTGTCCTTTTGGCTGAAGGAGAAAGAAACCAGGGATTTTTCACGAGAGGTCCAGCCATTTTCCTAATAGTTCCACGAACTCCGTCAAAGTGCCGTCGTTTTTATTTTTCCCAAAAAGTTTCGGAAGGTTCTACTTATTCTGCTACGTGAACCTTCAAATTCAGGGGATGCTGTATACTCATTGTTTAGAAGCTTACCCTCACATCCACAGAAGAATAAGCAGAGGCCTGAAAATTCATTCGAAGCCTTTCATTTTGAACGAAGCTAACGAACGTTTTTATCTCCGCACTCTTTGAATCAATTTACATGAATTATCCTCTCATTTTTTTCCTCTCAATATTACTCATACCTGAAAAAGATAAGACTCACCTCAATATTACCATGTAAATTCGTCTCCTGTTAAAAACAATAAATCGATTAATCGAATGTCCGAAATTAATCGAACGTAAAATTGAAGCATTGGTGAATGGTCACGTGACGCCAGCAAATTCACTCAACAATAAAGCAAAAAAGAAACGAAATAATAAAATTATTCAAGTATCACAGTTTGGAAGTGAAGTACATAACCATGAGCGGCATTGGTGTGTTGTCTTTCCATTCGGCAACATAACGAAAAGCAACGAACAGAGAGAAACAGCAGGCGCCCAAAGAGACGAAGGTCGGATTTTTTCGTGTCCCAGTGGTGGGGGAAATTTGGAGAGCCAGGTCTCTTTATCCCTCTCGCTCCACACTACGTCACGTGGCACACAAGGCTGGCGCCGAAGTGGTGGGGGTGTCTTGAACGGACAGAAGTGCCTCTACAGAGAATCGTGGCGTTTTCATCCGCACAGCAGAACACCGGACGGCATTCTGACCTGGTAAGTCACCAGTGTCGGGTCGTGAGAAAGTGAAAGGTTGCATTTTTATAACATAACGTTGTTTTTTTTTAGTTTTTCATCGCTCGTGATTCCTTCACTTCTCCGAAATTCATGTACATTTAATAATAATAATAATAATAGCGAGCACTTGAAGTCGAGTGAATTTATCGTAAATAATAATTGAGGACCAAATGAGAGGTGACACTCTTTGATACCATTTTATGAACATTTCTCTCTCTCTCTCCTTCCAAAGGATTCACATTACGCTTATTCGAATAACCGAAAATTCATAAAACTCCAACTAATTTATTACCTAGTGATTTAAATAAAAGGAGATACTTAAACATAAAGAAGACAAAAAAGTGTTTCCCAGAATTACACATAATATTCACGAAATAAAAAAGGGGAAATAATTGTGTTTGTGCACGAGATATTGAAGCATCATTACCATCATTTATATAAAATTCTAAATAAAAGGCAGAAGGTGAATCACAAAGTTTTCGTATTGTGATAAATAAAGTGTCTAGCCGGTGAGTGATTTTTCGTGGTTTAAATTGTTGGATATTTTCAAAGCCATTTAACGTACAAAATTCTCCCTGTCAGTGAACTCGAGAGGAAAAAAAAAGAAGAGAGAAAACCCGAAGGCGGATCGCGAGTGTCTCAAACGATTCCGAAGACGAGAAAGAGCCGCCACGTGGAGCTCTGTGCCTTTAAATTCATTGGAATTGATTCTCCTGGATTTTTTAAAAAAAAGGAAATTATCAAAATTATAATAATGGATCTACTGTGTTGTGAGACAACTGAAACTGAATGCAGAGCATACGAAGATCCAGCTCTACTTGGAGACGAGAGAGTTTTACAGAATCTATTGGCAACTGAGGAACGTTATGCTCCGAGTTCTTCTTACTTTGAGTGTGTCCAGAGAGACATCTCACCGCTCATGCGCAAAATCGTGGCCGAGTGGATGTTAGAGGTGAGTCTCAACGGATTCAAAAGAAGGAAAAAATAAAAGAGAAAGAAGTGACTTCCGCTACACGTGGAAGACAGCCACACAACCAATACTAATTAAATTTAAATTAAATAAAGAGAACCGGCATTTAAATGCCCTTTGTTGCGAGACATTTATCACTTCTCTCTCTTATTACTTTTTTTCCTTTGTTTCTGGGGAAATTTAAATGGAATCCTGATGGTCAGAATTTTCAAGTTTTAGGACCCGCACGTGCGCCAATAATCCTCGGGGTCGGCGATCCCAGAATTCTACTCCCTCATTGCCATTTGCCTTGACATCCGGTAAAAACGTGATTATCGCCAGAGTCGGAATAAATGTGCACTCGGACTTGTTTCATAGGATTATTTCAAATAGGTTAATTATTCATGGGTTTGAGAGTCTAGGGGATTTTTTAGGCATTGAGTTTATTTATGGAAATTATTGGCCACTGAATTATTCGAACGTCTGGGAGTCAAAAAAATTCATAGTGACGTAACTATTGCCACTGCAACGACATCTGCGAGAATGGAGACAGTGAGATTCTTTGAGTTTTACTCTCTCTCTCTCTCTCTCTCTTCTCTTTCACTTCTTCAACTTCATTCCAAAGTATTTCTTACAGTTTGCAAATTCCAGGGGACCGGAGAGCTGCAAAATAAACGTTAAAAGGAGTTGGATAATTCTTTTTGCTTCTCTCGAATGACCTTCGATGAGTGCTTTTTTTTTGGGAATACCTGTTCAGGTATATCAAACGTTCTGTCCGTTGTGACTCGAATGAAATTCCACACACGAGGCGAGCCTTAGTATCGTCTTTCTCTCGCTTACCCTTTTTCTTTTTTCTCTTTCATTTATTCTGTTTTTCTCTTTTTCTAGCTCATTCGCACTACAATCAGTCTCAACTTCCTCCTTCGACTATGGTAATAATTCTCTAGCAAACGATTTCCTGGTCTCAAGTGAAATCAAATGGGGTAAATTGGATAAAAAAATTGAGGAATCATTGAAACACGATATTACGAATGAAGTGAGGTTGGAAATAAAACGATTACAATAATTCCACCGGCAATATCGTCATTCTCTTTGGCAATTGTACTGGGTATTTTAATACTGAATCATGCTAACGTGGCACACAGAGTACCGAGCGTAATTGCACTTCTCTCTGGCTCTTGTGGATTTGTAAGAATGACCTTGGACGTGTGGTAGAGACACGAGTGGAGAGAATGTGAAAGAAGTTGGAGAAAAAGGAAATAAGATTAAAAAAAAAAAAAAACATGACTCGAGACTCGTCCAACGTCTACCCGAGTTTATTGGCTTCAATTCCTTCGTTCTCTAGCCAATCCAGGCTCCATGGAGTTATTTTTTAATGAAAAAAAAATTAATTCCCAATAAATTCTTAATTATTATCTCTACTTAATTTTTACACTTTAATACAGCAATTGGTTATTTAATGGGGAAATCTTGCAAATTTACTGATTTTTCTTGGCATTCTCATGCATGCACATTATCGGTCAGCTGATAGAGAGTGTCAGGTTTGGAAAACCACTGTCGGTATCAAGTTATCGACACACACATACACATACACACACAATTACCAATAATGTACAAATACGTGGAGATAATAATTTATTCCTCAAATGAATCAATGTAAAAGCCTCATTTTCTCTTCATTCATTCAATCACGAGTGCAGCGCAATGAGCACGATGAAATCGCAAAATTGCATCAATCGTTGCCTCCCCTAATTGTCTAGACTTATGATTCTTATTATGTATTTTTTTAAAAAAACTCCATCGTAGAGTAATTACTTGAATAAAAGGGCAAATAGGATAGACTCGACCAGAGTGCCTGCGTTACGCTAATTAAACACCCTTCATATTTTTTTATTAAAAACTATTCCTCTGGAATCATTCATTCCCTCTCTCTCTCTCTCTCTCTTGTATCATAAAAATACATAGGCGAGTATGAAGTTGTTCTTCATTTTTTCTTCATTGCGTAAGAAATATTTCAGTATCGTTATCTGTATGCTGAATGATTTTAAGTAATTAAAGAGATGGAAGGAAAAAAAAAATTATATTTGATTGATAAATTGTTGTAAGAGAGTACAATTCTCCTCGTGATCACTGCGTGTTAAGTATTATAAATATGGCGGAATGTACACGGTTTGTAACCCTTTTCTGCTGTTTAAAAAAAAAAACGATTTATTATACACTCTCTCAACTTCCTTCGGCACCTCTTCTTTTATTAAGCCTACATTATATTCAAAAGAATCGTCAGACATGTACGAATATACATTCTTGAAATACTTAATACAGGTAGAACACAAATGCGATAGAGAAACGATGGGAACCAGGAGAGAAAAGAAAAAAAAAAACTTTCGCATTAGGATTCTTGTGAAATTACGAGTTGCCTCTTTTTTTTGTAGAAGGTTGATTTTTGCGTAATCCGGAGAGAATTTCATGAAATTGAGTGGCTTGTATCAGAATTTAATGTTTTTTTATTTTATTTTGCAGGTGTGCGAGGAACAAAAGTGTCAGGATGAAGTATTTCCACTTTCGATGAATTATTTGGACAGATTTTTATCAATTTGCCCAATCAGAAAGTCACAATTACAATTACTTGGTACTGCTTGTCTATTATTGGCGTCTAAGCTCAGAGAAACGAGGCCATTAACAGCTGAAATACTTGTATTCTACACAGATAATTCCATCACACTCGATGATCTTTGGGTGAGTTGATTTTTCAATATTTTTGATTATTTAATGTGTCTCTAAACAAAGGATTTAACTAAAATTTCCATATCTTCATTAGATTCTGAGATATCTACGAACAACTGAGTCAGTCATAATCAGCCTTATCACGTTTCATCATTCTCATTCCTATTTTTTTCACAAAACTTCCTGAATTTTAGATTTTAGTACCGCTACATGTTCTCCGTTTTTTCTCAAGGACCAAGTCACCAAAGCGTTTGAAAGACAAATAAAAACCCGAGAGACTGTAATTTCCGTATGAAAGAATTCGTTATTGTGTTCCAAAGTACCGCAAATTCTATGAATTTGAGATATAGAGAACGATTTTAATCTAACGATTAAAATATTCATGAAGAAAGTTTCCTTCAAATTCATTTATAAACAAAAATCTCTTTTTTTTCGAATTTAATCAGTTCAAATTCTTCATTTTTCTGTTTTCCTTTGGATAAAAAAAAAAAAATCTATTACTCGATGATTTTTTCACAATTTCCACTACTAAACGTGTTATTTTTTCTGACGAAACCACGTGATAGCCTGAGTAAGCCCAAATAGATAACAGAACTGATATGAAACATTATTTAATATCCCAGCTCTATGACGCTTCTGACGTCACTCTTCTTTATTAAATAATGAATTATGTCTTATGACAGTTAAATAACCAGCAAGGTGTTATTCCTGAATTTTGCAATCAAAACAAATCGGCAAAAAGGGGCAGAAGTCCAAAAAAATCGTCTCCACCCTCCTGAACTTTTTTCATCCCCCATTCAACTAGTTGCTACACCCAGAATTCCCCAATGTTGAACAATGTGTACACAGCAAGTAGAAATGTCCGCAGTTTAATTCCGGCCGGGTGGCTCTCTCCTCGAGTCCACAGGAGCCACGGAATAAGCAGGTGATAGGGGACCAGGTGGTGTCCCTGGCAAGGGTGCACCGGGCCCGTGCTACGAAAACGCCAGCTGCATCAAACACAGCCTGTTGCACCCCTTCTTTATATCAGGCTTTCTTCTTCGTATTCTTTACATTTTTTCATTATTTCTTTTATTTATTCCTTCTTGGCATTATTCCTGGAGAAAACGACAAGTAGGAGAGGAGTCAGAGACACGTCGATTCCTGCATGAGGCAGATGTTTTTAATGTTTTTTTTTATTGTGAATAAGTCGGATTTTATGGTGTCACTGATTTAATGGAGATGAAGACTTGAGGATGAGAGGTAAAATGGGGATTCTGATTGAACGGTTGGAGATTGCGATTTTCTGATGATTCCATTGGAAAACTGAGACGATTTTACATAGGAATCAAGTATGAAAATTGTTTTTTTTTTTAATTTTCAAAGAATTCGATTTTTTTCAACAGATTTGAAGGGGTTTACCTTGGAAAAAATGGAAAAATCAGTTTTTGGCCTATAACTTTCTTGTTTTTTAATAAAAATCGATAATTTTTGGGGGAAATGTGGGGGGTGACGAGACCTTTGATCTAAGCACGACCCCAGTGCGTTACGACAAATAGAACCGGAAATATTCAAAAAAAACTGATTTTTTCGAATTTTCCAAGGTAAACCCCTTCAAATCTGCGTGAAAAAGATCGAATTTTCAAAAAATTGAAAAAAAAATATTCTGGCACATGTTTTCCGCCTAAAATTTCCTCAGCTTTCCAATGGAATCGTCAGAAAAAAGATATCTTCAATATTTCTCTCGATTTCTCGTAATATACAATTTCAAAGTGAGCATTTCCATAAAATCCTCGTTTTCTCTTCTTTCCCGGATTTTTCTTCAGGTACTCGAGACAGGGACGAAGTGAAAAATGAAATGATACTTCAACCACCTGTCCCCCCAATTAAGTTCGAGCACGTGACTCAAAGAAGAGAATATCTATATATATTTCCTTTTACACTCAGTTCTAATTTAGTCTGCCGACTGTTCTTCGCTCTCCACCTGCTCATTTCACCATTACCTTCACCTCTGTGTCCACTCTTCTTGTTTCACTGGCACAAAACATTACTTGGATGAAATAAACCAAGGATAATAATCATAATGCCAGTAACAATGAGAAGTGAATAAAAATACGATATTGATTGTAGGTACCAGTGGAAAGACTTGTGAATTTCTGCTCCTTTTTTTTCATTTTTAAATGTAATTCGTGGGTGGGGATTAATTGGATTCTTCAAAGCTGTTATTTTGAGGAAACTGAAGAAGTAAATTTCGGTGTATTAAGAAACACCTGTGCATTCTGGCGTACATTAACCTTGTGTTGCTGATCGAGTAAAAGATCGAGTGCATGAAGTCGTGGCATATGTTGGCCGTAATTTTTCGGCGATTTTTTCCATTTATTTTATTATTTTATTTTTGCACAAAAGAGAAACAGGAAGAGAATTATTTCTTTGTGAATGCAGAATGAAAGGAAAATATTCACGTTTGGATTATTTGAATGTGAAATTTCTAACCCACTTTGGGCCTCTCAAAAATTTCACCGAAACACTTTCATTTATTTTTTCATTATTTTTTTCGGCAACTTCATTTTGTTCTGAATGATTTAAAAGCATTTCATAAATTTTCATTACATCACAAGAGTAACAGCTGTTGATTCAATGTTTCTTAAAGCTCCAAAAGCTCTTGAAAAAAAATCATTGAGATTATAATTGAATTTATTAAATCACTTTTTATGGATAAAAATGGATAAATTAATTACATTAATGAATTGTAAATTATTGATAATCTTGTGAATTTTAAAAATTTTGTTCCTTCAATTTCAACGTTAAAATTCAAATAAAACGTGATAAAATAGTCAAATATATATATTCGCAGTGGCATTAGAAATAGTTTGGCCGTGATGCCACACCAGGCTTTGGGTATGGGGGGCGTCGACCAATTCCGAGGCCACTTGGTGTTCTAAAATCCAACCGATGAATAGAGATAGGCATAATAAGAAAGAGAGAGAGGAAACGAGTCTTCTAATGATATTTTTGCGGATATGACGTGTAGTAAAATTAATCACGTTGATTCAGCGCATTTTGGAGAATGAATCCAATTAATGAAGGAATTTAAGAAAATAAATGAAAATAAATTCATCAAATCATCAAATTTATCATGAATGACCAGCTGTGATTATAATATTTTCTATTCATTGATAGAGATAATTAATATTCAATGAGAATCACACGAAGGCAAAAGTTTCGTCACCTCCAAACTGAGCCATAAATTCTCCCAGGAAATCCACAATTCCTCTCTCTCTCTCTCTCTTCTTGCAAACATAAGGAATGAGGTGCTTTTGAAAATGTAATAATACTCTCTTCCTTTTTTGGGTTAACACGAGCAGATGTGCCGGAAAGGTAGTTTCCAGGAAGTAAGGACCTTCACTTGGTGTCAAGAGTCCCAAAAAGTAGCGGCATACCTGTTAAGAAAGAGAGGAGAGGCAGAAGCTTCCAGTGGATTTTTCTTATTCATTTTTTTCTGCCATCACTAGGCATTCCCTTCTCATTGTACTTAATTTTCGAATGGTAAACACCTTGCTCACACACAAACAGGCGCCGCTTCATCTCTTTTATCCTCATTTACCATCTTTTCACTCATTATTTCATCTCTGAATTCACCTCAACAAAAGGATTCGCACAGGTAGCATGAGACCCAGTTTCCAAGAATTTTTACATTGTCCTGAAGAATAAAGGAGAATTTTATTTAATTATTAAAATTTTGTTCAGAGACAAAGGTTTGATTTTTTGATTTTTATCAGTGATTAAAATCAACAATCATTCACTAGTCTGTTTTTTTTTGAAGATATCTCGGAAACTAAGCGAGACGGAGAAATTTTCATTTCAACCTTTTTTGTAGCTCTTGAAATTCTCTACAAAAAAGGTATCAACAAAAGTTTCTCTATCTCTCTTAGTTACCGAGATATTCAACAAAAATTAATGATGAAATAAAGGTGATTTGTCTGTGAACTTCATGGTCGTGTTTATATTCATGAAAAATTAAATATGTGTGTATGTAACAATGCGTATATCTGAGTGAATGAAAGTGGATGTGGAAAAAGAAGTCACGCTTACGAGTGCAACGGTTCAAACTATCTTTATACACCTCTTGTTTCTCCTTTTTTACCTCCTATCTTACGTTACCTTCATTTTCCACAAGTTGTAGATTGTGCACGGTACGGTGCGTACACATACTCGTGCACCATCATTTCAACTCACATGGACGCCTCCACAGCCTCGAGGGCACTGGGCTATTATAATACTCATCCACCCTTTGAATTTATACGTGTTACTTATTCATCTTCTTCATCACTGCCATTAATAACTCCATGATTTATCACATTTCTACGTTAATTATCAAGTTTAATATAATTGATAATGAAAGTAATTATTGTCTGTCTCAGTTGTTCATTGAAGATTTAAGTGTAATTGTTAAATTTGTAATTTGGAATTTATAATTAATTATTTATTTAATTTTGCAGAGGTGGGAACAACTTGTTGTGTCGAAACTAAAGTGGGAATTATCAGCAGTAACACCCGGTGACTTTCTTCTTCACATACTAACTCGTCTGCCGATTGATCCACGTGCGTGGGACTCACTCATGGTCAGAAGACACGCACAGACCTTCATTGCTCTCAGTGCCAGAGGTGAGAATTATTCGGAAATATTGATAAATTTATTTGGGAAAAAATTCAGATTGATTGAAGCAAAAGAATTTTAAATATTGGAATTATTTGTGAATTTATTTGCAGTTTAGATAAATTAATACTTATCGCATTCTTACCTTATCTCCTCTTTACACTGCACTTTTTTACCATTCAATTACAAATATTATTATTTTTTAAAATTGTTCGTACTGATTCGGTCAATGCCTCGGAATTCTTTCCCTTTAAACTCATTAAAAATTCATGTATTCCTAATGATTTTATTAATTTTATTAACAGAATACAAGTTCTCCATGTATACACCCAGCATGATAGCAGCAGCCAGTGTTGCGGCTGCTCTTCATGGTCTTGATTGGACGGGAAAAAGTGGTTATGGACTCTCTGGATTACTCGATGAACTCACCCGCATCACTGCTATTGAACAGGTACGAATTTTGATTTTTTTCTTTTCTTTTTTTAATTATACACAACAATAAGTTTTCATTAAATTATCCTTTGTGAAAGTATAAATTACATGGAATTAAAGAGAAAAAGAAAATAAAGAGGCACGCACAAAATAATAAAAGAGTACCAAGAGAGAAGATATGAGGGAAAATTAATTGAACGTTTCAATGATTTTTTTATCGTTTTTATTTTTATCCTCGTCTTGTTCGTTATTTTAATTTAACGTTTTCTTATTCTCTCTTGCAGGATTATCTCCAAGGATGCTTCGTGCAAATCGAAGAAATGGTCGCACAGGCAAAAAATACGAATAATCAGTTAACAAATACGAGTAGCAGTGGAATAAATGCACCATCAAGACAGATGGGGGAACAGAACACGAGCCAGGACAAGATAATGGAGCACGAGAAAGCGGGCACACCCACTGACGTCAGGGATGTTCACTTTTGAGCCCTGGCTCGTTACGATTATTATAAAATCGACGTTTTTTTTCTTCTTTTTAGTTTTCATTTTTGTTTTTTTTATCATGAGAAAAACATTTGCGAGACGATGAAGTAATTCAGAGGTCTCGAGAGGCACGAAATGCCTCGAGGAAGTACGTGAAAAAAGTGTGCAGCGTCTCTCGAACAACGAAACACTGATAAATTTCATTCAATATATATATTTATATATATTTTACGTTTCGTTGAATTTATGGTGGGAAAGAGCTGAGGATAATGAGAGAGAGACGTGCTGGGGGAAGGCAATGCAATACGCTTTACGCATTAGCGTTTAAGTACACTTAATTTTTAGGATAACTGTCATATGTTTAATCCAGAACATTGAAGACGAATAAAAAGAGGAACTTCATGATACATGAATTAGTTTAGAGGAAAAAAAAAATACAAAAAAAAAAAAAAAGGAAAACGTCACACGGAATTTTGACGACAGAAAAAAAAAATATGAAACTATGAGTTTAATTATAAAAGAGAGAAAAAAACACAAAAAAAAACATAAGAATGAATAAATATAGTCATACCCAAGTCAACTAGCGTTTGTAAATATGTGAGATGGAATAACTTTTTTTAATTATTATTATTATATTTACATAAACTGCTAATGTTTAATTATTAATGCATTTTCTATTTACCTTTGTATAAAGCATGACGCTTTGTTTTTATTTTGGTCTCTAAGTCGATTATCATTCATTTATTATTATTATTATTATTTTCTTTTTTAAATAGTCATGAGAGAATATTAAAAAATAAAAGGAGAATGTCATTTTTGTGTGCATGAGATGAATTGTTGAATTGAGAAAATGCATGTGGTTTATGAGTGAAAAAAATGAAGGTACGAATGAAGAAAGTAAGAGGAAAAAATGAAAAATAGGAATTATAAGATAAATTGTTTTGCAATCATTTCCATTCTCTTTTGTTCAATTTGAGGAGAGAGAGGTGTCTCTACAATTCACATTTATGTTATAATAATATATATTTTTGTAAAAAAAAGAAGAGGAAGGAAAGAAGAAAAGATATAAAATTCTTTTTTTTTTCAATGAAAAAGTTGTGTTGAAAAATCGGAATTATTCCGTTTGTACATATTTATAGTATACAGAATATTCTTATTGCAAATTCATCTTTTTTTTTCGTTTTTAAGTATGTAAAATATATAAACGAAAAATGAGGAAAAAAAGGTAAAAAAAAAGTAATAATAATGATTAAAAAAAAACACAAAAAAAAGGAGTTAATTAGAACGGCAAGATCTGAAGCGTTTTTTGGTTCATTGAGCAGGAACGTTTGGGGGAGTCTAGTGCCCCATAAAAAAACTGGTTAGTACTTAAAACAAAGAAATAGTTACAGACGATGAATTTTTAGAGAATGAATAATTATGATAAATGAAAGTAAATGATAATTATGACTAGAAAATTCAATTTTTTAAATAATTTTTTAGTCAAAAAACAGAACAGTCGTTTTTTTTTCACGTCCTGCATTGAGAATGAGAAGAAATAATTGAAAAAAATCTAGTTAGCTTATATTTTCATAACCAAATTGTAGTACAATTTAGGAATGCGAGTAATATAAGAGAAATACATTTAAAAGAGTCCGTAAGAGTTGCACTATTTGTAAAATAAAGAAAAAAGCAACTCAAAGAGCTGCCGAAAACGAATGCATTTATGTGAATTGCCAATTACTGATTCAAATTGTAATTGTTTCTACGTTATAAAAAGAAAACAAATAATTTTCTCTGCGTTTATTCTCATTTCTTTTTTTTAAAATATATATTACGTTTTGAATTCGTTAAATTTTGTTTTAAATTCACAGAGTTAAAAGAAAATTTGTTCAATTTTTCGGATTTTGTACTTGCATTAGTTTGTGTTGGATTTTTATGAATTTATAGAATTTTTCTTGGAGAAAAAAAGAAGAGGAGAGAAAAAATTAGAGAACTTATCGCACTGTCCTTTCATTTGCTATTGAAATTTAATTTAAATACGCAATAGAACCGCTGATATACCTCAAAACTCGCGTTGAAACTAAAATTAATAGGAATTTTCACAGATTCCGAAGAGAAAAATGAAAAAAAATTGTCTGAGATGGACACAATTTTATCCACTGGAATCGCAATTACTATTTTGTTTTTTTAATTTAGCATACTCTAATACTATGTTTATTTTTTAATAATAACCACAAAACTTGTAATATGTAAAATCCAAACACTTTTTGTACATATCAGTGTGCGTCGACGAGTACGCATAGTCGATTGAAAAATAAAGTATTGGTATTTGATAAAACCAAAAAAAAAAAGAAGAGAAATTCACAAGTATTCAATTAATTTTTCCACTTTTTTGTTTATTCAGTTTTATATATTCTCGACGTACTGTACAATACTTATTAAATTCTTATATATACATAACATAATTCTATGTAGTGAGATTATCTCTGAATGATTACCGCACAATTTTGCAGATAATTAATAATTTTCAATTAATTTTCCATTATTCTGAGTCATATAATTTATTTACACTCTATAATTATTATTGGAACGGTGAATGAATTTTGATGATTTAAATTTCCTCATTGGTCCTGAATTATTATTTTTCCTTTTCTTTTTTTATGGACGAGAGTGATTTAAATATTATCATAAATTATTCTCATTTTCATATTTATTTGGCATTCAATACTTGCAGTATATATTCATTTCTTTATCGGATGTGCGCGCACCTCTTTAACCCCCGGGATTATTTATATACACTTTGAAGCAACTAATGACATGTTTTCTGCAGTAAAAACAAAACATCTAAACAATAATCTACTTTTTTTTTCTATTTTTTCTTCACCACAAACTGAAATTATTATTTCTCTCAATTTACGTGGATTTTTAGAAATTTTTTTCATCTACTTTAATTCAATTTTTCTAAATTCAATATGAAATAACTTTGAGATTCTCACTTCACATCGTTAATCTAAAGATACGCAATTATTTTCTCCTTTTTTAGACTAATTATCACTTTTATAGTTAATGAAGAAAAAAGAAGAACTACGTAATATGGCAGATAGAAATTTTTCTTCAGTATTTCATTCAATTTTTCACTTATTTCATTTTTATCAATAAATATTCGAGAGGTATTTGGTATTTGTCCATTGAACACTTCAATTACGAGAGAGATAGATAGAGAGATTTTTTTTTTTAATGAAATGAGTGTTAAGATGAATGATAAAATGAATTTTTTCAACGAGAATTACGAATCACAGAGTAAAAGTTTAAAAACAATAAAATTATAAAAAATTTTATCATTATTTTCGTTCGCATATTTTTGATAATCAAAATATTACTTGAATTCAATTATTTACATTAACAAAAATTCAAAAGAAATTATCGTCTAATGTCATGAGAAATCACAAAGAAAAATAACTTAAATTTAAAAAAAACAATTAATATATTAACAATAATTGAAATAGCATCGTTAAATATCTTTGGTAGAATTAATAATTCTTTGATAAATTTAATCTCTGTGAAATAGCAGTGAATGTAACTGGAGAAAATTCACTCGATTCTCACTTAATTCCTCAAATTTCCTCCATTTCCAAGTCAATATACTCTATCTTCCTTCAACTGAGTAGAATAAAAAAAGAAATGCGGCAAGAATTCTCATTATGACTCAAGTTAATTTTCCCATTAACCTGGACACGATTTTCTCAGGTAACGATTGTTAAAAATCATTCGAATTAATTAATTTCATTAAACTTAAAGTAAGACAATTGTACAGACTTTTTTTTTAACATATACTAGAGATTCCGTGGGTCAGACTCTTTTCAAGTACAATATGAAATTCACTGAGTGGCTCTAAAATGTGAATTAAAAAATTTAGCAGACCTGGATTTCTCAGGAATGAGGTTTCCTCGTACATTTCTGTGGTTGAACGGGCTTCACTCATCGGTCGTAGCATTGGATGAAGTAATTGCTCCCTAAAAAAATCAAAAAAACCATTAGATACATTCATTTTACCCGACTTCACTTCGTTAATGAAAAAAAATAATAATTTACCTAGCAGAAAGACAAATAAACAACTGAAACTTTCCATCCTTCCCCAGCGTCTGACTGAACGTATTGATCTGATCAATCAGATGACAGTAACACCTCAAAATAGTGAATCTCTGATTATTCTCCGCATGATGTAGCCTCCGATCCCTATTAATCCTCCTCGAGTACTCATCCATCTCCTCCAGCAGCGACATTTCAAAGTTCTCCTTGACCCTCAATAAAAAATCCCAGACATAGAAATTCCTCCCAAAGATCCTCTGATTCTTGAACCCATACAAAAACGTCTGTTCCAGCGACGGAACGAGTCCACCTTCCCCACAAAGTAACGCAGTCAATGATCCATCCTGAGGATCTCTCCTATAATGAAACTTGACAATGGCGTTGACAGCCTCTCCCAGCATGTGCTGCAGTTCATCCGGAGACAGTGTCGGTCGTCTCGGAATGCTCGGAGACCTGCACCGAGGTGGTGTCGAGCATGTCTCAACTAATTCTTCACTGTCAATGCTTCTTGGCACCAGTGCCCCAACCAGAAGCCTCTCTGTGGACCCATCATCGATCCCCCTACCCAACCACCTCCCACAAGGAAACTTGAACGTGTGCCCAGTGACTTCGTTCCTCACAACAACATGCTCCACCATCCACTTCGGTGATAATCCCGTGTTATCGTGCCCAATCCTCAGGGTTGACAGAACCCCCAGATTTTTGTGATGAAAAACAAATTCCAATGCTCCTTTCGGTATCGGCACTGGATTTGTCTCACACAGAGTCCCCGACATTGCAACCCAGCTGTTTGCGGATGTCGTAGCTGCACTTGCCTTTCTGCTCGGGAATATTATTACTCTGTAGGGTAATTTGGTTGTTGGGTAATTATTAGTGAAACAGAAATAATCGACTGCGTTGAGAGTCAGCAAGTGGTACAAGAACTGCTCCTTCTCTTCTTCACAACGCAGAAATGCTGATCTCTTGTACTGGCTCCTGTAACAGTAGATTATTCAGTTTATTATAATGTGATGAGGGTAATGGTATGATGACAAAGTGGTAATGAGATATTCTTGCCTTAGGAGTGCTGTATCAGATAACAGAGTCTTCAGGTGACGCGAGAGAAGCTTTTTCTCCAGGGCCAAACGAACCCAGGCTCTTGCGTAACCAATTTGGGTTTTAATTTCTGTTACTGCTTGGATGTTTCTGATGTCGAAGGTGAGGGAATCTGGAAGTGGACGCAGGTGCTCTGGACCAATTGATTTTCTCTCTCCGGTTGAGCGTCTTTCGGTACCTCCACGAGTTGGTGATACATCGGTTTCCAGTGCCAGGTTTGATAAATCTGATTTTATTTTTAATTAAGAAGAACATTATGTTACTTAAGTTATTATGGAATTTTTGCACACTGCAGTTTCAGGCAAGAATTGAAAAAAAAAACATAGACACACACGTATTCATGCCTCGTGCATTTCTTTACATTCAAAAAATAACAAAAAAAAACAGAAATAATTCAAACAAAATCACAAAAATAGAGACAAGTGCTTCACTTCATTCTGCCCCATAAAATAAAAGATAGGGTCAATCAAACGCCAATCGTATAAAGTTAAAAATGCAATTGTCAAGTTTAATATCCCCATGAGATTCTGTATCTCTGGCAAGCCAAGTATGAGGCTTACCATTGATGTTTTCCTTGATATAAGAAGCTATTTCATAAATATTTCTCGTTTTAATCGTTGATACCAGACGCTCCCTCAAGCTGTACGGTTTATTTGGCGTTTTATTGGAGGACGCTTTCGGGGCTATTTCCAAATAAAGAAAAGAAACAAAAAAAAAAAACATATGTATAAAAGAACTGATAAAATGATAATAAACGTGAGGAATAATAACACAGAATAGTGACGTAAACAATTGAATTGTGCAATTATAGAAAGCGCTACAATAATAAACGAAAATTTGATAAACACTACGAACGAATAATCATGTAATTGTAACAGTTGTGCTGAATAATATCACTCTCCAGGTGCGAATTTTAATTCAACAAATAGAATCATATAATAATCATTATATATTAATTGCATAATTGACGTACAGTCAAGCCGCTTCCTTAGGACGCACCAAGCTAGCGCTGCGTTTTAAAAAATGCATACGACATTGCGAATTAGTTACATCTTTTCCATTTTGTATTATCACATTTTTCATGTTCTATCTTAATCATCGGGCTCAATCAGTGTCATTAAACGTTGAAGTATACTCGTCAACAATGTAAAATAGAAAATAAAAGAATTCAAACTCACCAGGAGACAAGAAATGAGGATCAATAGACTTGGCTGAGTCATTACACTCCTCCAACTCTTGATACATAGATAAGTGCGTCCACAATGCACTTTTTCCCTGTTTATTCTGCAGTCCATGACTCCATACTCGCTCTAATAAATCACACAAACTAGCAACAAGTGTATTCTCCTCAACATCAACGAGTGATTCAGTTCCATGACCAAGTGCCACTGCCTCAGACCCCATTTTCTCCACTAGCATTCTTTTTGTTTTAGACTTGCAGTCCTGAAAAATAAAAAGGTCAATTTTCTCCTGCTTTCCCTCAATTTTTCTTTAATATCGAGATAAATGAATATGTGAAATCGTTGATGAATTTTACCTTGAGCAATTTTTCGACAAACGTCCAATTTGCCTGTGCAATCAGTGCTGGACTCATGTCAGCCGACAATTTAGTCTGCGGTCTTGGCGATTGGGTTTCTTGGTGGGGGGCCGTGGGTGATTTACCATTCGTCTCGATCGATTTCATCTTGTACTTCCACTGCGTCTGACCTTTGCGACTGCTGTGAATATAAGATGGGAATTAAATTTTTACACAAACCATTGTCATTATCTCTACTCAAACGTAAGAAAGAGAACAATGAGATCATTAAGCCTTACCGCAGTATACTTTATTTTGTAAATGCAAGCAGAAAGAGAGAATTAATGAATTAGTTCAATTAGCGACGATTCTGTAATTAAGTTAATGAGCATAAGGATTCTCACCTCTGTGCTGGCTCTTTATTGAGCGCAACTGCATCGAGCAATGGAAAGCTCCGAAAATACGCTGCTCTGTGCGGCAGAATTTCAGTCGGTGGAGTTGCCTCGAAATCAACATTATTCAATTTATGCTCCAACAATCTCTGTGTCTCACCAACGGTAGTTGTAATCTCATACGTTGTAGTTCTCAATATTCCCTCGCCCACTTTTTTCCTATGAAAAAAAAAATAGACACATGAGAAATAAAAAAGAGATCACATTATTCGATTACGTCAATAAACCGTTATTCATGTACACGACAATTCAATAATAAATAAAAGAAAAACTGGCCCTCATTCACTCACTTTATTTGTGAAATTCTCTGATCGAAGACTCTGATATGACAATCCAATTCGTTCCACGATGACATAACTTTATTGTCAACTAGCGATGCAAACATCTGTGTTTCAAGGAATCTCGATAAAAATGGCAAATGCTGGGCTGGTTGATCCGATAAAAATGTTGCTTTATCAAAAACATGCATACTGTCACGATTATTAAGCCATTCGTCTTTGTCCTGGCTCGGGTGAATAACAAAATTCTCATAACCAGAGAATAAATGCACGAAACGATTCAAAAATAATTCTCTAACTGCATTATTGAATATCAATGTTTCTCGATATTCTTCCTGCGGTGTCAGTACTTTGTCCTTCTCCTTCACCATATTCTCCACTGAATCAATGTCATCCAGACTTATTCCAGTTTTCTTGACAATGTCAACGATCCTCTGAAGTGCATCCGATGGCTGCTGCAATTCACTCCTGTCCCAATCCAAAACATCATGAAGCGAATGCTTTCTTCTTGGTACATGAAAACCAGAGCCTGGTGGTAGTGTCAAACTACTCGTCATTATATCACCATTAAAATAATTAATGACTGGATTATCAGTCTTCTCAGAATTTGGTACTTTGTACTTATTTAATAACGTTCTAATTTCCGCTAGAAATTGCATTTTACGTGGGAATATTGGCAATTCCTCGGGAAATTGGCTTGTCTGTTTATCAATATCAACGTAACAAAGATTAGCTTCACTCGCTATTTTTAAATTACTACCATCACTCTGTGCATGTAAACCCATTATAAATGGTACTGGTGCATCAAGAAAATGATGCAAACTTGCTGGAAGTATTGGTACATAAACGTGCTGCCATGAGAATGGGAATAGCAGTGCTGTTATGCACTCAGCAACTACCATTAATTTATGAAAATCCGTACTTCTCAAGAGAACCTGATTCTCTAGTAATACACAGGTGAATAATTGAAGTACACAGTCAGGCCCGAGCCAGGTGAACATGTCTCTGAGTGAATAATCGAGTAGGGGTAGATCGCTGATTAAATTTGGATAGAGGATGAATAATTCCAGTGGTGATTTGGCTGGTTCATCATTGGGTACGAAGAATTTCAGTGATTTTCCGGGTAGAGGGACTGGTACATTGTACAGGAGATTGTAGACGTAGGATTCTAGACTGAGTCCTGGTCCAGGATGCCTCGGAACACATCTTAAATAAAGAGAATAATAAGATTCTTAATATACACAGGATTTACACAGTACTCACTTATAAAGATTCGTGAGGAAGGTTCTAGCTGCATGAAGATACGGCTGCTGACACAGCAATGATATAGACTTGGTAACGAGTAATTTATCTTTGGTTGAATCATAATAAGCTAATGCAGCACCGGGTGAATGTGCCGATAATTTGAAATGCCTCGGCAATGATCTTGTATTGTGATTCTCATGGCCTCTTCTTGGTGCCGGTGGTGTACCATTCTGTCCGCTGCTCAATTCAGTTATAAACATTGCCTGCAGCGTCTGCATGGCTGCGCAAATTTTACGATTTCGGCATTCCTCGTAGAATACAAGGCTGAACCCGTACGTCCTTCTGCCGTCTTCTTTCGTAAGAACGAACGAGTGAAATGATGGCTCGACCGAGTGCTTCTGTGTGCGGAAACGGAGGCCACTTGGCAGGCACAACTGCAAAAAAAAAATTCAATTATCCAAGATTAAAGTTTAAAACGTCTATTTAATTATTTCAATGAGTCTATCCTATTACCATGCAAACTGCGTGCTCGTCGAATGGATTCCATGGCACACTGTCCGGATAATGTCCAAGTACTTTGCTCTTGTAGGCTCGATCCAATGGAGTGGACTGCAATGAATCTCCTAGAATATTGAAAAAAAAATAATAATTAGATATAAGTGGAAGTATAAAGGCCAAACCTTTTCACATGTTTTCTCTCTCTTTTTATTCACAATGCCAATGTGTTGAGATAAAGTACTCTCGGTTTATTTCAAGCTCATGGACAAGAATAGAAACACAATGTGACGTGCAGACATGCTGGGAGGGTCTTCACAACTTCGATTTCAATCATAAAGTTTTCGGGCTCCGATTGGAATTAATTTTCACGTTCAATCTCCGACTGCCAAATTGCCTTCTCTCCGGAGTCGATTAACCAATTTCATTTCATTTACTTTCATTTTCCATTGATCATTTCTGGTTGAACATGAGCGTGCTCACTAGGCATATTTTTTTTCAACATTTGAATGTGAAACGAAGTGAGAGAAACGCATGTATTAAAGAGACATGAACCCACATACACATATATGGTGATTATTTTTTCTTGGGTAGGGACCACCTAAATTGCGTGCTCAACGATTGTCAGAGTGGTTAATTGAGCGTGGACAATTGCAAAGGCAATTTCTTAGGAGCAGGATAAAATAAGTAAATTTAATGTATCATATTTCCAACAAGACAAAGAATATCATAAACTAATGGACAAATCGATCTTGAAGAATCTATTAAGCAAATGATGTTCATTCATGAAAAAGTGTCTTTATCATAGATGAAAAAAAAATGTGAAGAAGCTACTTCATTTCTTTGACTTTAAAAGAGAAATACCAAGAGTAAACACGGCCACATTTTACGCGTTTATACAGTGCTTTGTAGCGCGAGTTTATCAGGGCGTTCTTTGTGCCCCTGAGAGGTCATGAAATACATACAGAGATGACTAAAAATACTGTGTTTAATCTCAGTTTAATACGTAGAAAATAAAGCCTCTCACTATCTTTTATTAATAAGAAGAAAAAATCATGAATTCTCTCTTTCATGTGAATACTATTGATTTGGTCATTGCACGCACTCGTCCAGAGACTATCTGCATTGGGCCATTGAACGTAGACACGTGAACGACGGGGACACATGTCTGTGTCTCCAAAACGTCATGAGTCTCACGTATTTACGAAGCATTTTAAAGTACATTGGCAAACACGAAAGTCCAAACGTTGAATTCCTGGAGAAATGAGAAATTTCCGTGCTTCCATCAACATTTGTATAATCAATTTAAATTTATTTAAATAGCTGTGTTTTTTGCCAGGGATTTCCTTCTCTATTCCAATTCTTTTGATGTTTGGAGGAAAAAAGGAACGATTGCGCGTGAATCCATGAGCATGAGTCAGACATAGGGTTCACCCCTCACTTCTTCACCCTCTCTCGTCCCTTTGTCGTCAGGTTTCTGGCTAGTACTGGAGTAATACCCCTTGATACAATAAGTTAAACCCTCTGGAGTGCATGTTACATACTCAAAAGGCCACAACAATGCAACGTGCAATATTCATTTGTGCATGAAACTTAATTTTTAAATGAACGATATTTTGAAAGAGAGAGAGAGGGAAAAATGAAAATTAACAGCAAACGTGTGGGGAACGTAAATTGACGTCAATTGAACAACACTGAAAAAAGGGGAGGAGAGTATCTGCCGAGCAGTGAATGATTCTATGAAAATTAATTGAGAGAATCGTTTAATTTTTGAAGATAGAGGAGTTGTCGAGTTTTTATCTTCTCGAATGGGATAGAATAATGGATTTGTTTTATCGCTTGGGGTGAGGTTTGTCAGAAGAAAAAAAAAAGCGTACAGCTGCAACTTTGGGACTCGAACGTACTCCTGGGACTCTGTCCTTTGTTATTTTTCATGCAGCCTCTTGGAAGAAGGGAAATACGAGATATTCGTGTGATTCTTTTTATCCTATTTGCTCGTGCGTATGAAAATATCTTCTGGATTTCATTGAAGTAAAGATTGGGTGCTTTATTATTGCCAATGGAAAATAGAGGGATAAGATGATGATAAGGAGAAGAGGAGGGGAGGGAAGATGAGAGCACTCGAGGCTGAGATATGCCTGAGTTGTAAGGGGACTCCTCTCTTTTGAACGTGTGTTCTGAGAAAAATCTGGATAGCTGATCCTTCGAGAGCGGGTGGTCTTTTTTTTTAACAGGAAAATCTTGGCGTTTCCTGTGAGAGAACATTGTTCGAACAGGACGGAAGGATATATCGTTTTCAACAATGAAATTCCATGAGTACAATGAATTCAATGTGTTAAACTGAAAAAAAATAAAAAAATGAATAAAGGAAATAATTAATAGTAATGACTTAAAGTTAAAAAGATTAATGAATTTTTTTTTCCGTCAATTTCTCTTTCCTCAGACTTGAATTTTCCCAGGGAAAGTTTAAACAATGTTATTACGAGGTGATATAATAATTATGCAGGAGAAACAAAGCACAATAGTGTCAAATATTGCGAAATCATGAAGAGTCTGGGTCAATTGGCTGTAAATCAAAGTGAAAGGCTTTCCGTCAAAATGCACAAGTCCGAGAATTAAAAACATTAATTAGTTACTCCAACCAATTGAATAAATAAATGATAAAACTGCCATGACTCACCAAAATATTTGTCTGGCTCGAGTCCAGAGTCCTTATCAAGTCCACAAATAACGAAATAATCAGCAAATCTCGTTGGATGTTGATCAGGACCACCACGGATTAAATTCAGGCTTCCGTTCATTTTATCCAACAATAATACACTCGATGAATTAATAAAAAAGCAAATAATATTCAATTATTATTTGATTAAATGAATTATTAATATCTGAGTATTTAATTCACTACTTAATACATTTGTCAACATTTTTCAATTTTATTTATTTATTAATAACTGTCATTTCACGTGTGAAGTTGAGTCAAACAACAGCTGATGTTGACTGATGTTGACTCAAACGGGACATATCTCGTACTGCTGCAAATAATTGATCTTTACTGGTGGAGGAACGTGAAGTTGGCTGCAGACGCTCCAAAACAGAGGCACACACACATTCAGAGTGTCGAGACGGCCCTGAGCACATAGGATCGTATCAAAAAAAACTCGCAAGACCCCCGGCATTAAAAAATAATCAAAACCATTGTTGTTAACACGTGGAGTTGTCTCTCTTCCAATTTATTATCTCACATTGACTCAATCAAGTCAATTGTGCGAAAGCCTGGAGGAGACGAGAGTCTAGGAAACTGGAAAAATGCAGCACGACGATGTGAGTTTGTGAATTTATTAAATTTAAAGTGAAAATCAATTTTATAACCTATAATTTTGATTTCAGGTCGTTTGGAGCATTATCAATAAGTCATTTTGTTCATTCAAAGTCAAGTGAGTTGAATAATTAATTTATTTATTTATTTATTGATTTTTTGAGGCTTGAGTAATGAGGGAAAGATTTTCTTTTAATTCTGCAGCACAAAGAGCCAGAGATTCTGCAGGAATGAGTACAATCTGACAGGATTGTGCAGCAGAGCATCATGTCCATTAGCAAACAGCCAATATGCCACTGTACGTGAGGAGAATGGTATTATTTACTTGTTCATGAGAACAGCTGAAAGGTAAAATTGACGATTAATCAATAAAATCAATTGATTTGGGGACTATAAAGTTGTGATTCTATTTTTTTTTAATTTCTAGGATACACGAGCCGAAGAATCAATGGGAGAGAGTTAAACTGTCTAGGAATTTTGAAAAAGCCCTTCAACAAATTAATGAGAATCTTCTGTACTGGCCAGGGTTCATAAAAGCGAAATGCAAACAGAGATACGTCAAAATAACGCAGTATCTCATTCGTATGAGAAAGTTGAGGCTGAGGAGACAGAAGAAACTCGTTCCACTTCAGAGGAAGATTGAGAGGAGAGAGAGGAGGAGAGAAGAAAAGGCTTTGGTTGCTGCTAGACTTGATACTGCTATTGAGAAGCAGTTGATGGAGAGATTGAAGAAGGGAATGGTAATTAGAGAATTATTTTTAAGTTTTAAACCTCGAAAAATCGTAATTTAATTAATCTTTAATTTTGCGGTTTTTAATGTTTGCAGTACAATGATATCTACAATTTCCCTCAACAAGTCTTCGATAAGGCAGTGGAAGCTGTTGAAGTTGAAGGGGAGAGTGAGGCAGAGAGTGAAGCAGAGGTAATTCTATAATTTCACAATTAATTCGAGGAATTCTTGAATAATTATTATTTTTTGTTCAATTAATAGGAGGAAGATGAAGTGGAAATTGAGAAGGAATTGGAGATGGAACTGGAGGCGGATGAGAGGGACACAGAAGTCAATGGACAGAGATTCGTCGCTGCTGATAGTGAGAGTGATGAGGATAATGATTATAATTATGAGGAAGAGGTGATTTATTTAATTATTTGCGTCTTTTTGTGAAAGCCCTGGTTCACTCTGATTTTTATTAATTCTGTGTATTATTAGGACGCAGAGAGCGAATCTGGCGAAAGGGAACAAGTCGATCTGTCGGACAGTTTTGAGAGTGAAACGAGTGATATTGAGGTTTGTGTCTTCCTTCCTTTTAAACAAATGGAATTAAGGATTTTAATCAATTTTCACTTTCTTCAGGATATCACGCCATCCACAAGCAAAACGAAACCGAAATCAGTCAAAGGAAAATCCAAAAAATCACGACCACGAGTTGAAATTGAATGGGAAACTGAGGATGTACCCAGAGAAAGATTACGAGCGTAGAATTTATTACTTCAATTGGATAAATGTAATTTTATGTAATAAAAATCATTGTAAAAGGATTTTTTTCTGGAAATTAGAAATTAGGGGTGAAGACACTATTTTGTAAATATCACGAGAATAGTGGGTTTTAGGAGAATTTTCCAAGAGACCTTTTTTGTAGCCCTTGAAATTTTCTACAAAAAATGTATCTTGACATTTTTCTCTAAATCCACTCGCTGCAAAGATATTCACGAAATAGAGAAATGAACCCTCGAGTCCCATTTAGTGACTGCATATATGTATACATACACGTGCACAACAATGACTCCAATCACTCAGGACTCTCTAACCTCACCCAAACAAACTGCACGACGATTCAAAACAACAAATCAACGATTTTCTTTATTATTCGTAAATAATTAATACAATGGCAGAGAGAGGTGCACATTTGACAGGCACAGCCTATGAAAAACCCACAATTTTCGAAATTGTTGCACAAGAATCTCTCGCATCAACACTAGAACCAGCATTTAAAAAAATCTTCTCTGTAAGTTCAAAATTTAAATATTAAATTCTAGAAGAAAATAATAATTCTCTTCAGTTTTTAGTGACATGTAACAGCGAGAGATATGGATGGCTCTTGGAATGGTCCGACGAGGTTTACACAGTCTTCCACGGGATTCTACAGAATTTCTACCTGAAAAATTATGGTAAATCTCCAATTTTCCCAAGAGATTGATGTTTTATTGAGGAATTTGATGATTCAGGTGCCTCATTCGCTGAAACATTTTACGGACTCCAAAGAATACGTTTAATTGATTCCAAGGATGTTGGAAAATTGTCAAAAAATCAGAGAACACTGTCTCTTATTTTCCTTCTTCTTCAGCCGTATTTGAAGGCGAAGGCGAATAAATTCGAGCTTGATGAGATTGATGGGATAATTCCAAAAGAGGTATCATCATTTGCCTTTCAAAATCCTCTCATCATCATTAAATTAACGATTTTTCTTTCTCTTTCAGAAGTGGAAACGAATCTGTAAACACTACTTCGTCAAATCCCACAGGATATTCAATTTTATTCGGGAAATTTGTGGAATCTATTATTACCTATGCTACCTCTCAGACAGATCAAAGTATCCAACACCTCTTCTCCATTTATTATCATCAAGCCTCACGTACTCTCATCCCCATGACTCGATTTCAATCTCAGAGTTACTTGGTAAATGGAGACAGGGTTTATTTACGACTCATGATGGAGTTCACTTGTTGCAAAGGGGATTCACGAGGAGTTTGGAGCTGGGGGCGTTCTTCCTTCAGTTTATCAACTGGTGGAATCAGGAGAACTTTAATACTAATCTCATGGCACTTCCTGTGCCACCAGCACCTCCAGTAAGAATAGAATCATTTCATCAAATCAATGGAAACTCATTAATTTCACAATTAATTGATTTATTTAATTAGGTACCTGATATTGCTAGAAGATACAAAGGCCTCTGCCCAGTTTGCATCAAGAGTCCAAGCATTCCAACTGCACTTTCTGTGTCTGGGTGAATATTACTCTAATTACGTGAAAAAATCCTTTGCAATTATTTCTTACACTTTATTCTTTTAGATACGTATTTTGTTATCAATGCATCTTAATGAAAATTCAGGATAATGGTAAATGTCCAGTGACACGTTATCCAGCAAAGGAAGACGACCTCATACGTTTGTACAACTAGAGACTCAATTAAATATTTTTACAACATAAAAACCTGGTGGCTGTGGATAATTTTATTGATAATATACTCGAGTACTATCAAAATAATACGTTTTATTTAAACAACTTTTTCAGTACAGAATTTTAATAAATTGTGCAAAAAAATAATGAATTCATTTTCATTTTTTATGAACTAACCTTCTTTTTAAAGCACTTACAATAAGGCACTTAATTTCTTTCAATTGAAAATTGTCGTGGATAGGTATACATATTAATTAATCACGCGATAACATTATTTCATATTATTATCATCTCTAAATAGTTAATTCTAATGTCTAGGACATCGCCGTGAATACTGGGCAGAATGTAAGTCCTATATGGCAAAGAATATTCAAATTAAAATAAGTTCATTTCTTCCTTAATTGATAAAGCTAATGATCATCGAGAGTGATCATTGCCTCACGTATTTCATTCACATTTGTCAATTTCACAAGTACTCTTTGTACAATACAATTTTCCGGAAAAAAAAGAAATAATCATACTGATTTTAATAAGCAAAATGAACATGAAAGAAGCACCTGAATTTCTTCGATCTAATCAAATAATTATTTACACAATAATTTTATGAAAATATTAATAAAGCAATCTCTTAATAGACAAAAGCCCTAGAGTTCCTCAAAAAATGCAACTCTCGCTTTAGTCGATCCTGATTTAACTTTTTTCAATGTACTGTATTTATTTTCACCAAGTCTAACTTGTTCATCATGCAACTGATCCAATTCACACTGTTTCTCACCAACTTTCATCACTTCAATCTCCGATCTTAATTCACGTAATTGTTCCTGAAGATGTTTGCTCTTCTCCCAGTAATCACTTCGTTCTTTCTCAATCTCCAGTGATAATTGATCAACATCACCATCGGCAATGAGATCGTACGACGTTAAATCGGATTGTAGAGGATCAGCCTCGAGTTGAAGAGTCTGGAGATCAGCTTGAAGATCAGAAGGAAGCACTTGAGTTGAAGGGAAGAGATTTGGCACAGGCTGCAGAAAAAAACCGGATAATTAATAACAATATAAATAATTGTTGAAATGAGGGGAATTGAGGAGACAAACCGTTATAGCAGCTGTATACGCATTTCTCGAAAGGAACTCCAGCAGCTTCTCCTTCGCCTCTTTCTCCGCAATTCTCGCCCGAAGAAGCTCGTCCTTGAGCTTCTCAGCCTCAGCTGCACGTCTCTCGGACTCCTGCACCAATCGCTCAGTCAATAACTCAGCCTCTCTGGTCTTCCTCTCGAGATGCACCTTTTCCTCTTCTGTTTTCATGTTATTCAGCCTGATTCGAGTGATCTCCTGTTCGGCTTCCGAAGCTTTTTGACTGAGGAGCATCGCCTCTTCCTCCGCAACTCGGCTCTTCTCTGCGAGAAGATCTGCGGTTTCTTCAGATCTCCGCTGGAATTGAATAATTGTTAATTAAGGAATTAATGGGGGATTTTGGGTTATTGATAGACGTACAAGGGCCTCATTTGCCAGGCGGATTTCCTCTTGGTACTGCAGCAAACGCTGCTCCATTGCTGCTTTCTCTCGCTCAGCAGCCTCACGCAGCTGCTTCTCTCTCGCCAATTTGTTCCTCTCTATTTGCCTCCTAAATTCGATTAAAAGATTAATTATTATTCCACATATTTAATTACGAGACATTGAAACTTCACTCAAATAATTTCGTTTTATTCATTTTTTACCATGAAGCGTTATAAATTGGTGATATTGCCACAAAGATCTGTAAAATCTATCTGAATTTAGTGGTAAACACATGCAATTATCAAAATTAATAATCATGCAAGTGCAATTTAATGAAAGTCCTTTAAACAATTGATTACCTTGATTTCTCCTCTTTGGCTTGAGCTTTCATCTGTTGGACTTCCATTGAATCTGGTTTTCTTCTTCTCATGAATAAATCGTGATTGCCAATGCACAGGTCCAGTATCTTAACAAATAATATTCGTGATACTTTCTCATTAAAATTTTCATCAAAACCTAATGCTAATCCCATCACCCATTTTCCAACATCATTATGCTTTTTTACCAGTTTATTCATCCGAACTTTTTGCGAGAAGAATACGAAATTTGGCGACGACTTGTCCACTGGTTTAATAACGAATTTCTTATCATCAAAGCTAATGTGACGTATTTCAGACCATGTAAATGTTGTCTTTGGTGCCAATTTATTTTCTTTTTCGTATATATTCAGTCCGAGGGCCGTTACTCCCAGCCAGAGATCAGTTTCCTTTTTATTCTGTATAATTTGAGGGAAAACATATTGAGTACATTGTTGCATGAAGATAATTTCGGATTTTTTATGATAGATACTTACGCTAATTGGGAAGTAATTAACTCCGTACATATCAAGATCTTGCGCTATCTTGAGATACTCCATTTCCGCTTCATCGCGTGACATACCACGATGATCGGCATACCAAATTTTTATACGATCCTCCCACATCTCCGGTGTCATTTGATACTGATCGATGACTCTCTGTGGCAGTAAATCTTCACTCGCAAGCATTCCGGGTCTGTAGGAGACCTCATCATAGTCACCATACTGTGAAAATAAATTGAGGAATGTTAAATTGTCATTGGGTGATGATCCAGGATAAGAAAGCAATGAGAACCTTTGCCTGAACAGCGTAAGATGCCAAAAGAACAGATGCCTCAGGTGGGCAGTAGATATCCATCGACAGTATCGCTTGTTTGACTTGAAGGAAGAAGAGGTGTTGAGTCACCTCTTGCACCAGTTCCTCAGCTACATCCTCGGGATAGAATTTAGCCAGGAACATGAACGGAGTCGTTGGTTGCTGGGAAATTCCCTGGTCTTGCACTGTAATCAGAAAGAATTAATTATTCAAATTCATTTTCCACCAGTTTTTTAAAGATATCTCGGAAACTAAGCGAGATACGACGATTTTTCTCTGAACCTTTTTTGTAGAGAATTTCAAGGGCTACAAAAAAGGTCTCTTCATGAATTCCCCTAAATCCAATACTTTCCGAGATATTTACAAAAAACTGTTAAATATTTTTATAAAATGTGAAAGAACCTTTTTTATCAAGTTTGAGCCACGATATAAATCCTTTGGCATCTTCATACTGGAGTCCGAAGTACCATGTCTCCCTGAGGCCAATAGTTCGACAAACCAAGTCAAACAAATCTCGACCTGTTGCTCTCCACTGTAAAATAAAACAATTATAATAATTCCATAAATTGTCACTAATCTAAAAATTCTATTATCACAAACCTCAAGATTAAATTCCAATTCTGCATCGAGTGTGCATACTTTAACAGGGAATGATTTGCCAGATTTTTTTCTCCTAAATGGCATTTTATTCCTCATTTTCTTATTTACACACAATCATCACAATTAATGAAGAAATGTCCATTGACATAATTTAAATACAATAAAATAAAATTAATTAATAATTCACAATGAATGAAATCAAAGACATAGCAATCATCTGAATCACTCGAATTTATCCAAAAAAAAATAATAATAAGAAACTGACTAGTTACCACCAAAAAATTATTTCCCCGTATTATTTCACAATTATCTCAATTTTATAATAATAAAATGAATTAACTAAAAATAATCAGGAACAATTTCATTTTAAATAAATCTCGAGGTCGAGCTCTGCTCCATAATTACACTATCACGCCATTCATACATGTATTTTGACTCTTGCCAAGCCAACAATTTGCTTCTCTCTGAATTAGAAGATAAAAAAAAAAGCGAACCGAGATAAATATTCAGCAATGTTGCTCTCTCAAAAACGCCCATTGACTGAGTGAATTTTGTAGAATTTTTTTCATCGTTGAGGAACGTGGATTATGGATCGATAAAGCAGACGGAACGATTAGTCCCTAGATTCTCATCTGAGGGCAGTAGTGTCGTCTTCTCCATTAAAATTGATCGATAAATATTTGAAAAACGATTTTCTCCGAATTCCCCTGAATTTCCCCTTTTTTTCACAATAATTATTCCATTGTTTCGATAATTGTTACAATCGAATACTGAAAACTTCGATATCATCCCCTGATTGGCTGGCCCTAGAGACCCCACACAGAATCATCCCACGGTTTAAAAAAAAGGGGGTGGGGGAGAGAAAGATGTGGAAGTGATAGTGACATCGAGCCGAGTCAACACTAGTGAAGCTGAATCACACCGGAACGCATGTGACAAAGTGAGTCTCGAGGCTCTCGTGTTATCGTGTGTGTTACACTGTCATATCACGTGTTTACTGGATTAATTTAATTAATTTTTAAAGTGCTCATAGGTGAGTAGTTTCGTAAACACAAAGAGCCCATGAATTTAATCGAGAAATTGAGTGTCATCGTTACGTGATTATTCGGGTTTATTTTTACGGATTGAAATTCCGGGCTAAATATGTAGGCGGCTTGGCCACGTTGTGTTTCACTCTCTCATCTCCAACACCTCGATTCTCTGAAATCAATGAGTCCAATAAGATCAAGAGGATCATGAATTTTTTAACATCCAACGAAGTTTATTGACTCTTAATGAGAAATTTATTTACACGTGACTGAACAGATTGTGTTGTGGAGCACTGCAGTTGAGGAGGTGTGGCGTAAACCATTCATGTGTTTCAATATACATGTATGTGTTCTGCAAAAAAATTAAAAAAAATTCGTTCGGCGTGCCCCTCTGTGCCAACCGCACCACATTGCCCAACATAGTTGTGTGCGGGTACACGTGTACATAAATGTCTGCGATCAATTAATTCAGTAGTTTCATTTTGCTTTTGAATTTTTTCAGGATTTTACGGATTATTGGATTCATTGGAACGAGGTAAATCAGGTGGATTCGTTTGAGCTCGAGGAAGTGCATAATTTCTAAATGGAATGTGGAGATTTGCAATTTGGGGCGTCAGCGTTTGCGAATGGGAAAAAAAAGAGGAGCGCGTGTTCGGCGGTGACATCTGATCGGTTTACGTGAGGAAATTCGCGCCGATTTCATGCGGATTTTTTTGCGATGAGTTGGAACATTGTGGTTTATTTAGTGGATTGGGTATTGTTGATTAAATCATTGTTTTTGAGGGATTCTTTTGGAACCACACGGCGAGATAACCTCAAATGCACCCGCGTGGGTCTCATGCTTTCCGGCCTTTTCTAAGTGGAGAGAGAGAGAGAGTGTGGGGAATGATTTTTTAACGCATTTCTCTTTTTTTTAGAAAAAAGAATAATTGACAATTTCATTGTTAACTATCAGGTACTTTCATTGAATTAATTGTTCATGCGGACGTAATCAAGTGTTTTTAGAGAAATTGGAGAGGTTCTTTTTATAACTTGCCCCTTTATTTTTGGGTGGGATAGATTATCCTATTCATACTCCAAATAGATTCACCATAGATAGTATTTCCGTGAAAAATTAGCGTAGAGAATGATTATCGCTGATTTTTAAAAATTAATTTTTACTTATTCATTGAAATAAAAGAATAATTAATTTTTATTGTTACAGAATTTTCATAATTTCAGTGGAAGGATTAAAAAAGAAATAAACATCATCATTGTGTCATGGAAACAGGATATTTGAATTTCCATGACGAGGAACATTTTTCTGATTTTTCTCTGTCACTTGAGCACCATGATTCCCTCGAAGAATCATCAAATTCACTCATGGCAATTGTTGAGAATGATTTTGATTACGCTGAGGCACAATTGGATACATCAGGTGGCCTATGGGGTACAGAACAAGAGCTAAACGGTGACATGGCTGTGCTGCCAGTTTCTGGTGTTGCTTCAGTCATTCCGAAAATTGAGAATATCAAAGAGGATTTTGCTAAAGTTTTGACTGATTGGCATGAGCACATTGGGTATCTCCAGGCGTCTGATATGGAGGAGGACATTGACATGCACATGCCAATGAGTATGCCTGATAAATTGCAGAATATTCCGGAGGAAGAGTTCGTGAGAGAAGTGCCATCGCCAGTGAAGCAAATGAGTATATTATCGACTCCAAAAAAGAGCAAATTGTCGTTAAAAAGGGAGACTCCAACTCTGTCCTGTGTCAACGAGGAAAGCATGAGAAACGCACTATCAAAGCTTCCAAATTCACCTGGCAAGCTCTTCGAAGCTTCTCCTGTAAAGAATTCACTCAAACTCGAGATTAAAAATGAACCACTGGACATTTTGGAGGAGACTGATCAAGCAACTGAGAGCGACGACTGCGTCGACATTGAGACAGTCCCTGAAGAGGTGCCCGTGCTCGAAGCTGGTGATGTTAAAAGCCTTCTGGAGCAATTCGAGGCTTCAGAGGCTACTGTTCTGCATCAGCTACCATCAGAAGACACAAAACTCCAGAAAACTAATAAACAATCAACAAAGGAGCGTTATACTGTCGATGAATCCAAGAAAACGCTCCTCAAAAAATCCACAGACTCTTCAGCATCAGAATTACACAAAAACATACGCGATTCCCTACCAAAAGAGGTAGTCGACAGGATAAAAGCATCAGCACGTAACAAAGTAATCTCACTTATTCCTGCATTAAATCAGAAGACAAATAAAAATGGTACACGAATGCAAGAAGCAGCAGCAACACTATCCCGTAATAAATTATTGAAATTAGTGAAAAATAACACAAGCCCAAGACTCGAGGGCTCCGTCCAGCTTGATCATGATTACTGCAGTAGTACAAGCTCAATGAGCAGTACAAGCTCACCAAATACATCAGATAAATCAACTGGTAATTATTTAGTTAGAAAAACAATGGAAAATAATCGTTTAAGCTTTCGTAAGAATTTAATGAAACGCGAGAGTTGGGCTGATAGTAGTTCAAAGAAAGACAGTGGTTTAGAATCCGGTGACGTAAGTGATGCCTCTGAAGAGCACACTAATTCACAGACTGATAATAATAAAAATAAAGAATTATTAATTGCTCAAACAAATTCCAATATCAAATCAATTACTGATAATAATGTAAATAGTCATTTAATTATTAATAAATCATGTAATTTGAGTGTTAAAACATCAGCAGCAGCAGCACCAGTTTATGAGATGAAAATACGTTCTGCACTTGCTACTAGTATATTACAATTACGAAGAGGTGTTTTAACTAAAACAAAATCAATTGATGCTAATGCACACAAGGGTAAACAAATGATATCTGTATTGAAGAAGCCACCGATAATTAATAATCCATTGCCAATTAATCCAAATGAGAGTATAGTTACCACGAAAAATTCATCAAACGATGAAATTAAAAATATAATCGTACAAGATACAATGGAAAACATAATAACAATTGAAGATGAAAAAAAGCCGCCACGTAGGAAACTAAATTTAGCTGAGTACAGAAGCCGAAGAGAACAAACACGAAGTGACAACAGCAGAACATGTTCACCAGTTCAGCCAATGACCCTAGTTTACATCCACCATGCATCAACAACAACTGAACCAATCAAGGACGATCCTGACAATCCAGTTTGGTCAGAGAGAGAAATTGTTTCGGTTCTCAAGCCAAAGGCCGATGTTGAAGAGGACAAAGTGAGGACAAAACCAGCCACACGTGAGATTTCCATACAAACCAATGAAACTGTATTCGATAATCCTAATTTTGCTGATGGTGCTGATATTGAGAATATAGAGACTAATGGAGATGTTGACATGAGAGTCGGTAGGATTCATGACAGAAAACGCAGGAGTTACAGGCAGAGGCGAGATTATTCCTCGAGTCGTTCCTCGAGGTCGAGGAGCAGGAGTAGGAGCTTGGGTGGTAGCAGAAGGAGGAGAGGAAGGAGTGGGAGCAGCTCGAGCAGGAGCAGATCGAGGAGCAGCAGCAGTAGCAGTAGCAGCAGCAGCAGATCAAGGAGTCGCTCGAGATCAAGAAGACGCAACACTAGACGAAGGAGAATAAGCCATCGGAGGAGCTCAGTCAGCTCCAACAGCTCTTGGTCCTCGAGGTCAAGGTCCTCGTACAGGTCGAGATCAAGATCGAGATCCTCAAGGTCTCGCAGTCCTTCCTCAGGGTCTTCAAGATCCTCAAGATTCTCCAGTTGTTCTAGGTAAATTTAATGAATCAAAATGTGAGAGAGAATTATGGTAAAGTTGAAGATTGAAGAGTTTCCTCGGGATTTGGGTTTTAATTATTAGAAAATTGTTGAAACAATAGAGTAACGCGTGATTGTAGGTATTCATCTCGTTCTAATTCGAGAAGGAAATGGTCGGGTCGTCGACGACTCTCGCGAAGTGACAAAAGGAATTATGATAGACGGAGAAGGGGCTCCTCGGGGAGTAGTAGAGACTACAGAGTCACCAGGAGGTAAATTCAATGCCAATAAATGAATTAAATTCAGTCCTCTGATTTTTGAGTCCTTTGTGTGTTATTAATTGGAGTGAGGGGATTTTTACGTGTCTACTTACAAAACTTATCGTTGCATTGAGGAATTTGATTGTATTTATGTGAAATAATTTTTTAATATTCTCCTAATAATTCATTAATTTTTTTTTTTATATAGATCTCCATTCAGACGGCCTTATGATGGCTGGTACAATCAGGAAAAAAAGCGACAGGTGGAGGAACGAAGAGTCATCTACGTTGGACGTTTGGAGGATGGAATTTCAAAGGCAGAACTGCGGAGACGATTCGAGGCTTTTGGTCCAGTCTTGGACATCAGTTTACACTTCCGTGAACACGGGTAAACAATGTTGCGAGGATTAGAGAAGATTTATTGGATAGTCTTCTTGTTTATTCTTGAATGTGTTAATTTAATTTGTTTTCCGGGGTTTTCAGTGATAATTATGGTTTTGTAACATTTGCATACAAAAATGATGCATACGAAGCCGTAGAACATGGCAATGATGATATAACTATGCCACGTTATGATTTATGCTTTGGTGGACGTCGTGCTTTTTGTAAAGTCAAGTATGCTGATTTAGGTAAGTAATTTTCTTTTTTTCTGTACAGAAAAAATTGAGGAAAATTGATGGAGTTAAAGCTAATTTCCCTCTAATTAAAGGCAATAAATGATTTTCATTTTATCATTGTAATTACAGATGGTATGGCAACCAATCACTTGGGCAGTGGTGGTAGGAGTTTAATGAAAAATGATGAAGACAATACATTTGATCTATTGTTAAAGGAGGCCAAGGCAAAGCTACGCAAACGAAAAGTTTGACACACGTATTTTTTACTAGTTTTAAATACATATTATTTAATTATATAGAAACAGATGGTGGAAATTTAGATTTATTGAGAGAGAGTGAAGGAGAAAATTCAATTACGTTTACGTGATTTGTTGGAGAAAGAATGTTCGGGTTATTAATCTCCGGATAAATTGTTTTTCGTTTCTTTTTTTATTTTTAATAATTTAGGAAAATGAATAAATCATCAGGATTATCGTATACATAGGATCACATTACATTGTATATCGATTACTGATAATAATTAATACCAGTTGGATTAACTTGCAGTGACAATTGGGAATTCGTAATACCAGAACTGATACTAGGACACTATTTATCATTTTCTTTTCTCGCCTTTTTTTTTTTAATGAAAAAATTTATATAAAATTATATTTATATAATTCTCTTTAAATTCAATAGTTTTCAAACTTGAATAATTTCACATTTGAGTGAATTATGAACTTCCTTGGATTGACACGTACAGTTGAGATTTGTAGAGTGAAATATAGTTGACTAATTATTATTATTTTTTCATGCACAGATGAGATAATTCTGTGGCTTCTCGAGAGTTCAGGAGTTTGATGAATTGTCTGAGACGTATTATTTACGTCAACAAATAAAATACTGCCATGGTGTCAAAGCCAATACTAGGAATTTACTATTAAGTTTGAAATTTTTCTCAATTTTTCACAGATTTAATTTATCCTGTGATGAAACGTGATGAAATGCACGAGAAATTTTAGGTGTCAAATAATTTTTTGTATTCATTTTTCTTCTTTTTTCATATTGATTAATAAGATTTTATATTCCATCGATTTAATTCAATGGTATAATAACGATTTTAGGAAAATTATGAAAGAAATTACAGTAAAACGAGAAATTATACATAATTAACATAATTTGTAATAAACGATGAATCAATGGAAATGAAAAATAACTGAACAATTTATTATATAATTTACAATAATTCAATGAAACTAACCGATGAAATAACGAACACTCTGTTTCTATTTTAATTCAATAAACACTAGTATCTCTTTTCCTTTTAATTGAAAGAAAAGAGACTCAAAAAAACTGTAATTATTACATAATGTATAAATACTCTGTAAAGAGAAATTAAAATGAAGATCCAATGTCTTTAAATAATTGAAACATGTATGTAACATAGGCAGAAATGTTCAATAAAAAGAAATGATAAAAAAATACATTTAAATTGCTCCTTTCAGCCAATCAGAGAAGAGAGATACTATTCAACAAATCTCGCATTTGATTGGATCAATTTCAGGCGAATCCGCATGATCTCAATAAACCGATTCGTTGCTTCTCCCAAATATCTAGTAAAGTTGAGCAACACTGGCACAACTTCCAATATGGCGAATGTGAGGGACAGTGATACTTCGTTGTGGCTTCATAACAAGTTAGGCACATCGAACGACAGTTGGACGGGCAGTTCAATTTGCTCGCAATTGAATGCAGAAGTATTGAGAAACATTAAGGACTGTTTTCCGGATCTCCAGACGCAAGTGAAACTCAAATTACTCCTTTCATTCTTCCACATACCAAGGCGCAATGTTGAGGAGGTACGTCAACTCCATTTTACTCTTAAACTCCCTCAATCAGACCCAATTGCCCCAATAAATAACACTTTAATCCCCATAATAAATAATCTGCAAACATTTTTATATAATTTATTCCATTCTAATGTAATCCATAAATTCGTGTTTTTCCATTTAAAAACATTGAAACATTTGGCAGCGCCCTCTGTCTCGATGGCGGGACAAAACATAACTCCCAATATGATAGCAGCATGAGGAAATGAATAATAATTTGTCGTAATATTTTTCAGTGGCGAGGAGAATTGGAGGAGATCATCGAAGTTGCATCACTCGACAGTGAGCTATGGGTATCGATGTTGGCCGAAGCGATGAAGACGTTTCCAGCGACTGGTTCCTTGAACACAGACATAACGGATCTAGACGACCATCGTCCGATATTCGGTGAATTAGTCAATGACTTGAGGAAATTATTGAAGAAGCAGCATGATCCTGCGATGCTGCCCCTCGAGTGTCACTACCTGAATAAAACAGCACTAATATCAGTAGTTGGTCAGCAGCCAGCTCCAACGAAACACTTTACCCTCAAACGAAAGCCGAAGAGTGCTGCATTGAGAGCTGAATTGTTACAGAAGAGTGTGGATGCTGCTAATAACTTGAAGAAGAGTACAGCACCGACTGTGCCTGTTAGAAGTAGAGGAATGCCTCGTAAAATGACTGACACAACGCCATTAAAAGGAATACCAAGCAGAGTACCAACGAGTGGCTTCAGATCGCCCGCAATAACCCCATCATCAATGTTTTCACGAACTCCAATCACCAGCAGAAGTCGCAAAGACGGTGGCATCAAATTACTGGAGATAACGGAGCAGCCTCTGGGTTATGCGCAAGCGAAGAAGAGGAAACGTATGCTGGAGTTGGAGGAGCAGCAGAAGAAGGTCGCTGAGGCACAGGCAGCAGCAGCTGCAGCATCCTCAGCCAGTCCCACTTCTGCTGAAGCGTCGACTACGCCAGAGTACGCTCAGGGACTTGCGCCAATTAATCCACCAGCTACACCAGCAACTGCCAGCTCAACTACTGCGAGTGTCACACCTACTACTCAGACCTACACGACACCTGCTACACCGATAACCGTGCCAACTACGCCAAGTACACCTCAGACACGTATGGAATATTCTTTTTTAGTAGGAATGAGATTTTATTTGTGTTAATTATGTATTTACCTTTTAGCAACGACTCCGAGTACTCCAACGACTCCAAGCACTCCTGCACCAACGCCACCGGTGATTACTCCTGCTGAGAGTGCTCCAGTTGGTGTGCAGACCGTGCGACCAGCTCAGACTGTTACTCAGATACGAATTCAGACGAATCCACCGCCTGCTAATGCAGCTGCAAATACTAGAAAGGGATTGTCGTTAACGGTAACGCATTATTTTAATTTCTTTTATTATATTGACTTGTTCGGAAGGGATGAATTAATGTATTTCTTTTTATTAAAGCGAGAACAAATGCTGGAGGCCCAGGAGATGTTCAGAACTGCAAACAAAGTCACCAGACCAGAGAAAGCTCTTATCCTTGGCTTCATGGCTGGATCAAGAGAGAATCCATGTCCAAAATTAGGAAACATTGTTACTGTTATGCTGTCCGAGAATATTGAGGACGTTGTGCAACCTGATGGAACCACTGTGTCAATGCTGGTAGAGACACATTTCCAAATGAATTATACGAATGGCGAATGGAAGAGAATTAAGAAGAATAGGAGAGTCGTTACGGAAGAATCAGTTACTGCGAGTAATCCAGCGCCTACTGCTACAGCTGCATCAAATTGAATTCTTCATTATAATTTTCTTTCTTTTTTTTTCCTATACGCACATTCATATTGGCTGATCGACTAAATTTTCATTCATTTTTTCCCCCGTTTTTTTCGTAGATTCAAATGAATTTTTTTGGGCTTGAGTGCCTGTGACAAATCGCGCTGATGATATAATTAAATTGAGTAAGTTTTTCTTTTTTATTTTTGAGAACTAAAATTAAAATTAGTAAACGAATAATTAGTAATAGTTAGGATGATTATCTCTTTGAAATTATGAAATTTGATGCCTATAAATTAATTAAGATCAAATGAACTTTTTTTAGATCTCAAATTGACAAAACAATTCTCTAAAAAAATGAGAGAAAAAGAGAGAGAAAGAAGATTATTTGAATATATATGTTATTATATAACGATAAATGAATTTTGTGATGATGGGATAAAAACAAAAAGTTTCTAACTTAATATATATTTTCTTCCTCATAATTACATCACGGACACATGAGAATTTAACAGAAATTAAATAATAAAAATGTGAGGAATTCTAAGAATCTTGTAAAGTTGTTATTCGAATGAAATATAATTATATTGATAACACAACGTAATTAATTACAATTAATATTAATGTCGTGGAATGATAATTTGACGCTGAATTTCGAGATTTTAATGATTTGTCATTGGGATCTCTTGTGCCACATTGTCGATGGCCAAGAGTTTTCTTTCGTTTCTGTTGAACATATCCAGGTATTGATAGACTAGGTTCCTCGAGTTTTCCCGTTGATATTAATCTGCTGAAGTCTTGTTCGATTCTGTTAGCAATTGGTCCTCGGAAATGGAGTAAAAATTGGATGCAGGCACCTGAATGAAGAATTTTCGTTTTCCTGCTGTCAATAGAGAGCATCCACTCAGGAATACCCATTACCTTCCTCACATCAACGAGGAATTGTGCTCTGCAATTGAATTAAAAATGTAATTAACAAAAAAAAGAGAAGGATTTTAAGATTATTTTTAAAAAACTTACACAACGAATCTTGGAGGTCGCCTGATATTAGCATACTTGACGATATCATAATCAGGCTCAATATTAGCGCAGGCGAACCGCTGAGAGCCAAAATTCTGGTCCATTATGACGATCGAGCGTCCCAAAGCCGAGACGACGCCTTCGAGTGGTAAATTAGCATCAGTAAACACTCTCCGCTCCATCCCAATGTCAATTGGACCCAATCGAGAGGACAAATCGCCCACATGACACCGCAGAGGCTGATCCGGTCCACATTCTTGTCTATAGAGATCCTCCTGTCGATTAAAAATTAATTACAAAATAAATAATAAAACTCGCATTATTGTAATTACATTAAGTGGATCTGCTAATTGCGTGAAGTACGGATTCCACATGTAGCCCCCTGCGACACACCGTGTATCCTTGACTTTAACTGTCGCATCGACCCCAACCGGATTTACGTAAATTGCCCAGTTGTGATTTCTCGTCTAAAATAAAACGAGTTATTAATGTACACGTTCAAGCGTCAATCTGCTGATGTACAAATAGTTCCATTACTCACGATATTTCTGTCTCTTTCCCCAGGATGCCTCAATTTAACTTCGATCATCGTTTCACTCTGACTGTTGTCTTTATAAATCAATTGTCTCTGTAATTTCGGAATTAATTAGTCTTCAATCACAATCTCTATATCTCAAGTATTACCATTCGTATGTAACCGTAAGCAAATCCCTGGGGATGATGGAACGAAGCAATTGCTCGTAATTCTCTGGCTTCTGAAGGAGCGTATCCTCTCTCGATTGTCGAGCACGCCCATCGCACGTCACCCTCCTTCTTATGAATGATTACGCTTCTTCCTAGGATACTTTGATACCCGAATAAAGGGAGAACAGTGTCGTTGTATGTAGCAGTGTGTCTCTTCCTATTCTCCAAAGTCCCAAACTTTCCACTCAAGTCCCCCATCTCGTACTGATCAGTCGTTCCCTCTCCAGCCTCCAGAGTCTCCAGTTTCGTGACATTTAGGGGATTGTAAGGATCGTAGAGGGATGTTGCTTCGCAGGGAAACTCCAGATCCATTTCCACTGGTGTCTGCAATAAAAATTGAACATTATTATGGTTGTTAATTATTTATCTTGATTTTAGGAGGAAATACCATGTGAATGTGGTAAGCTGAGGTGATTCCCTCCAATCCTTCGAGCATTGCCTCAATGTCGGTGACGTCGTACTCAGTCTGCTGAATAAACTCGAATTTCCCGTGGACGTCTACTTTTACTCCATTACCAAACCAATCCTTCGCCACTGCTTTCCGTCTGTAAACTCGGCCGATTCTGGAATTAATAGAATTCTCATGAATTAATTAATAATTGAGGTATTTTTGGACTCTTTAATAATCATTTTTCACTCACACAGTGCAGGCCAGTCGTTCACCCCTAGCAACCGGTCCATGATCATCATAAATCACCAAACTTTTACCAAGAATGGAATGGGGACCGGATAATGGCAGGGACGGATCAGTAAAGAGTTTTCTACTTATTTTAGCGCCATCAAACTTTCTCCCAGCAATTTCCAGAGTTCCATGCCTCGATAAATCCCCGAGGCGACACAAATTTACTTCGTGATATGAGCAACGCTCCGGATGATCCGAATCCCACTCGATTTTATGAGGATTGTAAGGATTACCAGCGCTCAAGCATCTAGCTGTCCAGTTGTAGTAGTCCTTGCCTGGAGGCTTATCATGAATCATCCATCTTGAACAAAATAATGGATTAAAATCTTGGAAAACTAGAATTGAGAGAAAGTCGAGTGAAATTTATAATTAAATAATTTACCTGTGCTCAGCAGAATTATTTAATGCACTACCATCAGAATGTATTAAATTCTCGATTATAATGGTTGTGTCACTCTCAGGTTCGTGCAGCGGCTGTCTGAACAAAATTCGTCCAACTAATGGATATCTGAATACAGCTTGTGCTGTTAGCATTGGCATTTGTCCAGTTTGAGATAAATGCTGGGATATTGTGCTGCAGATCCAGGAGATTATTCCTTTATTGTCGGTCTCGTTATACCTGAAAAAGCCGGATTATTATTGGATAATTAAAGAATTCATTATTTAGAAGGGTGTATTGACGTACTTGTGCAGAACCAATGATCGATGGAGGATACTGTGCACCCCAGAGAGTGGCAGAAACGTGTCCCAATAAATTCCATTCAATTTAGCACTACCATTGAGTATATCCTGATGATGCGATCCCTCTTTCCTCCCCTGCAGCTTCCCCGATAGGTCGCCAATGGCATATTGATCCTGGGTGCCGAAACCAGCCGGTGGAGTTTTCGTCTCATCAATCCTCGATGGATTATACATGCCCTTCGTGCTCAGGCATTCAGTACCGAGTTTGTGATTAGTATCATGAGGATCACGAGGCAGATAATGGATTCTATAAGCCGCGATTTTTGTCTCATAACGGAGTCGAGTTTCCAGGTCATTAATCGGGGAGAGAGAGATGTTTACCCAGGTTGGGTGGTATGGAGTGTCTTGGACGTATGTCACTTCGCCCTTTAATCCGTGGGAATTTACGAGACTCCTTTGAAAAGAAAATTCAAGAAATTCATGAATTAGTTAAGCTTCTTGAGAATATCTTTGAAGCGAGTGGGTTTAGAGGAAAAACTTAAGATACCTTTTTTGTAGATAATTTTCCGGGCTACAAAAAAGGTTTCTACAATTTTTTCTCTATCTCCTTTATTTTCCGAGATATTTTGAAAAAAGTGAGAAAGTGTCTCAATTTTTTCTTAATTTGCGGATTTATACTCACTTTGCGAGGGAAAGCTTGCGATTCTTGATTTTAGCACAAGCGAGGACTGAATCCGTGTGAGTTGGATGAAAAATAACGACGTAGAGTGATCTGTGTGATCCAAGGAGATCAGCAGGTAGGAGAGAAATAACGGGATCTCTATAAGCAGTTTTCGATCTTTTGTCCGTGTCAACAGCGACCTTGATCTTCCCCAGTCTGGCATCAATATCCCCGATGGATTTACCGGAGCCTGAGTCATCGGGGTCAAACACAGACTGCAGTATCTTGCAGTCATTCTTATCCTTTCCAGAATCAAAGATATCCGTAACGTAAAACTTCCAATTGTGCTCAGTAAAAGCAACACTCTGCAGCTTCTGTTTAGCAGTGTGATAGAGATCAGCATAAATTACGGTATCAGTCGTGGAATCACCTGCATTACCACCCAACCACCTGAACCAAATACTCCCAGAGACTGGTCCATGAAATCGTGCCTCCGCATTTTTCTCAGCGTTTCTCTCTAACACTGTTATTGATGTGCAGATTGTTCTCGGTGAATAAATTTCACGCAGCACCAATCCTTTACCCCAGAGTCCTTTTTCACCAGTTAAACTGACGTTGGGGACTTCAATTACACTCGTCTCATTTCCGGGGAGAGTCAGAGGTCCCAAAATCTCAGTAAAATCGATTATTCTAAAAAGAAAAAATTCCCATTAAATTATGTAAATGCGGATATCTCTGGAACGAGTGGGTTTACAAAAAAAACACAAGATACCTTTTTTGTAGAGAATTTCAAGAGCCACAAAAAAGGTCTCTTCATAAATTCTCCTAAACCTCATAGTTTCAGAGATATTTCAAAAAATGTAGTGACATCGAAATTGACCCATTTTTCTCACTCACGTTTCACCCAAATGACGATCACCACATCGATCCTCAATAATCGTGTAATCCACTGGGAATCTAGTGACCATCCATGTCCATTGTTGATCTGGATACTGCAGTGTAGTCTTCAATGCTAAACGGATGATCAAACTGTCGCTGTTTCCCTGTTCAAAACGAATCTCCCCGTGCAAACCACCGGACGATATGTAAGAAGCCAGACGCAGTCCATTTCCACTGCTCACTGAATCACAAAAAATCGATGAAATAAATCACAATTGTCCTTAAATCTATTCAAACTCACCAATTATCAGAAACACAAGCCAAATCATTTTTTATAATGAAATTTCGGTTTTTAGTTATTTATCCCATGACTAATAAATGCGTATCACGCACTTCCTGTCTCATACCCAACTGTTCACTGTGTTTCCACTTTTACTTTGGGACTTTCTTATTTCTTCTGTAGGCCCCTCCGGCCTCTCCCCTCCATTCAGAAGCAGTGGGGACCTTGGAAACCACAAGACCCGTTACTTCGATCTCCATCTCTCTGAAAAGAAGAAAAATTCATTAATTTAATTATTCAATGATCCAATTTTTTTTTTAATCAATTAATTCATAATTTCTAATTTTTTCCGTAATTAACACAATTTTAATTTAATTAAAGGATAATTTGGGTAAATACATTCGATTATTCCGAAATTACTGCAAACCCTGACTTCACTTTTTTTTTCATTCAATTTGACGTTTCCCAGTGACTTTTAATATTATTTAACCCTCATGAGGTTTTCATTAAATTGCCGTTTGAATCTTCAGTAGAAAGGGAGAATTAATAAAAAAAACAATGGCCTGGAGACAATTACAAATTCCTCAGATTCTCGAATCAATTGGACACCTGGTCTCCTTCGATTTCATGAAAAAATTAACGAAAAACACATTCAGAATTATTTCCAATTGGATGGGACGAGTAGCGTAATTAATTTTCATTTTTATCAAATTAATTCGAGACTAATTACGATAATTACAGAAGAGCGAGAAGGGAAATTGTGAATAAACGATTGAGAAGACGTAGGAAAAGACTGGATTCCTCAAAAATAAAGGGAACATGCGGATGCAATTGTGTTAAATGCTCGTGAGCAAAAAATTCCTCATTAAATTAAAGAATTGATACTTTCCAGGCAAATTAATTTGATTCCATCACCAGTTTTATTTAAATATCTCGAGAAATAATGGAGATACGACCTTTTTGCCCTAATATGGTTTTATAGAGAATTTCAAGAGCTACAAAAAAGGATTCGGGTAAAATCGCTCTATCTCCCTTAGTTTCCGAGATATTCTCAAAAAAGTGATGGAATAACGTTGATTTTTTTGACAATTTCTTAATTACTTTAATTAATAAGAGAAAAATATGGAAAATTAATTTAAAAAAAATTACGATTGACTAAAATAGGAGTTACAGGTTTGCTCAGAGAAAACGAGTTCTCGAACCGGATTATTTGGATAATTTAGCGTACGAGTATCGAATTAATCAGGAAAATCCGTAAGTTATTGAGATTCCATAATTATTCTCTTAAATTAATTCAAAATAATTCCAGAATGATCAGTGAGCAGAAAGGAGCATCACCAGAGCCCGATGGAGAAAACGATGAGAAACGCGAGGATAATAGAGATCTGTACATAACAATTTACCTCTTCTACTTAACAATCACTTGGATTTTATTTATTACCCTAAAACTTAATAATTTCGAGTTTATCCCAAAACGACGAAAACACCTCCTCTTCCCCTCTCGCAACAACTAGAAATGAGCATTAAAACTTTCTGATTCTCTATTAATTCTCTATTCTTCTTTTTAAATTGAATTATTGAAAGCTTTAAAAATAATTTGATAAGGCAACGCACAGAGTACGACGATGTTGTCTGGTGGACGAATGTGATTCATCGCGTTCAAATGCCACCGCTGCTGAACAACTTGCCAACTAGGTCCAACTGCTCATCAACTTCTGGCTTCCGGTCTGGCACTCTTGAAATTTTTGACTCCTCCGAGCCGTCAATAAACACGTCCAGCTCTGATTCCTCCTGTTACGAGTAAATGTTTATTATTAATTGTCCATTATTTAGAAAAATGCGTCTTATCATTAATTAATTATAAAATATCTCGGAAACTAAGAGAGATAGAGGATTTTTCACAGATACCTTTTTTGAAGCTCTTGAAATTCTCTACAAAAAAGGTATCTACAAAAATTTCTGTATCCCTCTTAGTTTCCGAGATAACTTCTGATTTATTTGAATTTTGGGTCTAGATCCTGCAGGGACTCTTCCTCATCCCCTAGACAGGTGCACGCAGCTTCGAAATCAGAATCGAGGATGAGAGATCCAAGTGAACAGTAAGTATTGTTTCTCACATCAGATAAATAAATTTTAATAAAGACTTTTCTCTCAATCCCAGCAAGACCAGAGCAACTGCATCAAGAAGTGCATCAATGCCTCTGGGCCACTGGCCAAATAATCAACGTTGTTCTTTATTGGCATCAAAATCAACCGAGAAGCCCAACAAGAGAAAGAAACGACCTGTTAGCAGCAAGACAACCACCAGCCACGCGTGTGATCGTTTGAGTACCTGCGTCAAGTGCACGAAAATTAATTCACGTCTCTGCAAAAGAATAACTCGATAATTAACAATTTAAATTAATTAAAATCCTCACTTGTCCCCATGAACTGAGAGAAATGAGGGGAAATAAAGTTTTTGTAAAAATAGAAATACTTGACCCGAATTTTTCATGCATCCCATGATATTTCAGGTCTATTCAGCAGTAATACGAGAGAACGAGATTTCCAATGACTTTTTATGGGATTTTTACGTTGGAATGGAGTCTTTGATTAATGAGGTGCAGGAAAAATTGGGCAGAGCCAGAAAAGAGCATGGGATTCAAGAGTTTCGGTTTAACGCATTGAATCCAATGCTTCAAACATCAGTTAAACTGCTTCTCGCTCAGCCGGGGCGAAACCGTTTTAGTCGAAAGGCAAACGCGTTTGCTAAGGGTCGCTATTTTGAGTTCAGCTCGCACTAAATATGGTCAGATGGGTGCGTTCGTGGTTTAAGTTAAACGGGCGGAGCAACCCCATCGGAAATTTTAAACTCAAAAATACTATTTGGAGTGGGGATAGATGGATCCAACGAAAGTTACTTAGTCAAGTTCACTTCAATTAGTTGGACAGTTGGTTAGTCTTAACCATCTCGTCAACATCAAAATTTTCTATTGAATTTTAAATTGTTTGAAACAACTGTGAATTAAAATGGTAAGTAAAATCATTCAACAATTACGCGCGTGAATTTTATGTGATGAATTTGTGTTAATTCTATTTTTTTCTTTTAAATTGTGAAGTGATGGAAAAATTGTGCAACAGAGAATGATCCATGCACTGTGCAGTTGTTGACATTTAAAAATAAATTAAGATTAAACTAGAAAATTACGTAATATCGGTAATTTGAGAGGAGTTATACACTCGTTACAATGCTCATAGTCAGGTCTATATACGTCCACAACCAGCGGGGAGGGAGTTGTGACGATAGGCTGAATTTGAAAACCGGGGATTGGGCCTATTCTTAGGATCTCCAAAACACGATACCGTGAAACGCCTCACTAATTTATCCATAGGGTACACTCGGTCTCTTCGACAGTCGTCTTCTTCATTCCGTCCGGAGACTCTCAAGCATTCGCTTTTTCCTTTTTTTCAATTAATTCCGGTTTTATCTGAAAATTGAAGATGGTTAGTTCATCATTTCGATTCTTAAGTGAAAAATTTAGATTCAGTGGAATTTTTCCTTTACCTTTGAATATCTCAGAAACTAAAGGAGATAGATGAATTTTCATAGAAACCTTTTTTGTAGACCTGAAAAAGAGCTACAAAAAAGATTATCACAAAATTACCTCTATCTCTCTTAGTTTCCGAGATATTTAATGAAATCTTCTGACATTCACACTTGGTATTAAAAAATAAAATTAAACAGGCGGATAAGGAAAAGAAGAAGAAGACCAAGAAGAAGGAGGAAGCAGCACCAGCAGCAGCTGCTGAGGCACCACCACCAGAACCAAAGAAGGAAGAAACCCCAAAACCAAAGAGTCCATCAGGTACACCAACAAGCTCCGCTCGTGCCAGCAGCCGTGGCTCCAAGAGAGCGAAGCGCGCTGGCTCCAGCGTCTTCTCCATGTTCTCGCAGAAACAGGTCGCTGAATTCAAAGAGGTAAAAGATCCACATGTCATGAAAAATTCCCTGAATTAAACGATCGAGCCTCTCCTCTCCCAAACAGGCCTTCCAGCTCATGGACCACGACAAGGACGGCATCATCGGCAAAGAAGATCTGCGCTCAACTTTCGACTCAGTAGGTCGTCTAGCCACTGACAAAGAGTTGGATGACATGGTCGGTGAAGTCCCTGGACCAATAAACTTCACTCAGCTTCTTACACTCTTCGCAAACCGCATGTCGGGCGGTGAGTTAGAGACAATATCAGGCATTTGAAACCTACGTGACGGGTAAGGGTCACAGAGGTGTATTGGAAGCTCTATATAGAGTCAAATGAAAATCGAAAACACGGATATACGAGAATAGAATACTACAGAAGAGTATTTTCATCTAAATTTAGAGTTTTCAATATTTTAGGTTCAAATTTATGCCTCACGTGTTTATTCATGTTTTTTTTTTACTCGTTCCTCCATCGTTTCATGTCTCCCAGTGTCTGCCCCAGTTTCATGATGAGAATGATGAAAAAAATGAATCCACCCTCTTTTCTGTTTCATTGCTGCACCAATTGTTTTATCCTGAATTTAATTGGAATGGAGACCAGTCATTGTATGTAAAATTATTTATAAGATTTTTATGTGTTAAATCGTGTTACCCCTCGGTGATTAAAAACGTCGAGTGTGTGCGAACGTGTTTCGCCCTCTCACCACCCCCTCATGCACTCTATATGTCTTCCTCTACCAACCTGTGTGGCCCTTATCCGTTCCTAGATACTCACTATGCCTCGTTGGCGATGTTACAGCAGGATCGGATGAGGACGACGTTGTCATTGCGGCCTTCGGCACCTTCGATGTCAATGGAAAGATCAATGGTGACAGGTAATGGAGATGATGATAGTAGATTAAAGATATGTTGGAAACTATGGGGTTTAGGAGAATTTGTGAAGAGACGTTTTTTGTGGAGAAAAACGAGAGCTACAAAAAAGGTCTCTACAAATTTTTCCCTATCTCTTATAGTTTCCGAGTTATTTGTGAAAATATGATTTAATGAAGAAATTAATTAAAATACTCGCTTTTTATTAATTAAAGGCTGAGGCACGCTCTGATGACCTACGGCGACAAATTCACTGCTAAAGAGGTCAATGATGCCTTCGACAACATGTACATTGATGAAAAAGGAATGATCGATACCCCCAGTCTCATCGACATGCTGACAGGAAAGGGCGATGATGATGAATAAACTGTGTAATTAATAGGCTGATAAATGAATAAGAAACATCTCTTCCCATAACATTGCATCTTCAGAGAAAAAGAAAGAAACAAAGAAATATTATATTAAAATACATTGAAACTTTTTAATCATTTTGGGATTTCAAGCTGAGTCTCGTTTAACGGCAGGCCCGCTTGCAGACACTCGCAATGGTGGCTATTCTCATTTTTATTTATCAATTTTAATTAACAATATTTTTTTTCTTTTTTGGGGATTCGTGTATATATACGTTAAATTAACGCAATTTATTTATCCGATTGAAAAGAAAACTGATTCCCCTGTTCTCCTTCCATTTTTCTCTCTCTCTCTCTGTCTCTCTTCGTGAAAAAAAAGATTTCTGCGGGCCTACAGTCAAAGGAGGCGTCGCAATTACCTTCATCCATTCTATTCATATTAATAAAAAGTTTAAAAAACATTGAAAATGGTAAGAAATTATTTGAAAATAATGACCTCGTTTTATTCCAACAAATGAGTGACTTCATCTCAGTTATTTATTAAGTCTTCTTGGCTTTCTACCAAATTGCAGTGTTGAGGCTCAAGTTATTTAATGCTTCTCAAGCATAAATCCAGTTGCACTCGTATTATTGAGGCATTAGAACTATTAGATTTGTGTACTTCATTATTCTTCCATTCATTTACTCAATTAAATTATTATTCACAACTTTGGTGGCCTCTCGCCGAATATCGCACTGCCCACTCGGACATTGGAGCTTCCCAATTCGATCTGAAAAGAAAATCGTGAAAAAGTTTATTTAATCAAGAGTATCTCGGAATTGAGTCAGTTTACGAAAATAAACGTTGAGACCTTTTTTGTAGGAATTTTAATCCTCTACAAAAAAGGTGTCTTGTTAAATTCCCCTAAATCCAACGGTTTCAAAGATATTGAAGGAATAAGAGAAAAACCCACTGCATGCTCATAATCCGTCGACATTCCCATCGACAACTCCACATTTTCCCCTTCAAGATTCAATTCCTTGCAAACTGCATCTCTGCATTTCTTCAAGGAGATAAAATCTGGATTCGGTCCATTCGCTGGATCATAACCGTAGGCTCCAATCGTCATGAGACCCTTGAAATTAAGATTCTTGCAGTTCTCGATGACGTATTTGACTAGTGTCGAAGTCTGGTCAATGTCGCAGCCACTCTTCTCTGCATAAAATCCAAGACTCAATTATTCTCACGGATTCTCTGATTAAAATGGAATAAATAGCATTACCTTCCTCTCCACTAGTATTAACTTGCACGAAAATATTCAATTTCTGATCATCTCCTCTCCTGAACTTCTGCCAAGCAGTGTTCACTGCTGCTGCCAATTTCTCGCTGTCAATAGTCTCAATCGTGTGCAAATTCGGGATTCCCAGGACCTTGTTCACTTTGTTTCTTTGAAGGTGACCGATAAAGTGCCAGTTTATGTCTCTCGATTTGATTTCAGGATGATTGGCTTTTTCCACCAATTCATTTACGTAATTCTCTCCAAAGTGGTTTTGCCCAGCATTTAGAGCTTCTATCACTGCATCCGGGGGTTTTGTCTTGCTGACAGCGACGAGACGAGGGGTCACATTGCTGAATTCCTAGAGGCATTAATTAATTTCTTAATTACAGGAAAATGGGGCAATATGGGTATTACAATGAAATTGCTCCATTTTATTTTATCATCAGTTTTTTGAAGATATCTCGGAAACTAAGCGAGATAGAGAAATTTTCGTAATTACTTTTTTTGTAGCTCTTGAAATTCTCTATAAAAAAGGTTATTATGAAAATTGCTGTATCTCGCTTAATTTCCGAGATATCTTCAAAAATGTAATCACCAAATAGCATTGATTTGTCTGAAAACTTCAGAGTCATCTTTTTTTCCCAAGAAAATGGTAATAACTTGTCTGTTTCTCTCTACTTCATTAAATCAATCATTAATCATTGAAATCATTGAAAAAAACCGAATCACTTACTGATGATCTTCTGGAGCACGCTGCCAAGATCTTTTCTCTCACGATGCTGAGGTTACCAGCGATATCAGCCATTCTCTTCAAAGAATTTATCATTAAATTGATGAAAAATTAAGAGTCAATCCATATTTTTTACTTCATTGTCTTATCAAAGCTCTGATAAACACAGGAAAGTTCCAGTGACACGAGGATTAACATCTGATTGATGAGCCACTGCGCATGCGCAGAGTGTTCCATTAACAAAAAAGAATCTCATAACCTCGTGTTTTTGGTATAAACACGAAAATTCGATGAAACGTCGGTGTATCAACGTTTTCTTTCTGTCAAGTGTTGTTTTTAATTGTGGATGACATGCGAGATAAACGCAATGGACGAAAAAATTCTTCGCACAATTTTTGAGAGCTGTGAAAGGGTTAGAAAGGATTTGGGAGATGAAAAAATTGAGGAAGCTGTTGAGAACTTTCCTGTTCTTGATAAAACGTCAGTCAGTGCACTTGCTACATCATTGAGCAAATTGTTGACTTATAAAGTGTCGAAGGATGCTTATCAGAGATATGCAGCGAGAATTCAAGTAATTGTGAGTATAATTCACTTCTTAAAATTCATTAAAGTCTCTGGGTTTTCAGTTTTTGGGGGATATCTTGGAATCTGTGAGAGATAGGGGAATTTTGGTAATAACCTTTTTTGTAGAGAATTTTGAAAGCTACAAAAAAGGTCTCTTGGTAATTTCTCGTAAACCTCTTCGTTTTCGAGATATTCGTGAAAATGTGAAAAACATGAAAATTTAAAGGTTTTGAGTAAAATGTATTTACTAATCAATTTATTAAATTAATATTCACTAATGATTTATTAATTTTTTCTTTTTAATAATGAAGGAATTGATAAGAGAATGGGTTCGACCCCCCGCTGGCCTGGAGGCTCATCCAGCATTCAATCAAGGTGACAATATGTCAGAATTCATTAACACACTCATGAAGAAATATCTGGCTAATGAAATTCTGAATAAAAAAAAATCAACTAACAATAATCTAGTCAAATTAGGTAAATTAATTCTCAATTTGTCCCGTGAAAATAAGATTTATGTCCCACACTTAATAACATTTATTGATAAAATTGAATCATTGAATTTATCGTGCAATGATAGAGATAAATTTATTGAAGATATTTTGGATAGCAAAGATTTATTGAATTTAGAATCTAATGTCATTGAAAAACTCTATATCATGAATGCTAAAAAAATAGTTGAAGTACCATTATTCAATAATTTTCAAATAAATTTACAGAGATTGAAGAATAATGAAGAATTATTAACAACTGATGAATTTGATAAAACCATTGAATTAATATCATCATCATCAAATTTATTTAAATTAGCATCGTGTATTTTAAAAGAATTCTTCCTAAATTTTGATTATTCTTTATTAGTAATAAATTACATAAAATTTGTATTGAAAAGAATTCACTCGAATAACAAAAATACAACTCTAAATCTTTATCCAATGTATTTGCAATCATATTTAATTTTAATGAGAGTAGATAATAATTATCATACTCAAAATTCAAAGAAATATATATTAAATTCATTGAGTGAAATTTATTTTAAAAATAGAGATGAAATATTAATTTTAATGTTACACTATCCAAATTGGCTCGAGGAATTATCATCTAATGTCAGTGATTTTATTTAATTAAATTGTACAAATGTAAATAGTTATTAATATTGTTACTATTATTTTTCTATTTTTCTAAAAAAAAAAAAAGTTAATGGAGAACAAAAAATGTGAATAGACTCGATTATCTAAAACCATTGATCTGCCTTTTATTTTCACTCAATTTTTCAATTACATTTTGTTTTCACTTAAAATCTTCTTTAAATTATCCAAATTTTCATGAATTTTTTTAAATCAATGCATTAACTCCTTCATGTACGTACATATACACTAATTTTTTTCATGATTCCTTGAATTTTCATTAATTTAATCTTTTATTTAACAACAGTTCAGGCCTGCAGCTACCATCGCCATTATTAATTAATTTAATTAAAATCATCGAAACTATTTTCTGTTCCTTCTTCTTTTTTTTTTCAACTGTGTGTGCTTGTCAGAGAGGAAATGTAACGTGATTTTTCCATTAATTTATTTATTAATAATTGTTTCTCTTCAACACTCGTACTACCGTGCTACCAATTATATTCTCATTATTTAATTTTTTATACATATATATATAGATTCGTACGTCTTTATTATTTTTCTCATTCGACTGAACTCACGACGCTCTTGCACCTAATTTATTTACCTAATTATCATTTTTTTAATGCAGCGAGTGTGTAAAACCCAAGAAAATGTGAAGAATGTGAGATTCTGGGGGAGGGGTACAGTAATTTTATTAATTTATTCTTATTTTTCTTTGTTTTATTGAATTTAAAAACATGGCAGTGATGTGCTATTCATTTCTACGTTCAAAATCCCTTTACTCTTCTTTTTTTCCTTCAAAATTTCACGGAAAATCTCCAATTTTTTCATCCTCGTCTAAAATGCTGGAAATAATACACCGCCGTGGGTCCCCCAAATTGAAATAATAATAATAAACGATTTGATGTGATGAAAGCTGAAATTATTAGTAATTATTATTGATGAGGAGGGTTTATTAATTACACACACACGAACAATTGTTAAAAAAGAAATAATTCTGTTACTTTTTTTTTTCTTTTATGATAATTACTTACATTAAACCATGGGGAGCAACAAAATTTTTAATATTTATCCTAATGATGAACTTCTTACGTCTCTTTAATCACGCAATTACATGAATTCAATATATTGATGTTGCCTTCGATAATTCAGAGTGTGCAATCCATTTTAATTGAAAAATGATAGTAAAATTGAGTGCAGGGAAAGGGGTAAAATGGGTACATCTTAATTTTGATGTTTTTTTAATGAAAATCATTGAAAATATTGAAGATAGGTTCTTTCTGATGATTCCATTGAAAAGCTGAGGAAATTTTAGCCGGAAAACATGTGTCACAATTTATTTGTTAATTCTTTTGAGAATTTTAAATTTTTCAAAAATTCGAAATTTTGAAAAAATTGAAAAATTGATTCCGACACATGTTTTTCGGCTAAAATTTCCTCAGCTTTTCAATGGAATCATCAGAAAATCTGTATCTCTAATCGTTCAATAAAAACACCCATTTTACCCCATTTTCCATCTGCATTTTTGTACACACAATTAAATTGCCTATAAATCCTCACAAAAATTTAATCTACACTTGTTCTTAATTTCTTAATCTCGTTCATGGTCGTGTTTCTTAATTTATCGTTTTTATCGATTATTGACTGCAATAAGGTACATCATAACAAGAAGAAAAATGCAATAGGATAAACGAAAATTGGGATATTAAAAGCGAATAATATAATTAACCACAGTGTAATTAAAATAGAATCGAGTCAATTAATAATATATAATAATTCTTTTCGTGATACAATAAAATCGCAGCTCTCTGTTAAATTTCATAATAAATCGGCAGCAAATTGTTTCATCAGGCAAACAAATGTTGAACAATTATGCAACGTTTTTCATTGTTTTTTGCTTTTACAATTTTTTCAAAATTTTCATTTTTTACCTATTATTAACGCGCGTGGGGAAGCACGTGTTGAGAAAATGGTGTTTTTTTTTTTTTAATCCTATAAATAATTATTCCTCTTTTATTCAGTAATTCAATAGAGAAAATATTTATTTCTTCGCACGGTTTAATTCTTTTTTCATAATTATTTAATTAATTTTAATACCGGCGATATTAGCATTTTTTTCTTTTTCAATGAAGTGAGAAACTATGAAATTCACAATTAAATTGATAAACCCCACGCGTGAAAAAAGAAACATCGCAATTATTCGGCTACTTAATTATTACTTAATTTTTTTTATCATTAGAGTTTTTTATTTTATAATTTTTTTTTGTTCTCTTTCATTTTACTTTTCTCATTAACATTTAAATTGGCTAAACGGAGTTGATCACATCACCAACCGTATAACATTATGTAAAACAGCCAACGAAACATTCAGCGCATAATTCATTAATTCTTTTTGTTAAATAATTTTTTAATGTGATTTTTTTTCATCTGATTTATCATCTAAATGATTTAAACATTCGTTTCATCAATTTTAATTTATTCATAAGAATTTTTCCCATTTTTTAACGAATTAATACAAATAAATGAAATAAAAGTGATAATTATTTTTTTCAATTAATTCGTGTTTTAATGAAATTCTTGCAATTACTTGAATCCTCATCATTTACCATTGAATAATTACTTTGAAATCTTTATTTTTTTTACGTTTTCTTTATTTAATTTCTTTTTATTTCTCTCACTAGACACGATTCAACATATAGAAAGTTCATCGTTTTTTTTATTATTCATTAATTATTATTTATAATTTATCAATATTAATCTTAAAGCTGTCTAAGAACTCGCTGCGTGGCAGGAGCGTCGTGTAATTTTTAAATTAAATTTTTACCAAATTTTCATCAATTACAATGTGTTTTATTCTTGTTAATTACCGAAATTTCAGACGTATTGTTAATTCTCACGATAAAGGTACGTTTGTAGTCGTTCACTTCAATCATATTTTTTTTTTTTTTTTTTTTTTTTCTGCATATTCCAATGGTTTTAATTTGTGTACTTATTACAATCGTACTCTCGATTAATGGTGTTTCAATTTAATTTTAAAATTCTTCTGTTAATAACATTAGATATCCTACTCCATTCATTATCTCAGTGTAATTATAGTGTTTTAATAATAAGTGTACAATCAGCGAGATCCCTAGACCGCAGTGTGTATTCTTGTACGTATAATGTGTATGTGTATTGATTTTTTTTATTTTTTTTTTATTATTATTATTTTTTTTAAATCTTTTTCGTGTGAATATATCTTAATTTTTTCTTCATTTTAATTTTATTCGTAACATATATATATATATAATATATATATACCTTAAATATTTACTACTTGTTGATGCTTTGTTTAATTTTATATAGATCACAATGTGTCATACCAACTGCGCCATTAAATTGTTTTTTTTTTTTAAATTGTTTATTTAATTTTTTTCTTTCTCTATGCCTGCACGTTTTTTTTTTAAATCCTCATTCATCACTCAATCTCTTAATTATTTATCTATTATGCACATCATTTTAAATTTTTCTTGGCTTGGATTATTTTCTTTAAAATTTCGAGGAAATTAAATAATTAGTGTTTTTTGTTTTTCAATGATAAAATTGTTTAGGATTAGACACATCCACACACACACACACACGCATAAACAGACGAAGCTTGGACATTTTTTTGTGGAAGTAACAGATGAGAGGTTTTATTTTTTCGCTTTCAAATAAACGTTTTTATTTCAATTAATATGTGGGCAGGATTTAATTAATTAATTATTATTCCATTTTTTTTTTTTTTTTTCGAGAAATTAAAGAGAAAACAGAAAATAACGAATTGTGTGACAGGCAATTGTTTTTCGTTAATTACGCATTAATGAGAAAATTAATCAGATATTTTAGTAGCCATTAATTCATCTTCACTTTTCAGAAAGAAAAAACCCAAAAAGAAAAACACATGCGTATATTAAATTTCTTAAATTTTTTATACTTTCTCGATTGAAGAAAGAAGTGTCTCTATCGTGAATTTATTAAATATTCGAATTTCTTCGTTTTTATTTATTTTTTTTTCATTTTAATATTTCTCCTATATCCTAGATAAATTCAGACCAGCCGAAATTGATTGATTTTAGAAAATGAAAAGGGAAAAAAATTAAACATTACAATAAGAGGATGCAGAAAAAAAAATTGAAATATCTAATTGGAATAGATAATAATTGAAACATCGCTAGAATATAAATAATAATGATTTTTTTCATCATATTTTTCCATCATTTGTGTTATTTTAATATTTTTCATTTTCTATTACTCTCCATTTCTTTGCTCATCTTTAACGTAACTGCACGGACCGTGCTGCTAATTAAATAGCACTTTAATTACTTTTTTCTTCATCTGTAATGCATATACAATTCACCCAACTACGTATTTTGTTAAAATCAATAATTAATTATTAAATATTCCGCACCAGCGCGAAATACTATTAAATGTTTATCGTCATTGAATCCTGACTTAATTTCCCATTATCATTATTCCGTTTTTTTTTTTTTTTTTAATAGAAGAACGCAAATACACATTATTATTTCATTATTGAAATTGTTGATATTAGCACAGCATTTTGCAGAATGAAAGCGTATCCTTTTTTTTTAAAAAAACAAATATTCCATTTAATCATTGAATTTTTCATTATAACTCGTCACACGAACTTCTTTCACGTTGTAATTATCATCTGTTCATTTGCCATTTTAAAATGTGGAATTATTTTCAATCATTTTCCCTTACGTCGCTTCCAGCGCCGACGGGTGGACCAAACCGACTGCACTCGTCTTCACGTCCATATATTCTTTAATTTCTTGAGATTTTTTGTCGTCACAATCGGTTGGGTCCATTGGACATTGGCATTTTGTTACAATTAGAGATACAATATAGATTCTATATAAATACCTAATATTCTTCGTATGTTACATATTATTGGGATGTTATTTGTGTTTATAAACGGCCGTCGCTCCGTCATTTACATAGATTCTTCTCATTTCTTCTAATTAATTCACCAATTAAATATTTAATTTGACATTAAACTCGTTTTTTTTTTATGATTCATTTATTTAACTTCACCAGAGAGTAAAATAATTCACTCATTATTCATCTTGTCCTTTTCAATTTGAAAATTCTCATTCAATTACGCTCGTTTTTGTTTCCCTTAGACAATGAGATTTTAGTGTTTTTTTAAATCATTTTTCTGTATAAAAGTGTATTTCAAGGGTCCTTATTTTTTTAATAATTTTTTCTCTCTCAATGCGAGTCCGCGCATTCTTTTATACGTTATTATTATTTTATTTATTTTCTTTTTCATTAAATATTATTTCTTTTTATCTCTGAAATAAAACTCAAAAGAATCAACGTTTGTATAATGTACATAATACATAGATTTTTTTTTTTTACTCATTTTTATTTTCTCATTACGTTTTTTTTCTTTGTCTTAAATCCGGCTAGCAGTTTTGTTATTTTTTTTTTTTTTCATCTATTATAATCTCTTCTTTATTTTTTGTATTTGTTTTTCATTAATTTTTTTTTTTCTTCTTTCATATATAATATATTTTATATAATTATATTATAATATAGTATAGAGATGTCGTTTAAAGATTAAACGAATATTTTACGCTGTTGGAATGAGGATGTAAGGGACTAAAATTGTTATTTTCTTTTTTTTTTTCCATTTAATGTTTCTCTCATTTTGAGAGAAACGCAGAGAGTCGAGGTAGAATATGTCCCACGTTAATTAATCATTTTTTTTTGTTTTAAACCTACGAAGCTGCCGTTATTTCCATGCCAAAAATGAAGAAAAAAATATATATATATATATGTGTATATATATATTTGAGAGGGGAAAAAAGTGAAAATTAATTTGTAAATTACTTGATTTTTTTTTTCTTTTCCTTTTTTTTTTTTTACACCAAATGTCAAATGACATTCTATAACAATTAATATTTTTCGTTATTCATAAAATCTTAACGATCAAATTCAAATTGTTTTTTTTTTCAACGTAACGCTCGATTAAATTCATTCAATCAACATTTTTTTATTTGATAAATTTATTATTATTATTAATTTTTTTCGTTTTTCCTTTTTTAATCATTCAAAATGATAGTTTAATTATCTTTTGAAAACGTGCAAGAACTATGTGTAAATGTAAATAATGTAAAAATGAAAATTAAGTGAAACAGAAAATAAAGAAAATAATTAATGAAATTATCAGTAATGAGTGAAATTAATCAAGTGATTTGAATTTCACTCTATTATTTAGGCATAAAGAAAATAATTAAGGAACAATTGATTAATTGATCACACGGAACGAGCGACGACATTTTTATGTGATGATAATGATTAAATGGGCGATGGCAATGATAACGGTGAACACGGCGAAGAAAATATTACCGATCAACGACGTGAAAACGAGTTTGTTCTTATTTCCATTCTCTTCATTTCTTCTTTCCATTATTTTTTCATTATTTCTTATTAACCGGTATAGTGTCCAATGAATTGTTATTTGTTCTAAAATAATTTGTTTTTCATTCTGAAATTCTTTTCCTTTTTTTTCGTCCAATCATTACTTCTTCATTCTTTCATTAAGTTAAAGCCTTTTTCACTTGATCAAATTTGTATCTAAATTTGCATTCGGATTAGGCTGTTGCGATGTAGAAGAGGGCGATGATGCCTGCTGACCACTGCCAGTACCTTTAACATCGGACATAATATTACCACCAGGACCAATTCCACCCATACCGACGCCTGCGCCGCCCTCCTTCATTTTTTCACAGTAATCAGCAAATATATCACGAAACCGTGACCAGGATTTTTCTGGCACAGTTATGGCCGTCCTGAAGTTTGTCTTGACCTACAATTTTCATTGAAAAAAAATAATTAATGTCTCAGTAAAAAAAGTGCATAAATTGCTTCATAAAAAATGAATTTACCTCTGAAATTCTCATGTAGATACCACGATTATTCTGTCCAATATCAAAGTAAAAGTTTTTGTTATCAACACGCATGTAACGGCCCTCTGGTAAATCTCCCTTGAAGCCACCATCGTCGATTCCAAATTCTTCAAGCAGATCCGTGAGTGCATCTCTAAATTCAATCATTCCCTGTGCTGGTATTGCTATCTGTGTTCTTGGACCGCCTCGTGTTATCGTCTGAGAGACCTAAAAAATGTAAAAAATCGTTGTTCCTTAGTCAGTGCACAATAATAGAATGTGAAAAAAAAATGCAAAAAAAAATTAAAACGTTTTCAATCGAGAAATCTTCGTGTTTGCAAAAATTATTCAAATCACCTTAATCATCATCATGACTCTTTCTCTCATTAATTACATAAAAAAAAAAAAATCATACTCAGATTGTGTTTGGTACATACAGGGTGACTCACCCGCAGGAAACGACCACGGGAATTTTCTTTGAGGTCCAGGTAGTATCGCCTATTGTCTTTAACCATCATCTCGGATTTGAGCTTTCCATCGTCCGGCACATTTTCCGGATTTGGTGGACCTATTCTCAGGATTATTATTAATTTTTTGTGCATTTAATTTGGGTGTATGATTCACTGATGAAATGGAAGAATGAGATTACACATTGTTCCATTTCTTCATAAACTGAATAAACGAGAATGGGAATTCATTTCTCACCTAGCGATGCATAGAAGTCGCTAAACGTTGAAAGATGATCACGAAACTCTGACGCTGTACTTAGTGCTAAAAATATTTGACTACGTCTGCCATCAGCTCCGATCTTGAAAAAATAAGAGGAATAGGATTAAGAAAAAACGAATTCTCCATTTTAATTCAAAGGAAATAAGATTGTCTACCTCTGCGACTTTGATGAACCTGCCTCGTCTGTTTTGTTTGACATCTAGATAGAAACGTTTGCTCTGTATCTGCAGCATTTTGGTCGCCAGTTCCTGTTCACTCTGTTGTCCATGTTGGCCTGTGAAAATAAATAATTCATAAATTCAATGAAAATAAATAATTTACAGTGTCTGAATTCATAAGAGATTTCTAGGTTGCCCTAGAAAATAAATGAACAAAGAGGAGTAGATTTGAGGTAGGACAGGGGAATAGTAGGACAGAGAGCCATGTTGCTAGTCCTCGATCAATAACAGCTGCGGCCCGGGTTCAACGAACCCCTCTCTCTCTCTCTTTCGCGCTTTAGTGCGCCACCCTCCTGGCCCACTGTCTCCTTTATACACGTAAATCCGTGGTATTTCCCTCGAAAATTAGAATAAGGAATTTATAGATGAGGAGAAAATTTCCGTTCAATTACGTACTGGACTGCTGGAGGCTCCCGGATATTGGTACTGGGCTCAAGTCACCCTGGAATATCCGGCTCTTGAACATCTTGAACTCGTTTTTGATATTAACCAACTAATCCAACAGCTGTCGATATCCTCGGTGGATTCGCGTACTTCCGTTGCTCTTTAAACTCGTTTTTTTTTTTCCTTCTGATAACTGCGACTGGCATTGGCCAGTCGATTTTGCGTTAATCAATCGTCATCCCTTTCTTCGTTGCTCCACTTTTCTCCAATGTCCCCATCACTCTTCGCTTTATCATTGCATTGTCCAGAGTCTTACCTCCATCCTCACCATCAAATCATCATCTAAGTCACCATCTATAGTTTCTCAATTGATCATCGGTGCAGAAGAAAACCCTCATAAATCCACATTACCCGAGGCATCCCTCTGCTCCTCTCCTCCCCTCGATTTCAACAAATTATCCAAACTCTCGTGGATTATTATTCCTCTCATACAAACGTCAATCAATCTCAAACATCACGATTCTCCCCGTTTTCAATCAACAATTCACCCAAAATCATCAACTTCTTCAGTACATCTTCAAAATGGTGTGCAGATAAAGAAAAATGAAGCACAAATTCTCTTCAAAGTGCCATCGATTCTGCGGTTAGCTGCGCGACTTTGCTGCACCCTGACCTAGCTCAATGACAACTGCATCTAACTAAGAACACCAAAAGGGGGCGGAAGAGAGAGAGAGCATTGGGGGATGATTTTGAATAGAGAGCACTGCGCCGACTCCACCACGCGGCCTGACCACGCGCCCAACACCCCCAAGTTGCGTCCCTCCACCCTTTCCCCCCACAAACACATTAAAATAATAATAAAAGTCATCACCTTCTGGATACCAGTACTGAATCTTGTCCATCGTATCACCCCATCCATTGACCATCATCTCCATCGACACATCCATCGACATTCCCCAAAAATCATGAATACTTCACCCACAAATAATAATTAATAAATTCAAATAATAATTGGCAGAAAAAAGAGGGAATAATCGTCTCGGGAAAACGATTACCGGTCTTTCCCCAAGACGATAGTGACAAAACTGAAGTGACCGGAGGATAGTCATGCCGTATACGTGGTGAAGCATGGCCGTGCGTAGTCAGCGCGATGACACATCGCGTTTGCGGTACTCACACTTCCTCCTCCTCTTTCACCTCCTCGTCTACCTCTCTCTCTCTCTCGCCTTTGATTCATCATTTGATTGAGCCGTCTCTCTCTCTCCATCAATGCACGGTGTACCGACTCGTATTAAAATGCCTATTTATTTTTCTCCACAATTACACTGGTGTCGTCAAATCCCACCGATGACGTATCAGTCATTCATGGAGCTAGTCGTCATGCCAGTGGAATGCCTCTTCCCCTCCTTCTTTTAGCGGATATGGAAAAATGTAGCGATTGTGGGAGGCCTTTCCTCGAGAGACAGAGTATGTGCACTTCCCCATGGATTCATCAGCGAGAAAGAGACGAGATATTTAAAAGATAAAAAAAATACCCCACCTTTAGCCTCCTGGTCCCACTTATCCGCCACGTGACGCCACCCGCTGGCCACGTGATCCAACCATCTCCCCACTACTCCAGATTCGTCAGCCCAGTGACGTCATAGAACGGACAGCTGACTATCTGCGGGGAGAAGGCTACTCCAGTTTTCCATTTCAAACTGGCTAGTCTCTCATTTTAATCATCCTTTCATTTCTATTCATTTCTTCTCATTTGAGTATTCTATTTTTACGCTATTTACACGTCTCTCTCTCTCTCTTCATTGCTCTACTTCATAATTTTTAGCACGAAACCATCAATCATTCGCTATTTTGGAAATTTTAGGAAGAATATTCATGAACATTTCCAATTCCCAAAACAAATTAATAATTTGGATTATTGCTTTTCTATTATTAGATTGGTGGATTAAACTGCGGAAGGAATTGACGCAGAATCAGACTTCTTTGCGGCATTACTCGGTATTACAGTGAAGTTTCGCGGGAATATTTGAATCATGTTACTGCATTCGTGTTTGCAGATTAGAGTGGATTCTTTTGATTTTTGGAGTGAAAGGATTTTGTTTGGGGTGAATTTGGTTGATTTTTTTCTTTTGCAAACTCACCGGCATCAAAATCTGCACCTCCACTATCCATTCCCCCAGGATTTCCATACTCTGTAAATAAATAAAATAAAATTAGTGAATAAATCGAAAAATTGGAGCAGCATAAGTTAAACCTTGAATTCCATTATTTTCCACTGTTTTCTCTTCCCAGAGAGGTTGCTCCATTCCACTGTTCTTAAAAAATGTACTATACCTCTGAATTCTCTCAATTACAATTCGTCTATCGTTCTTTTCTAATGTTTCATAGAATCGCATTGAATTGGTTTCACTGGCACATGGTGCCGAACGAGAGAGACTCTTCCATGGTTTCAGTAAAACAGAGATTGATCTGCCCCTTCCACTGAGTCGCGTGAAATTCATTCTCCCAATTGAAAATCGAAATCAAGAGAAATAAACAAAACTCGCCGTTTTATTCACTTGAAAAAATCCCAACAAAAGCCGACGATAATGCTCTGGTGGGGAGGTTATGTTTCTCGACTATATGTTACGTCACGCCCCACGACTCTAACCGTAGGTAATACTCATGTTTCTACAGACTTCATAAATCTCGACCTTGAGGCACTAATCAACTAACAATAAAGAATTTAAAAAAATGTAAATTATCTACAATTGTGTTTAAGTACGGGGCAGTTGAATGGAGGAACAATGTCCACAAATTCGCTCACTGGCGAATTTTTTAGAGAAAAAAAATAGCCAGAAAAGGGGAAGAAGCGGTTTTGTATATGTGCCTGTATGTGTATGTGTGTGCTCTGGTGCTGCTGGTGGCGAAGTTCTGCATGGAGATGGACAAACGGGCCAAAGATAGAGGGGGCTCTCTTCGTTGTGTAAAAGCATCGGCCATCTTGAATCCTACGGGCCGTTAAAAAAATAAGAATAAAGAAAGAGAAAGAGAGGTATTTTCTTCTTTTTTTTTATTCGGATTTGACAGAACGCCACGAGGGTTCGTACGTGTGAATCCGAGGTCTTTTGACTTTTTTTTGTTTTTCCAATGTCTCGATAATGATGTTACAATTGGGTGATAATTCCGGAGAATTTAATATCGAACAAATGATATTAACGGACTTAAATAATTCGCCCCAGGGGCCTTTTTCGCCTCACCCCCTCCCTGCTGCAACGTTCTCCGTACGCCCGTGAATAGCTTTCTCACACTCCAAAAAAGATGTCTGCCTTCTTGTACACGATATTTAATTGACATGACTCAATTTACTTGGTTACTATCACAAATCAAGTGGATCATCATGAATTATTAAAAAATTTAAGTAATATAACAAATGCTTACTCTGTGGCTGGTCGTCCAGGCTCTCCCTGTCAGACATGATTTCCAATCAATTCAATTATCTGGATGAAAACTAAACGCTTCAATATATATATATCACAACTCTATATATATTTATTCCTCTTGTCTTCTTTTTTTTTTTTGCCAATCGCTCCTTGTATCCTATGCGGCCGCCTTTCCACTCCGCGTCCGTTTGTACGACGACGTCACACACTACCCACCAGAAGAGGAGCCCCGAAAGAGCTCCCGGCACACTTGTCCTCACTGCTGGCCAAACTTCGACCACCCAGTTGTTCTCGACTTGATCTATATATCACTTTCCTTTATGTCTGTCTCACTTTTCCCCCGTTTTTTTTTTTTTTTTTTTCTTCAGCTTCTTCAATTTTTTTTCTGTCCGAAAAATCCGCAGTGCTAATCTCTCTCCGTGTCTCCCTGGCAGCCGTTTTATAAACCAAAAAGATTACTCAATTTCACACATACACACACACATTGTATCAGCATGAAATTCTTTTTAATTTCTCGCAGGTTCCTTTGGACGATCGAAATTCTTGGATTATCAACTTTTAATACCCTCTCCACCTTCTTCTTTTTGAGTGTAAAATAAAAGACGAACAATTGTATATGTGTGTGTGTGTGTGTGTGTGTCAACTGAAACAAAATAATTCAATTATTTTTCACTTCCTCTTCGGGAAAAACAAAAGTAACCAAAAAGAAAAACAATTTATTTTTTTTTCGTTATTTCTCGATTTCACACCACGGTCGTCCGACCCGCCGACCGTCCACGGCACCAGTCGTCACCACACCACCGCACCACCACACACCACGTCGTGCCTGCTCGGCCTCTGTGCTTCCTACCGCACTCTCCTTCTGGCTCACGACTCCCCGACTCTTCTGTACGGCCTGTTGGCCTGTTGGTACGTTCCTCGCGCCTTCACCTCTTCACCTCCTCTACCACCTCCATTCCTTCACCCTTCCCTCCCTCTGCACGGGCACACACACACACACTGGCCAATGAAATTACCCACACTGGCTCATGTCAGCCCAGCGCCATAACCCGTTCTCTCCGTGTCCTTCGCAATTCAGCCCGCGAATCGTAATGTATACAGCCACTCTCATCGACCAATCCCGTTCATCTCTTTCACCTTCAACTTCCCCACTCCACCTCTCTCGATACACTGTACTTAATTTTTTTTTCACTTCATTTCGGTTTTTTTAATGGGGGAGAGAGAAAGAGCTTTTGAGGATTCGGGGATTGTTTGGAGGAATTGTCAATGGAGGATTTTGGGTTAATTGTGGAGGAAAATGGAGTTTCCTTTCTCGACTGTCGGTTTCAAGGATTTTTGTATTACACACACTAACTTGGGGTTCTTATGTGCGTGATTCTAGCGAATCAGCACGAGTGGCGCTGATTGAGAATTCTGGGGGTGATTTTGAATGGGAATTTTTTATGTTTTTAATTGAAAATTAATGGAAGTGATTAATTACTCATAATATTTTATATTAAATTAATTAGGGATAATTAGTTGAAGGAAATAGGACAGGAAAAAAGGGTGAGTCTTTGCATTTCTCATGAAATAATGATAAATTGTTACTTTTTTAAATCGAACCTATGTTTATTATTTTTCTTAATATTTAAAGCGACAACACGATGAATTTCATTGTTTTTTATCTCATTCATGATTTTTTCATCATCAAATACAATTTTAAACGTTCTCATGCGTATTTTTGTACCCAGTACAGCTAGAGTTATTTTAATTGTACAATTGAACGTGATTCGGGCAATTTTTTCATTTATTTTTTTAATGCTCACAGTTTTTTTTTTTTATTTTCGATTAATTCAATTTTTTTTATTCAGTGTGATTCGTGTCTTTTTATTTTATTTGTTTGTCTTGGTTTTCTTCATTTATTCTCATAATTAATTACGGCATTTTCATAATTATGATTATTATTTATATAAACAATGATTATGATTTGAATTAAGAAAGAAACGAAAATGAATTAATTTGTGATTTTGTGAATTTCAAATTGTTTTTTTTTCAATTAATCAAGAGCATTCAATGATTATTTTTGTTTCGTTCCAAAATGTTGGGTTTTTTTTTCGTTTAATTCATTATCATTTTTTTTTTTCCGTCATTTGATAACAATGGTTTTCGTTAAATCTTTTCAAAGGAAAATGATCGCCACAGAATAAGGCACACAATTGATGCAACGCGCACGTCATAATAGCGATTATTTATTTAATATTTTAATTATTTTTCATTATTTCAATTAACGTTTTTTTAATGAATCTCTCTTTATTCTTCAATCATTTTATTATCTTTCAAATTGTCGATTCTTTTGGAACGATTCACATGGCACGGGACTTGATACATTTTATTTTTAAACAAATAAAGTAATGAAAAAAAGAAGATTTTGGATTTTTTTAAATAATAAGCTGCCTTTAAATTGAACTCATGAATTTATGAAATATTCCATTTTCCTTTTCTCAATTTTATTCTCATATTTAACAAACAGTTCATAGGTATTGCGTATTATTTACATAATTTGTCAGTTATGAGGTATGTCGTGAATTTAATTTTTCTTTTTGTTATTTTTATTTCGATATGGGTTAATGTTAATCTGTTTAATCAACGATTACATCAACCTGAGGTGTTTTGCTTCATTCATTCCCTTTTTAGTATTTTTGAGGGAAGTTGGGGTAAAATGGGCGTGTCGAATGAACGGTTAAAGATAGAGATTTCTCAATGACTCCATTGAGAAGCTGAGGAAATTTTAGGTCGAAAACATGTGTCACAATGTTTTTTTTTCATTTTTTCAAAATTTTGATTTTTTTTGACAAAATTCGAAAAAAAATCAAAATTCCAAAAAAATTAATTGTGGCACATGTTTTCTGGCTGAAATTTCCTCAGCTTTTCAATGAAATCATCAGAAAATCGATATTTCGACCTATTCAATCAAAAATCCCCATTTTACCCCACATTCCTCTAATTCGCTTCATTTTGAAACTTAACTCAATAATGCTCCGATTACAATACGAGTACATGTGATGTATGCAAGTGTTTTTTTATTATAATCGTCACGATTAACATGTGTAGGCAATCTACATAGAGAAAAAGTTGTTTTTTTTGGTTTATCATCAAATTTCCCCTTCCCTATAATCCTTCATGCTTATTATTATAATTAATTTGTTCTCTCTCTCTCTCTCACGAGTCAATATCGTTCCCTTTTTATTATCAAGCTTTTATCGCCTATTGACACCTTACAAAGTCACGTTAAAAGCTATTCTCAATCTATACAGCTTGCGGAGTTATGCTTATTACTGTTTTTTTTTCCTATTTGCCCTTTTCTAGTTATTTCTCTTCATTTACTCTGTGTCTTCCTTTTTTTCACCAATCGTGAACAACTACATTCCTAATTAAACGAATAAAAATCTAAATAAAATCCAGTTTTCAAAATCTAATGTGAATCTACTCAATTTCTTCATTATTTCAGTGATTTTTCTCTCTTATCTCTCAATTCTAAGGATTTCTCACGTTTCTAAGCAATCAACTAATTAGCTCAAGTCATAAATCCATAAGCTGCTTTAATTATTCATCTTTCATTTCACAAATTTTTTCACTTATTCATTCAACTTTTGTTTCATCTCTAATTTTTTCATAATTTGTGTGAGCAGTGTCAGGGTATGGTGTCCTGAGCAAAGGCCGTTATTTAAAAATTATCATTATCATTATTATTATTATTTTTTTTTGTATTTTTTCAAAAACTGAAAAAAACACAAGGCTCGTAAAAAATATGCCTTGAATAACAACTGATGCTCGTTGCATCGTATACCTCATTAAATCATTCTTTTTCCTTCATTTTTTTTTTTTTTCAATTCTTTCGTCTTTTTTTCTTCTTTTTTCACTTCCTTCAAAAATTCATCATCATTCGTTGAACAATCTTACATAATTTCTTTTTTTTTCTTTAATTATGATAAAATGTTTTGCTTAAGGACATTTATGAAAATTGATGAAAACATGATTACTATTGTGATAATGATGTATAATTAAGATAATAATTAGTAACAACAACAAATGAACTCTAGTGCTTGGCACCTCGTTTAATTAATTTTTTTTTTCTCTCATTTTTGTTTAGTTGAAAATGAAGACAGAAAATCGCCTCGTTATTATTATTTTTTTTTGGTTCATTCATTAAGCACCTCTCACATGGGCATTTATATCACTTAAAAATTAACAATATTAATAATAATAATTAACAACCATAACCATGAGATAAAGAATGGATGACTGAAAAAAAAAAATCAAACGAAAAATTCTCAAAACTCAATACATAATTTCCATTTTTCATTTGAGAGATACTCTGGTGTTTTACACCTTTGTGACATCAACATTTTTGTGTAATTTTTAATAGTAACATTTTTTTCTTTTTTTTTCGTTTATTTCACTTCTTTTGCGTAAATAAAAAAATTACGCCATCCATAAACCAGAAAAATTAAAAGCTATTTACAAGAACAAACAGAGCAATATGTAAAAGCTCACGTTCTCAATTTCTTTTCACATCTCCATCAGCATAAACAGCCCTGAATTTGATGATGACTCGAATAATCCAACATTACCATTAATAGCAATCTTCAAATCGTCTCCAAAAATTTCCGCAATTATTGAACATTGCAGCATTGAACTCTGCAGGGGATTGGCCCCTCTTCATCGGCCCTCAAGAATCCTGATTTACGAAAATCAGAGTCAATGAAAATGGGCAATTTACCACTGTAATAACTCTCATAAATCTCAATGCCCTCATCAATAATCCCATCTTCAACATCATTAACAACATCTGGACTCGATAATCTTGAACTATTCACCACTGAATTATTATCATTATCATCAATACTGATGGTGCTCTGTACACTATTTCTCCCCAGTCTGTAGTACTTTCTGACCAATTCTAGTCCAGCTGGATCAATCTCCTCATTTCCTTCTTCATTCTCATAATTTTCCTTTTTATCACTCATTTTCTTTGGATTTATAATGGGTTCAATAGTCTCAGCATCCCAGTACTCCATGACATCAGGCTCCTCGATGCTTCCAATCGAATGAATCTCCGATTTCTGTTCATTATTAATACCATCATCATTATCACAACGTAAACCACCATAAATCGATGAAGGCAACAATTTACCATCGATAGTAACGACTATTTCACCCTGCTCATACGTTTTAACATCATTGACATCACAAATTATTTTTCTTTCATTCTCACGACTAGATTCATTAAACTCATTATTTCTCTCATCATCATCATTGTTCCGAGTGCTTTCGGCAACCCTCATACCCGCAGTGCTATCCTTATCAGTGAATTCGCAATTATCGTTAATCAACGTTTGTTTACTTGATTTTCGTAAATTCTTACGTTTTCCCGTAACACGTTTTTTCCTTCTTGTTGCGAATTCGCCAGCCGGACGCGACAATGTCTTTGTAACATTAATCGCGACACTATTAGCAGATAGTGCAGGCATGGGGTTGCCTTGCAAGTTTTTTGACGGCTCAATGTCGTCCGGCTCGTCGTTATCATCATCGCTCTCATTGATCTTCAGGCCGACAAATAAATCCGGTGAATTAGCACGTTTCAGCCATTGCGTCACAGCTTCGGTTATCGGGTGCTCGGAGAAACGCGTCTGGCTCTCGAAGCCAGAGTCCTCATTCGATGGATCGTTCACATGATTCTCATGCTTATCATCGTTGTAACTGTCTAATGTTGATACACTTGAACGTGGTACTTGTGCCTCAATTGCCTCAATGCCCATTGTCACTTCAATATCAATTCCATCGAGCTTAGCATCTAATTTATTATCATCAAACTCTGGTCCTGGTGTTGGTTCACGAATAATCTTTGTCGATTTGTACTTCTTTCGTGTGCCATTAGCATTTGTTTTTGCTAATACCTTCAGGCTTATTGTTTCGGTCTTCAGATCTGGAGATTGTTGAACCTCGTTCAAGCCACCGTTCGCCAATTTATCGTAATCTTCTTCATTGCCGTTTGATACAATTGTTTCCATGGATTCTTCCAGGGAATTGCATAAGCCATTGGTTAATTCTTTTGGTGTTTCTAATTTTTCAACGATTTCAGTGAACTCTTTGCATGTCACATCAACGCCAATTTCAGTTTCATGAATTTCTTCGGGTGCCTGATGATTCAATTCAGTTGCAATTGCCTCAGTTGCGTATTCAACGTCTGTTACAACTGGTGATTCAGTTTGTGAATCGTTAGTCTCTTGTATTGTTGTGTCGTTTGATAATTCTTGAGTTAAAATCGTATCGGACGGCTCTGTGTCACCTGTCATGGTCTCTGGTGTTATCGTTGGAGATGCGGTTATTGTACTTGATCTCAATTGAAATTCCTTGCAATCTGGATTTAATGGACGATTACTTGGTACAAATGGAGCTGTTAAATTTACGTTGTCTGCTTCGGAACTGTAATCCTCTTCCTCCAGTCCGTAATCCTCGATATTATCCTTTTTTATTAAAAGAGAAAAAATTGATAAATAATGCGCAGATTAATTTTATTCTGTTGAAATTGTGAAATTTTTATAGTTACTTACCTGACCAATTGGACGTCTCGGTTTTCTTCGACTCAGTTTTTTTTTCTTTCTCCGTTTGGCACACATCGACGCCCCCGCAGTCATCTCTGTTGTCCTTACCATTTGTCCACTCTGAATTGTCATACCTTCAATGAGAGAATCAAGAAAATTTCATTATTTCTCGGGTTATTAATGTGTTATTAATGATTTTTTTTTTTTCATAGTCAAAATGGCATAAAACATTTAATCAACAATTTAAATAACATCGGCTTCTTCTTTTTTCCTCTTTTTCTGTAATGTTGACAACCCCATCGAGAAGACACAATTGTTGCGCCTTTCAATAGATAAACTTCTCCCTTCTAGTTATTTTTACATGACATCTATTTAAGTTCGTAGCAATGTGGTGAGTCTTGCCAAAGCTACAGCTTTCGGCCTCGACAACCCGAACCAATGGAATATTTCGAACAACTAAATGCCCGTTTGTAAATCGTAGAAAATAAAATGAAAATTAATGAAAAAGAAGAAAAAGCAAAGAAACCAAGACACAATTCAAACTCCCGTATAATTACGTGAATCAATGAAAATTTATCAATAAAATTGCGTGTTTATGTGATTCATTTAGCTTGCTGTGAGACTCATTCAATGTTATATTCATTGAATTTTAGTGCCAGTGATCTGCACACCTTTATACAATTTTTCTCTCTTTATTCAATTTCAAATCGTTTTATCCTTATTTTTTTTTTTTGGTTCCCTTTTTTTTTATTTGTTACCTTGAACGAAGCATAGGCGAGATGTCTATAAAACAGCAAGGACGACGATGAACGGGACAGCAGTTGTGAATCTGGACATACCCCTTTTCCCTTGACGATTGTCCACACGTTACTGTTCTCGTTTTAACAATTAGAAAGAGGTAGCAATCAAGCGGATTGTACCGGTTTTAAACGGTTGCAACGGGGGAGCCCGAGAAAAATAACGCGGACAAATGCTTGAGCAATGTCAATTAATCTATTGCAACAATTGAACTTATTTTTTTTTTTTTCATTAAATTGAAATAATTAAATTAATTAATACAAAACAAAACTTTGCTCAATCATTATTCTCATCATTTGATATTCATGACAATTAATTTCTCCCGTTGATTCCGTCACAGCGTGTGCGCGAATTGTTCAAAGTAAAATGTAACAAGCTGCAACGATTCAACTCAAAATCCCAACAACAAAATTACTTAATTTACCAAAATTTATAAAATTAATTCGATCTCCGAATGGTTTGTCTCTTTATCAATCGAGAATACTCAATTAATTTTTGTTTCTTTGTTATTAAAAAAAAAACGAACCATTGACATTAATAAGCGTTGGCCCAAACATGTAACCAGGATACATATAAGGCTGTGGCGGTACAACATGATGTGATACATGAAGTTGTTGAGCAAGGACAGTTTCAAGGCATGGCTCAGGTGTAAACGTTGTCTCCGTCACAGTTTCCCCATTGGTTGTATCCTCAGCTGTCCCATTTGATCTCTGCTGTTCCTCATCCCCCGGTTGATCCTCTCCACCTATACTCTCGCTCCAACTTGCACTTCCATTCTCCACCGTTTCTCCATTAGAATTTGTGCTGTTAACTTGCGCCTGTGCTACCCCATTCTCCTCAGAATTAGTAAATTGTCCCACTTGTTGGTTCTGCAAAGGTAATAAACAAGGTGATAGGGTTAAATACATTGGATTCAGCTGTGTTGGCATATGACTGAAATAACTGGGACTGATGTTAAGGTTGTTTTAATTTAAAAATAGAAGTCGTTGACCTGATAATCAATTAGACAATATGGCTGCTCGAGTTTTGGTACATATGCAGGATTGACCCACTCTATTGGTCTCAATGGTACAGCCTCACAGGGCATTGCTGCTAGTAAATTGTGCATTGGTGGTCCTGGCATTGGCGGTCCCACAACCATAACTGGATATTCGTAATAATAACCACTGGATGGATCGTAGAATGTACCGTAGCTCATTTGTGCTGATGGCTCAGTCATTGGTGGATACTCCTCCAGGCCACTGTCACGGCAGTCGAGTAATTGCAGGTCCTCCGTCGTCTCGCTTCCATCTAAAATGAAAAAATCATGATTATCATGAATTCTTGGGTCATGCTTCTTTTTAATTCAATCAGGACGTACCTGCGGTTGAATGCGAGGCTGATTGACTCTCCGTAGTCGATGGTGTTGCACTTGTACTCGCATTGTTACTCGTCCATACTTTCTTTCTCGCTAAATAACCCTTTTTAAATAATACATCCTGACGAGGTGTAGTTATCCTAGTGTATTCGTTCTCATCGAATATTATTTTCGGCTGGCTTCTGGAGGGCGATGCACCAGTTGAATCACCCGTAACACCATTCTCATTTCTCGTGTCACTTCTATTATGTATCTGTTTATGATTAACAGTATGTGAATTGTGTTGGGAGTTTCTTGTACCATTTTCACGTGTCTTGCCATCACGTATTCCATCCTCGTCGTCTTCTTCGCCGGCTGGTGCTGAAAATAAAATAAAATAATGAGATATAATTCATGAGGTGAATTATGTAATGAGCAGAGTGAAATTTTCATCTTTCGCTCTTTTCATTTTTAATTATCAATGGAAGCAAGGATTTTTTTCTAAAGTATCTAAGTGATGATTGCGCCGGTATTAATACTGATGTTGAGAGGACAAATCGTACCATATTGGTACCTCGCTATTAGAAGAATGTAGTGAGCTGAACCGATCACGTGGCTGACTTTTTTCTTCTGACGCCACTGCATTATTCTATCCTCTTTTTTCTCTCTCTCTCTTTTTTTGTTCAAATATAAAGGAAGAATGGAATATTTCTCCTATCTCTTAGACAATGAACTCCTCTTGTTTCTGATAATAACTGTATTTTTTTTTTTTCTCTTATTTTTAATGAAAAAATACAGGCAAGAGTAATGCAAACTGTCTCGTACAATGCACGATGTGTGACTGCGGTTAAATTGTACCGCGTGCCGAAACTAGAAATAGTAACAGAATGAGAATAGAAGGAACATTGTGATTGAAGTAGCATCGTTGACTTTAATTTATTGATACCAAATTTAATGTTCGTTCATTAAAACTGATTTTATAATGAAATTGGATTATTCAATGAGTTTCACGTTTAGAATGGGAAATTTTTTTTTTTTCATTCTTTCAATGAATATGTGGCAAATAAACGTTGATTTTTGGGGACAAAACTTTGAATTCTCCATCGTAATTATTCTTCACTTGAGCAAAGAGTTCAATGACCAGTTGTGAGACAGCATTTGGCACACGGGCACTAATGCTCACTAATTCCAAACAAAATAGAAAATGAAATGAAAAAAAAAGTAGAGAAATGAAAAAGAACAACTGCTCCTTCTCTTCCTTCTTCTGTCTCTCGTTTTTTTTTTTTGAATTTTCTTCTCGAGGATGATGGTTTAACTCTGGATGTTAGTGCAGAACTGACCCAGAGGCACTTCGATTTTCGCCGGAGGTATGGCCGCCTAGCCGGTGTATTCTCTATCTCTACTCTGTCTCCAAGCATATATTGCAAATATCGAGCAAAAGCATCTAGTCAGAGTGAGAAGGGAGGAATTATTCCTCGCGTCTGCGCAAAATTCATTGTTCAACCCGTTTTATTCAATCAGACTGCATGGAAACTGGGATTTACGAAAAAGAAATTCTCGCAAATTCGTGGAGAGACTGAGTTGGTGCTTCTGAAGAGGAGAAAGAGAAGAATACCAGTCTCTGAAGAGACAAAATGAAGATTCAAAGCATTTCACTCATCAGCATAGAAGACAGCGTTAGATGAAGGGGTGGGGTTCCTTCTCAGTTCCCCTATTTAAAAAAAGAAAAACAGTTTAGAACGTCCATTAAGACCGTTATAGAACAGCTAGTGAAGATATTGTTGCTAACTCACTGCCAAACAACTGATACTAAATGACCCAATCGCTTCCTAGCGTAGGTGGAATTGGATTAGCGAAGAAAAATAATAAGGAAGAGAGCTTGATAAATGAGTATCAAATTTTCGGAAAAATTCATCTTATTTCATCATCTGTTTTTTTTTAAATATCTCGGAATTTAAGCGAGATAGAGCGATTTTACAAGAATCCTTTTTTGTAGCTCTTGAAATTCTCTACAAAAAAGGATTCATGCAAAATTACTCTATCTCTCTTCAATACCGAGATATTTACAAAAAACTGATGATGGAATTGAATGAATTACTTTGAAAAATGAATAACGTTGAAATTGAATTCTTAGCTTCTCTCTGTATGAAATTTCAATACGATAAGATACATGCTGAAGCTTTTAAAATTCTCAGGAGGTTTCACGATCCCAGTCTCATCTCTAATTACATTAATTCCATGAATATCGATTTGTTATTGAAATTAACTGGATTATTATCTTCAGAAGGGATGCCTCGGGTTTTCTTCACGATTGAGAGAAGAGAAAATAGATAATAGAATGACTCTCTCGTGGCTATTTGCTGGCCAAAATCAACGGACAACTGCCTGAAAATTCAAACGTTAGTGTATTATTTTGCGCACGCATTTGAACCATAGTTATGAATAGCACGTGAGGCCAGTGACGAATGAATTCACAAGAGATACCTATCTCTCTTCGTCACATGTCTCATCATCCCAAACTCTTACATTATTATTTTTTTTTCACCACAAGTGAACTAATTCGTACAGTGTCACGAGACTAATAACGAGTCACGCCCCATTTATCTAGTTTCCTCATAACTTATTCATAAATAAAAATCATTGAATTATTGTATATTAATAATTCACAATTCTCCTCTTGAATTTTTCGGTGAATTTTCGTGGAATCTCACGCGATAAGGGGTCACCATTGATGCGTTGAGGTCAATGCAAAAAAAAAAATAAAATAAGAATCATCTGAGACGTTACGCAATCGGTTAGAAGCGACATTAGCAGAAAGAGCCTTATAACCTCAAACTCCTCTTGAATTCTGCAATTGAAATAAATAAAAGTAATCCAGAGTTTGTTGGCCTCTAACACATTGTTTCGTTACAGTTTTCTTTTTCATTCCACCTCTCCCCTTTCTTCCTCAGCTCCTAAAGCCCATCGTAATTTTCTATTCTCGATATTGTGTGCTCTATACTGGAGTCGTCTTGACTCTGCGAACTCTAACTCGTATCGATTCGACCTCGTGACTCCAAGCGATACACTTCCTCGTCCTTTTAATATCAAATAGCAATGAAAAATCAAATTTGTTTGATAATCCTTGAGAGTCATTCCACATCTGTCTCCGGTATTTCTCAATGAATAAATAAGAGAGGAAGTCCAGGGGCTCATGATGCTCATTAACCACACGATTACATGAAGAAGTCAATTTTCTCATTATTTCTTCTCTTTCCTTGTGTCTAGAAGTTGAAATACTCTCAATTAATTCTCTTATCCATGACCGATAAACTTGCGCTTGATACCAACTGATAGAGCAAGAAAAATAAGATGAATTTTGTAGGAAAAAAAGGAACATAAACGATAAACAAAGTTCATTCGTTTGATGCACATTGAGCAAAGGGCAAAAGTAGACTTTTACACACTGGACAGGTGTAGAAAAAGTATCTAGAGAATCTCACTCTCTCTCTCTTTTTTCCCTCACAGGCCTCTTCAGGGTTATGTGTGTGTGTGCGGATCGATGCTAGTCAACTGTGTAGAGTGAGACAGAGTTACCAGAGGGATAACAATATACTCTGTTTTCTCCTCCTCTTGTGTCCTCCCCGCACCATCGGATTTACCCTCTGCCCGTTCTCCCCCGATTGTCGACGGCCAAGGAGGCCGCGATGTCCAATCGACGATCGAACTGAAAGCCAACGGATTCACCGTTGAGATTCATAGCTTTACGTTAACTCAATTTCTTTCATTATTGCCTTCTTTTGAGTGATGAAAATTGCCTCAATACTGGAGCCATAAATCACTTTTCCAGTAAATATTTGGATAAATTCATAATTCTCACCTCTCTGTCCATTATCATTACACTATTTCCAATGGGAATAATTGGAAAAAAATTGTCGGATCGATGACCGTCGGAGGCTGTGACGTAATTTTAAAAAAAGAAAGAGATATAATGAAATACGTGAACATACGAGACAGAGGCATCGTGGGAAGAGGAATTAGAGTGTTTTAAAGTGGGATTATAAAATCAGTGATTAAAAAAAAGAAATGGGCTTTTTTAAAGTTTTAAAACAACCTTACCGGCAATATTTAGGGTTCTCCATCGTGTTTTACGTTTGTAACCCTTTCCCATGTTCTAATCCTCGTGGAGAACGAGACCGTACTGGTCTTCGTCTCCGTTTCCACTCGTTTCCTCACGTTTCGTATTAATTCCACCCGTTTTAAATGTGAAATTACTAAAAAAAAACAAATCAGCCTTATTTACTCTTTATTTCTCTCTATTCCTTTTTTTTTTACCTCCTTTTTGAATAATGTATATTATTATCTTTATCTGTAATTTATTAACAGACTTTCCACCTTGTAAATTATCATTTAATGTTCACTATCTTTTCATTATTTTCCTTTTTTTTTTTTTTTCGAAAATTTAGTTATAGAAAATGAGTGAAAAATGGAGAAAAGGAGAAACGAGTTGAGCCAGTTGCCTGGCCAACCCCTTCAATCTCCTAACGTTTATTCAAATTTAACATTCGTTACTATTCGTACACTCTCTCTAATCCCTCCTATTATTATTATTATTATTATTATTTTAATATTGAGTAGAGTTTATTCACGTTATCTACTTCGTTAACAAAAAAATGTATCTTTGGCTCCCGGCTGAGCACCAACTCGTACCGTCCTCAATGACTTCAGCGCCCGTGTCCAACGACTCGCAACCGCACACTGCACAATTCCCCCCACTCCACCCTACATTACCACCTCTCTCGCAACCCCCAGTAACACCCCACGGATGATGACGTAACAACTCTTTGGTCACTCACCGGAATTATTTTCATAGCGATTATTGTAGAATTATTTCCTCGTTATTAATGTGTAAATAATTGGATGAATTAATGGATTTAATTGAGGATTGTTTTTTTTTTTTTTTTTATGTGGGAATTTGAGAGTGTGAGAAAACTTGTGGTATTGTTTTATTATTGATTCAAATAATTGCGGAAATATTTACGAAGAATCCCGCGTTGCGCATGCGTACTTGTGATTGTTAATGGTCGACGTTAATTTTACGTATCACTTCACCATGGTAACAGAGAAAGAAATGGGATTTTAAGATGGTGGAATTTTTGAATTTAGGGGAATTGGCGGGATTTTTTTACCGGCCGGTTTGAATATTTCATTTTTCACAGTAGCGACAAGATTGTTGAATTTATTCGTGCTTAATAATTGAACATTGGCATTAGTTTGTTTCATCATTCGGTGAGTTTTTAGAGTTATTTTGTTATTATCATTCTGGTCTTATGATAATTATGTAAAATACGAGAATAGAGAGTTATTTATTACGGTTATTTTCGTGCAATGAAGAGAATGGAGACATAACCTTATTTTTTTGCTTGCAGGTTCTCATGATACTGGTTAATACATTGGGATTTATTGAAAAATGATGAAATTAACATCGTTGCATGATTTCGAGGCTCCAATTGAGGATGAGAGAGCTGTTGTGGGGGTTATTGATGGGGAGATGATTTATTGCGATAAAAATCATCTTCACGACGAGATTCAGCCGTTCTTCAAGTACATCAGAGACTGTCCGGAGATCAATGTCACTCCGGACTCTCTGGCGACGAGAGAATCGGCGAGGACAATTGGTGCAGCTGATTTGTTTCTGTCGGTTGAAGACAGTGCTTTTAAAAAAATCGCCAGTGTCCTGAGGGAAAAGGGGATTATTGAGGCTATCAAAGTTGCTGCTGGACAGGATCCAGAGAGAATTAGCAAAATTGTGCACTGGGCTGCAACGAGGTGATTTTTATTGAGTAATTTAATTGCATTCTCTTTGTTTTTTGAGATAAATTATGGAAAGAATTGAATTGTTTTAGGATAACGTTTCTCCTGGATTTTATTGAGAGAAAAACGTCGTCTTACGAGGGATTACCTTCGGTTGGTTCCGGATCAGTCGCAGATATCGCTGCTACGAGAGACTGGACAACTGCTTTGGTGAGGAATTTATTTCTTTAAATTTAAAAAGAAAAGGAAATGAGTGCAGGGTCAATTTCCGAGAGATTCTTAAAGAAAATATTCGTAAGAAGGGAAATTAAAAAAATGTTTTCCATGTAATTTCCTTTGGAAATTATTCTTTCACTTCCACCTCATTTATTGTTAATATTAATGAAATGTTGATTTTTAAGGTCCGATGCTTGGCATGGCATCCACACTGTACACGTCTAGCTGTGGCCACTCGTGACGACAGAATTCGCATATTTTCACATGAAATCCAAGGTGTAGCTGTTTTGAGACATGGTGCACAGAAATCAGTGTGCTCAATGAGCTGGCGGCCAAATGCTGGACGTGAATTAGCAGCAGCATGCCAAAGTGGTGTACTGGTTTGGACCATTGAATTGGGTGCTGCGAGTAATTCATTGTCACATGCTGTACTTTTGAGACTGCGAAATCATGCGCCGGTTACGAGCGTCAATTGGCATCCACAGGGAGATTTATTGGTCTCTTGTTCACCGAATGACTTTAATATGATCGTTTGGGACGTTGCTAAAGAGGAGGGAGTTCCTTTGAAAAGAGTTGGCGGTGGTGGATTGTGCTTCACAAAATGGTCACTCTGTGGAAATAAATTACTCGCTGCTACCTGTCGGACAGTCTTCCGGTAAATAAAATGAAGATTCTATTAAAATTATGAGGAAATACCTCAGAGAGAAGAATTTTCAGAAAATTCGGAAAAATCTATTCTCACATATGTGTACCAATGGAATCCCCATTAGTCATGGAATCCCCATTGGTCATGGAATGTCCTTTTTACCCCAGATTCTCGTGTTTCTATTGTTCTATCCTCTGCCTCTCGTATTTCTTTACCGAAAACATATTTCCCAACTTTCTATTGGTAAAACAATGTGAACATGTGATTTCAGGGTTTGGAATGCTGGAACCGGGGGTCCGTGGTCAGCTGAACGCTGGACAGTTCCAAGTGGGCGCGTGGCAGCTGCATGTTTCGGTCCCCATCAAACATTAATCTTCACATCAACCGAGGACCCAGCCACTCTGTTCTCACTACCCCTTCAAGATAATATTTTCGATGTAAAAAATGACAGTCTATCGAATGATCCAAAGGCTGCTGTGCCACTCATTGATTTAACTAGGATTTCTTTCAATAATGAAAATTCATTGAGCGTTGGTGGAAGAGTTGTGGCGATGGATTGGGATCCGAGTGGACAGTACCTCGCAATTTTATTCCATGTACGTTAATTAATGTTAAATCAATTAAATTCTCTCAATTAATTATTTATTAATTTTTTTTCAGGAAAGTCCGGTGGTTGCAGTTTTTAAGACAATAATCGGCGCTTTCTTCAGACTCACAGAAATCACTCCAGCCTGTTTAGTCAAGGGTTTCCCAGGGGAAACACCGAATTGTCTACAATTTCATCAGACAATCCACTCGAATGAATCAAAAGCGTGCTTAACAATTGCATGGAGCAGCGGCCGTATCCAGCAGTTTCCAATTGTTGATAATAACAAAGGAAACACACCCCCGAGACAACCACGTCCATTAAACAACGGTCTATCATCACCCACTTACAACAATTACTCATTCCAATGACATAATCAAAGTTAATTATTTTTTTACACACACAATTGCCACATTCACTCTACTGATCTAAAATAAACCGAAATTCCACTGAATACCAATAGATCAATTATTGAAGGAAAAAAAGAGGGGAAGATGAGGCAGAGTGTTTTGAGATGAAGATGAAAGAGGGGAGAATTTCTGAGTTTTGTATCTAATTATATAAAGTCACATGCAGAGCTCACGCCTTTCTATTTTCGACGCCACTTGACCGTACGCTAAACGATGACAAGAAGAACCTTACGTATACCCTTTCACATACAAATATATCATGCATTCTCATGATTTCTTTTATTTCATTACTTTTATTTAAATTCTTGAATAAACAAAAATAGAAAGCCGTGAACGACTGACAATCTCTAGATTCTAGTGTCTCTTTCTGTTAGAAAAATTTAATCTTTTAATTAAATTCATTATATTTTTTACCATAAATATATTGTCATTTCATCCGCATGTGTTCAACGATCAGATGCAGTATATTATTTCAGCGGCCGGGGGCTTACACACATATGCGAGAGGATAATACCATTGGGTTTCCAACTATATGAACGAGGTTGACAGGTGCCTTTGGAGAAAAACGAGAGGAAAAAAAATGGAAAAAATCGAAGAGAGAAGAGGGAACGAGCAGCAGGGGGAAAAAAAAGTGAAAAAAAAATCAGAGGCCCCTGAGGACGAGTCAGTGTACAACATTAAATGTAAGCACAGAGGGCTGGCAGACCACATGTCCCACTCTATCACTTAACTACCCGTAATATGATGTACAACCGTTTTTCCATGCTTGTGTGTATGTGTGAGTCGAAGGGACTAGCATATGCACGTGTTTTCTTGGGGGGGAATTGCAGGATGGGACAGGGAGCTGTGGAGGACAAGTGCATGGACCGCCACCGAAGTTGTCGTTTTTTATTTCTTTTTTAACGATGGAAGAGGATTTTTATTTCATTTTTTTTTCCACCCAAAAATTGTGGGGGCGTAGAAAAGGGAAAATTTGGTGTCACATTCGTATGTTTTGAGGATTTTGGTGTTTACTATCTTATGGACTAACGGTGAGATCTCATCCCATTAATCACAAATACAGAAAATTCCCGCCCATTTTTCTCACAGGATTTAAACAGCGAGAGATCTCTGCTCATTGAATTATAGGATTTCCTTTTTTTTAGTAATTCGTGAATAACTTTGGAGCGAGTGGATTTAGGAGAATTTATCATCAGACCTTTTTTGTAGAGAATTTTGTTGTCTACAAAAAAGGTCTCTTGTGAAATTTTGATAAAACTAATAGTTTCAATGATATTCATGAAATAATGAAAAACTCGAGTACTCTACTACTAAATTCCACTTTTATCTCGAGCAAGAGTTTATTTAATCCGACATTTTCGTATAAACATTTGCCTGAATTCTTGAGGGACAAAATAAAAGAAGTATTCATCCATAAAACATAATAATAATAATAGAATGATAAAAGTTCTTTAGCATGAAGAGAATGAAATGAAAAAGAAAAAAACAGCAGTAAGTGACGCGTGTGTGCGGCAGCTGTTTTGACAATTTTTTGTAATTACTCTTCATCTGATTTTTCTACTCTTGAAATTCTACTTACACCAATGCATCCCAGATGAGTCTCAATCAGCTCTATAATCCCCGAATTCTCCAATTCTCCCCCTAAAAAAAACCACAGAAAAAATAAAAAAGTACAAATCACTCTCCGAAGGATCTCATTCAAAGGAAAACATTTCTGTGAGAAAATTCCCTCAAGAATGTTAAAAACCCCTATAATTCCTATTTTCTCAAAAAACAAACCCCCCCCAAAAAAAAGGGGAGAAGCGTCAAAAACAAAAAAAAACATCCAATAAAAAGGACAACGCACTCCTTACCCATTAAGACCTCTGAATGGTCAAGTAAAAAACGGAGATACCATGGAATTGAGTTGAAAAAATCATAAAGTGATAAAAAAATTAAAAGGGGAAAGCTTGGGATGACGGACGATTGTAACAGATGGTGCAGTAGCTAGTAGACACCCTCTCCAGTTTAACGGACCCCTCACGGGTGCAAGTGTACACATATTTTGAAGACATGCACAATGTTACGCCTGGGGAAGAAGAAGTGGCAGAAGAAGAAGAAGAAGAAGAAGAAGAAGCGTTATTCAAGGAGCCACGCGAGTGGGCGGTGTCTTCCACAATGCTGCATTCCCTTTGGGCCTCTTTTCTGGTCCACGAGGAGTGGGGGTAATTCTAATGCATTTCAATTTCTGTTTCAGACCCTTCGACCGTCTTTATCTCGGGTCAGTAGTCTCTCGTTTGTCGTCAACTCGTCATCATCCGGAGGCTTTTCATGTGGTACTTGTAGAGCCACTTATATCATGCTGCTTGAAAATTACCAAACTGTCAATATGGATAACGAGGATTTTGTTGTCAATGGGTTCAGTGCTATTGAGCCGATAACACCGAGTATGGATAGTGCTAATACGTTCTGTTGGTCGCCGAATTTTTCAAATTCAAGTCCACGTGGAGAGTGGGAACAAATGTCCAATGTATTTGAGTATCCACCGAGTGGAAGAATTGGTCCATTGACAATTGGCATAAATTCACCGGGTAGTACTGGAAGTGAAATTAATACGCCAACATCGTGGACCGGTGGATTACAGGATTTAAACGATTTTTCTAATGATGAAATGAGACTGCCATCAGTCGCAACTGCATTCTCATTCTCACGTAATTTTTGTAATAATTATTACGAGGAACAATCGAATTATCATGACTTCAATCAGGACTGCTCCTACGACGACATGCAGCTTGGTATTTCACATGAACTGGATAGATTTCAATTGGAAGAGGTGCAGGACTTTAGCACGGTTCAGGCTGTGGAAGAATTTGATTTGAGTTTCATCAGAGGAGATCCAACGACATTAATGAGTAATGTGGGAGTTTCTGAAATGGGACACGATGCTTTTGGTAATGAAGAGTGCTATGCAGTTGGACACTTGGTGACAGATCATGGAATTACTGGTGCACCTGATTTTATAAAGGAAGAGGCTGATACTTCGAATCAAGTTGTTGTGTCGCAGCAGGATGGATTGATGCTAGAAAAGTGCAATAATGGTGCACCGAGTCGTAAATACAATTCTGAAGGTAAACTCATTTCTCCAATGATATCTATAAACTTAAAATTGAGAATTAGAGAATATTAAACACATGTTCAATTTTTTACAGGTAATTTAGTTTATCAATGCCGCTGGATCGATTGCGGCTGTGTTTTCACAGAACAGTGCGGTTTAGTCAAGCACATTGAGAAACGTCACGTCGAGACATCGGCAAACAATTCACACGGTGGCAAAAGATCGCAGAAAGACAGGGAGAAGGATGGTGTAACGAGTCAGGATATATTTACGTGTTACTGGAAAGGCTGTCCCAGGGGAAAACCGTTCAATGCGAGATACAAATTGCTCATTCACATGAGAGTGCACAGTGGAGAGAAGCCAAACAAATGCGATGTTAGTGTTTTATTTATTTTTATTATTATTCTTTGTGAATATTGGAAGCTTGTATTAACCGCAAATTCTATTGCAGTTTCCAGGATGCAAAAAGGCTTTCTCCAGACTCGAGAATCTCAAGATTCATCAGAGATCGCACACAGGTGAAAGGCCGTACGCATGTCAGCATCGTGGATGCTCCAAGGCGTTCAGTAACAGCAGTGATCGAGCGAAGCACCAGAGAACGCACTTCGATACGGTGAGAATTGAATTCCAAATTTTGTAAAATTAAAATGAAGATTGTTTTATTTAATCATTCACCTCTCTTGCAGAAACCCTATCGCTGCTCAGTTGACGGCTGCGGAAAACGTTATACCGATCCCTCGAGTCTCCGCAAACACGTGAAGAATCATACAGAAACCGCTGCATTATCGGAACTGAAACCCAATGTAAAACAGAGTTACAAAATTTCGAATGATGAGGAGAATCACAAAGTCCCGGAATTCAATGGCAGAGTTTATAAAAATGAGGCTGATAATGATGTTAATTTTGGAGGAATCAGTGGGAATTGGACGAAACTGGAGGTAATGGATGAGAGTCAACCGGAGTTTGTGCCGTATGAATCAGTCGCTAGGATATTGGGAGATGATGAGAATTGCGTCATCGATAGCGTAGGTAAGAAAAGTCACGAATATAAAATTTATCCTCTTTCATCATCATTTTCTCGAGAATATCCGAGAATAATGGGGAGAAAATGACATTAATTCATCGAGAAAAAATCAGTAATTCCGTTGAATTCCATCAAAGTATTTTTGGAAATGGGAAAAAACTGTCTTCGCTTTTTTCTCATGAAATAATAATAATTCCGAGGGTGTGGAGAGTGGGAGAGGTGGTAAACGAGGTATAACTCATAAGCAATCTCAGAGGAGGTTCCTACGTTCTTGCTACTTCTACCACACACTGAGATTCAAAATAATACTCTCCACTCTTTGGATTTTTTTTTTTTCCTCCAAATACGAAATCTACACATGCACTCGCACGCGACAAACGACACGTGCTTTACACGCGCTATAATTCTTGTATTTTTTCCATGATTTTTTTCCACTTCTGATTATTTCTTCAATTAATTCATTTCAATCATTGATTACTCAAGATTTTTTAATTATTATTTCCAGGATTAGATAATGGTATGGCTGATTTTCAAGAGCTGAGCCCAGAGATAGAGAGACAATTTTTGGATCTAAATAATCTGGACGAGACTGATTTTTCCTGAATTATCATCAAATGATTTTATTCAATTATTCAATAATCATGAAATTCATTTACATTATAAAATTTTCATTGAATTTATTGTTAATATCATTATACAATTGTAATATTGATAACTGAGTGACCAAAATCCAAAGACACTAGTTTATAACATTAGTTATTAAGTTTTTTAATTTTTTTTTAAGCGAAAAATCATATATTTTTGTAAATAGAATAAATTGTATATACTTGGAGAAATTAAAAGGAATTAGAGAATTTAATAATTAGTGTACAATCTTCCTCTTTGAGAATATTCCAGATAATTCCCTTGAAATTGCCTAGAACTTCATTTTGCTGTGAATTGGTGTAGTCCTGTTACGAAAATTCAATGTATTAGAGATAAATCGATTAATTAAGATCATTATTATGAAATAATTTACCTCGTTTATATAAATGCTGCCTGTCTGTTCACCATGTTCAACGAGAAGATCATCGTCCTCTGATGATCTGATGCATTGTCTTATTCGCTTTTTCCTCAATTCGCTCAATCCTATTTTTGATGGCAAATTCACGTGTCACCAATAAACTGGAGAAGGAAAAATTCCATTTTTCCCCAAAAAATCGGGATAATCCCAATTGTAATAACGAAAATAATGAAACTTTAATTTCAACAGATTCATGGAATTAAAGAGTACTCACAAATCCAAAAAGAAAAATAGCTGAAGCAATGTAGAACTTCATTTTGTCAGCAAAACTAAGTATTCTGTTGAATCGTGAAGAAAATAATGGAGATCGAGGACTCCAATGTCACGAATGAATACTTTCCGGAGCAGAAGGAAATAAAAGTGGGGGAAAAGCGATATCTAGGATTTAATGAGTCGACGTGGCTCTTTTTTGTCGCGTGGAAAATTCAACTCAATTTTTTTTTATTTCATTGAATTTATTGTTAATTTCATACAATTGTCAACACAAGTATAATATTGATTTTTTTCTCTTTTAGATAAATTGTATGTACTTTAAGAAATTAAAAGGAATGTGAAAATTGAAGAATTAACTTAAGCACACGATTCCAGATCTTTTCCTTCCCCTTTGAGAAGATCGCAGATGGTTCCCTTGAAATTTTCGAAAGCTGATCCTGGCTGTGAAGCTGAGTAGTCCTGTTACAATAATTCAGTGTATTAAAGAACAATAGATTAATTGAGATGATTATCATAAAATAATTTACCCCGTTTATATAAATGGATGGGACAAATCGTAGTTTTTTCGGGAGGCTGTGTGTTTTGTCACCGTGAGCAGCAAGAAGGTCCTTTCCAGCCGATGATTGGATGCAATCAAAGATTTTCTGCTGTGCCGATTCGCTGAGTCCAATAGTCTTGATGCACTTGAACGAGAAAAAATCATTAAATAAATAGATATATTCGAGCTAAAAAAATCATAAATAATACTTACTCTTGGTACAGAGACCGGTGGGAATGAAGTTGCCATAACGCAATTAACCAGATTAACAGAAAGCTCCTGTTTACTTCCAGAAGCCGATGTTTCCTCGATCACATGAAGTGCACATGCTTGCGCCATGTTGCCATTACACTCGTTATTTCCATGCTGGCATGAAAATTCCCATGCATTTTCTTCGTCACGCTTATGCTGAAAACGAAGGGAAATTAATCAGTTAATTCTTCGAATTTTTCAGAGATATTGATGAGGATTTTTTCATTCACTCACAGTGGCCTTTCCGTAAGGAACGAAAGTAACATCGAGGTGATCTTTGAGAGCAGGATAGGATGGTCCTAATTCGTTTACAATGAAATACATGCTGTCTCCACACATTGACTCGTAGTAGACCTCTACACGAATGCATGGGGATGATTTGCAGGCAGCATCTGTCCCGATCAACTGAAAACATTTGTTTTTTAAGAATATCTTGGAAAATAAGCGAGATAGCGGATTTTTTGTAGAAACCTTTTTTATAGAGAAAAGTCAGAGCTACAATAAAGGTATCTACTAAATTTTCGCTATCTCGCTTAGTTTCCGAGATATTCAAGGTATAATGAACGTTTCGCTTCTTCATTTTTTCTAAATTATTTTTATTTGGTAATTTCTGAAGATGTGGAATGTTGATTTAAAAAAGAGAGTATCGACCTCTCTCCTCATCAAGATGAAAATCTTATCTTTCAAGTGGTTGATAGAGTTTTTAAAAATTAAAATCGAATGAATTTCAAAATTAATTTAAAATTTTCACAATTTTTATTGTTTTCGCCATTTTCCTACGTCATTTTACTATGTGAATAGTGTCAAAATACTATTGGTCGATTTCCGAAGGTCGTGATTGTATTAAATGACGAATCGACGTGTCACCAATAAATCGGAGCAATAAATGATTTTTCTTTAGAATAATAAAAATAACGAAAATAAAAAATGAAATTCAAAAGATTCATTAAATTAAAGACTACTTACTGATCCAAGAAGAAGAAAAATTCCAGAAACTATGTAAATCTTCATTTTGTCAGTCAGAGTAAGTATCCTCTTGAATCGTCAATGAAACAATGAAGAATGATGATTTCACTGGTACGAGCGAACTATTTCAGAAGCGAAAGGAAATAAAAGTGGGGACACACGATATCTTGGATTCAACGACAATCTAGCTAGGAGAGTGGGAGATTAGAGTGAAAGAATAAATGCATCAATGATGTTTATCCTCTTTTTTTCTTCTTCTCACTTTTCTCCTCGTGTATACACAAGTGTAATGGGGTCAGTGAGTTATTTACTTTCCTTCTCTCACAAAATTACTTAAAATCTCTCCGACTAAATTATGATAAATTTGATTGAATCAAAGTTTACTGGAGATTATCCACTGCGGAATAAATATTTAACCCGAGTAGTTTGTCTCGAGTGTTATTGATGATAATAAGAGTGTCGTGATAAGCTTATCTAATATTTAATTTCATCGGATGTTGATTGTAATAATTACATAATAATTTTGCCGATTCCTGATGAAAATTACAATGAAAACATTACGTTGGGATGCCTTGTTGAAACTCCACTGTTCTCTGCACCTCAGCAATTTCTTTATACAATATTTCCGCACGTTCTCTAAATGTTTCCGCCAATTGTTCATTTTTCTGTGCACCTTCACCACGTGCATGCATCTGCGATAAATTGGAGCAGGCATACGGATTCCCTAATTCGCATGATTTAAAATTTAGTTTATAAGCTTCACGAAAATCCGGCTCGATGTATTCCTTCAAAGCGCCCAATTGAATTCCAGCCAAATGAAAACAACCGGTTTCTACATTTAAGTCGTAGCATGCTTTTCTCAACAATTTCATTCCCTGTTTTATTTGGGAGACTTTGTCCTCTTCGATTGGAGCATCGGGAGAAGATGCTAGGTAGCCAGCTTGGAGACATCCTTTTCCGTCATTCAGTTCACAGCCTTTCTTCATGTAGGTGAATGCCTCAAGCACATCCTTGCTGCAGCCTTTGCCTGTGTTTGTTAATTAAATATAAATGAATAATTGCAATATTAATAAAACAAAAATTCAAATTACCCGCTACTCCTCAATCGATAATTCAAAAGTACAATTACCGACCTCTACCTTACCGAGAAATTTATATGTTCCGAATTTTGCACAACTCCTCGGCCAATTTCTCTCGTCACAATTATTCTTATAAGTTTCAGCTGCTTTATCAAAATCCTTGCTTATACTTTCTTGATAATCTCCGAGTAGATGACAGGCTTGACAAAATAAAAGCACGAAATTTTCATTAAATTCTTTATAAAGTGTTGAAAGAAAAGGTTAGATCACTTTAAACTCACCATTTCCATTTTTCTCGCCCTCACAACCAAATTTATATTCCATGTAAATATTCTTGAGATACGCCTGAACATCCTCCTCATTTTTGAAATTAAATGCCATGGCTTGTCAATTTAATCTCACTTTTCCAATAATTAAATTTCAAAAGTCTCTTCTTTGTGTTTTTTATTAAGCCATTGTTGCCCATTACCGACCGAGCACTGCGTTCTCTCTTTGCTTTCAACTGCGCAGAAGCAGCGAGGAATATTTGAAAAATCCGAGGGAACATTTGCGCAGGCCCATTGAATAAAACTAGAATAAACACATTATATGCATGTTCAACAGGGGCAGTTTTACCCCCTGCAAAGTTCGGTCAGCGTGTCGTGCTCTACTTTTTCTATCAATTCCCCAGTTCTTCGGTATTATTGACACCTTTCAGTCATGTCCAATTCCACGAGAATCTTTCATCCACAAATTAGCAGAAAAAAATAATGCTTGACACTCTAAAAAGGTAAAAATCATTCTTTAAACATTAAATTAATTAAAATATTGTGAAATTCATTAATTTTTGCTTCACAGGTTTATCGAGAATCAAAGCTCCACAATGGAATTCACCAAAGTGCAGAAAATTCCAATGGAAGATTGGATTTTTTAAAATTAAATTAAATCCCTCAAATCAGAATTGAGTTACTCGGTCAGATCTAATCTACCCTCTGCGACAACACAACAATTTTATAGCGTGAGTAATTGCCCAAAGTATAAAAACCACAATCATCTTGATTTTTGTGTCCCACGAGTCAAGGTCACACTTGTAAATTAACGTATCACGCAAAAATTTAACCTCTGATTGATGATTGAGGTGTAATTTATTTTGAATTTTCTCCTCGACTGACCTACATTCTATTCAATGTGCAGATGAGCGAGTCTGTGAAAGTTGCAGTGAGATGCAGGCCTATGAACCAACGAGAAAAGGCATCGGGCTGTCAGGTAATGGAGAAAGAAAAATATTTATTTTTCTTTGGCACTTTGAGACTTCCATATTTAACGCAATATGCGAAGGTGTTTTATAGTCAACGGTGAATCACCGGGAGGTGAAAAAAGAGGCAATTGTAATTGTTATATATCGAGCATAGGAAAGGGTAGCTAGGCGACCCCACTGTCAAAACATGCGCGTCTGTCTTCATGATGTTGCATTTTTTTGCTTCATTCCCCGGGTTTCTTTGCCCCAAAAAAAAAACCCTCAGCACTAAATAATTCCCTCGAAATTACCAAAACCAACGATTCCCATGAAATTCCATTGCAGCCACCTTTTTTACCACAAAAAAATTGAATCACCCGCAGCAATGACATTAGCCGTGTCTCGAGGCCACTTAAATAATTAATAAATTAGGTAAAGACATGCCAACAATGTATTTCAATAACCGTGAATTTCGCCCATGAAAAATAGTATTCAGAGAGTACGTGACAAATCGATATTATGTAATAAAATGAGGAAATTCGTGAAAACATTTAGGAGAGAAGGAAAAATAAAAGTGGAGGAAGCAACGCAATCAATTAATCGATTCCGTGCTCTAGATTATACCGAATAGATAAACCAACTATGATCAGTAGTTATTTCCTCATGTATTATTTAATCCCCTTTTTTTTTCCCAGAATGTCGTAGTAGTAGATCCAATCACCAAGACCTGCAGCTTGGAGGGTTCTGATGGTGGTGGTAAAGTGTTCCAATTTGACGCAGCATTCGGTCCAGAATGCACAACTGACAAAGTCTATGAGGATGTTGGATCAGTTGTTGTTGAAGCAGTTCTGGAGGGTTACAATGGCACTGTATTTGCTTATGGTCAGACTGGCTGTGGTAAATCGCACACAATGCAGGGATTTATTGATAAAACCCTGGAGCACATATTCGAGGCAACGTCAACAGCTTCATCGGACACTAGATACCTGGCGCTGCTCTCTTACCTGGAGATATATAACGAGAAGCTTCGGGATTTGCTGCAGGAGAATTGCGTCGAGGGGACACTGCAGCTGAAAGAGGATCCATCACGTGGTACTTATGTTGCTGGTGGCCTGCGTGAGGTGACGGTGAAAGACGCTGCAGAATGTGCGAGACTTGTGGAGCAGGGAGATAGACGACGTGCATTAGCAGCCACAAAGATGAACGCGACGTCTTCTAGGAGTCACGCAGTGCTGACGATATCACTGGAGGCACTTGCGATGAATGAGGACTCTGGTAAACGAGGTGGTGGAGTTAGAAGAGGTCGCCTGCACCTGGTCGACCTGGCTGGCTCGGAAAGACAGGCGAGAACTGGTGCTACTGGTGACAGGCTAAAGGAAGCAGCCAGCATTAATCTTAGTCTCTCGGCACTTGGAAACGTCATCAGTGCTCTTGCCGCTGGTAATGGACGACATGTGCCGTACAGAGACAGTAAATTAACTAGGCTCCTGAGGGACAGTCTGGGTGGTAATGCGAGGACTCTGATGATCGCCTGTGTGAGTCCGTCTAATGACAATGGTGAAGAGACGTTGAGCACGTTGAGGTACGCTGCTCGGGCGAGGTGCATCAAGAATAAACCGATTGTCAATGAGGATCCAAAGGATGCTCTTTTGAGGCAGTATCAGCTTGAGCTGCAGAGACTGAAGAAACTGCTTGAGGGGTCAAAGGACATGGATCTTGGGGATGAGGAGGAGCGAGAGGAGACCGGGGTCACGTACAGCGATGAGGTGGAGAGGCTGAAGAGAGAGTGCGAGGACTCGAATATGTCTGCGCAGAGGCTGAGGGAGGAGCTCGAGACCCTGAGGTGTAGATACGAGAGTGGGAAGGAGATTGAACCTGGTGGCAATAAAATATGGACAACAACTACTCGGGAACTTGATGAGAGACGGAGGAGGAAGAGGGAGGCTGCTAAGAGGGAAGTTATGAAGCGGCTGGAGAGACTGACGATTGGTGGAGAGGCGCAGGATGATACGGAGTTGAGGAAAAGGAGGGACAGGAGGAGACGGAGGCTGGAGATAATTGCTGCTGCTTTGGAGAAGAGCGCACAGGATGGAGATGGCTCGGCCTTTGAAGTTTATGGACAATTGAGGACGACTGAGGATGCACTGAAGAGAATGGCAAAGAGAACTAAACAACTAGAGGCTGAGGCTCTTGATCTTCAGGTTTGTTATCCTTGTTCTTTTTTGCTATTGATAGTTGTATTTCTAGGAGAGTGGAAATGGGAGTTTACCGTTAGTATCATGGGTATCGTTTTATGCGAGAGGGCAAATTATAAGGTATACCGTTATGCTACAGTCTTTTTTTCAACTGCACAGGCATCCTGGGATGCGGAACGCCGTGAACTCTTGCGTAGAGAACTGCTGGCAACACAAATATGCGAGGCTATGCTGCCGCATCTACGTCCAGGCTGTCCGTTGCGTGACCTGATGGCTGTACGCACTGCTGCAACTTGGTGTGATGAACTTGGAAGATGGAGACTGCCGGATACGTCATCAAGAATACCACTGCCACCACCTTCATTGACACTTGATTCGAGAATCAAGGCAGATCATAATAATAATAGCGATGATAAGAATAGTGATGATGAAGTGAGGAGTAGCGATATCAAGGGGCATGATAGGAAGGATATTGTTGAGACTTATTTCAAGAGAAATCGGATTGATGAATTACTTGCAAGAGCTAGAGAGGCTAAAACTTTTGGTAACTATGCATTTACGCTATTTTTGAGAAAACCCATTTATTAATTATTACACATTCCACAGAAACGAACGGGCGATTGAGTAAATCAGGCGGATCCGATGATTCAATGAACGGTTATCTCCAACTGAATGCCCTCAATTTACAGACGAGTGCACCGACATCAACAAATGAAGCACCTGTAAAAATTCCCATACAGCCAATTGGTGGAAGACCTATTGGCGCATTTAATGCCTGGCTGGTCCAGGATACACCGTCACGTACAATGATTAATTCTGGACAATCATCTAAAAAAATACCACCACGTATACTGGAGGCATTACCCTCTCGCATGACCTCCTGACGGGAGACACAATCTGATGATCATTCATATAAATTTTTACGATATTTTATTTATGGTCTTCAGTGAAAGTCATAATTACAACTGTTTCATAATAAGAGACTTTTATATGTAAAATAATATTTTTATTATTGAGAAAAGAGATTTATTTGGGAAAGAGTGAATAATTGAGTGTAATATTAATATATTTGGTCTTGAATAATTCATTGATGTATCTCGAATTTAATTATTATTTCTTCAATTTCTTCTGGATTCTTTGTGTGCAATTGTGAGTTAAATAACACAGGATTTCTCGAATGATTGATTAATGAAATTTTTGCTTATTTACGAGTGTGATTACAATGAAACATGTTGAATTTCATAAACAAGTGTGAATATTTTATTGCTGTATCGTGTAGAAAATAAGAGGAACAAAGTGCTGTGTACGAATTTAATCAATAGTCGTTAAGTGCCAGGAGAAAGAAAATAACAAACATTTATGTTGATTGATTGCGCTCATATTTTGCATGATTCTCTTGTTTCTTGCATTCCGAGGATGCAAATTATGACGTAAATAATTATTTTACGTAGTGAGACCACCTGTGGTTCACTGCAGTTAAATATATCCCTCGAGGCATTGTTGCGTTTAAACGTTTTTTTAAAAAAAAGTCATAAACTACGTTTGAAGTAAAATAAAACTCGAATTTTTCCGTTTTCGAGGAATTTTCATTTATATTTAACATTCAGGTCATAACTTTCCACAAAAAAGAGGCATGTATGCAATTCACCAGAGAGAACATTAAAAAAAAGGAAAAACACAAAGTTGAAGGAAAATAAAGAGAAAAATATATGCATTGTTAATAAAAAAAAAAGAAGGCACAAGTTTCTAAAGTCTCACAAGTTGAATCGCGTGTTCCTCCGGATGACTACCCATTTCCTGCGAATCTATACTTAATTCAGAAGGAAAATAAGCATGAGCAAATTGAGCTACTTGTTCATTACTCCATCAGAGTTAAAAAATTCAATAATTTCAATTTCTCCAACTGTAACAATTATTGTGCAATTCAAGTACACTCATGATTTTCCACAATTTATTTTTAATTTCCTCATTTTTCATCTCATTTAATACAAAATTGTAGACGTTTAAGTATCGTCATGAATTCCACCAGAGGAAAGTGAGTTTCGGATGATTAAAGAGAGAGAAATGAAGGAAAAAAAAAGAATCCTTTTTTTTTATGAAATGAGTGACTTTTACTTTCACATGCAGTTTCTTACAAGAGACTCGGGGCCAATGGGCGCAAAATTGCTCGTACTTTTTTTTAAAGAAGCTCACACACAGAAAAGAAGGCGACTTTCCCTCTTCGAAAGTGCAGATTAAAGAATAAAATCCTCAAAAATTCCTCTTTTCCATTAAACTGAAAAAAATAAATAAAAGCTATTAAAACACAGACATAAAGACTCAATGATTTGTCATTTTTAATGTCAGAGAGGGCAGATTGTGATGATGCGAGTCCAAGTTCCACTCTTTGAATCATTTCACAGTGAAGATAACACAATAAAACATTGAGATAAAAAATAATAAGAAATAATGTACACATGTACACAGACACAAGCACGAATTTAAATGAAAAGAGATTGTTGAGTTTAACAAGACGCATGGATACAGATTTTAACTGTGTGTATATATTTGTTAATGCCCGAGGTTTTTCCGCGTGTTGGAGAGTAGTAGGAGAAGAGAATGGGAGAGAATAGAGATAGGAAATGTGTGACGGAGCCAGTACCCAGCTGGTTGTCGTTGAGAGTTGGCTTTTAACGCTCCAATCGTCTCGTGTAAAAAAAACGAAACATTAAAACGTCATTTTTTTTCTTTACAATTTCCTCAAAGCACAATAATTACATCATGAAGTCCATGAATTTGTTGAATTTTAATTGCTGATAAATTCAGGTTGAAGTTAATAGAGTGAAGATGTCTTCAGTATTCTCGAAATTAATCGACAAAACATCATCGAGATGTGGAATAAAACAGGAGACATTGACGCGTGGTGTTGTTGGCACTGTCACAGTACTTTATCTCTTGAAATTGACTTATCCACATTTGCTGAGAGTGACACGAAGATTTAATAGTGATGAGAAAAGAGTGAAATTAAATTGTAAAGAGAATGGAAATAATAATCGTGGTAAATTGGAGACAAAGAGAATACCAAATGTCGGACTTGACAGAGCATTTGTCAAGCAATTGCTGGAATTATTGAAGATCATGGTACCAGGATGGAGATCAAGGGAAGCTGGACTATTGACTTGTGCTACGATAACACTTCTTTGTAGAACATTTTTGTCTGTTTATGTTGCTACGTTAGAGGGAGAAATTGTTAAGAGAATTGTGCTGAAGGATGTTCGAGGATTTTTCATGATGCTGTCAAGATGGTTTGCCATTGCTTTTCCAGCTACTTTTGTTAATTCAGCTATTAGATACTTGGAGGGAAGATTGGCACTGAGTTTCAGGTGATTTGAGGCACTTACTTTTCTTTTTTTAAGATATCTCGGAATTGAAGCGAAATAGGAAGAAAATTGTAGAGACCTGTTTTGTAGGTCTGATTGTCCTCTACAAAAAAGGTTTCTATGAAAATTTCTGTAGGTCTCGTGGCTCCTGAGATATTTGTGAAAAACTGAAAAATTGTCGATAAAGGTGGAATTCTTTTAAATTATCTTTTAATTATCTAATTTCAGGGAACGACTCGTTAAATATGCGTACAAAATGTACCTGTCCCAGCAAACTTATTACAGAGTATCTGCACTTGATAACAGACTTGGAGGCGCTGAACAAAGACTGACTGATGATTTATCTGAATTAGCATCATCTGTTGCACATCTGTACTCGAGTTTGACGAAGCCATTGCTCGATTGTGCACTTGTTGGAATTGCGTTAATTTCATTTTCTCATAGAATGGGAGCTAGAACGATACCAGGTAATGAGGTATCAATAAATGAATGATAAAAAATTGAAATGATGAATATCATGATGAAACAGAGGAAGTGCAGCAGCCTTGGACAGACTACTGACGTCTTGAATATTTATTTTATCAATTCGTGGGATATTTTTTGTTCATTGAGATTGAAAAACATGTTTATCTAATCGAACATTTCTCGATCGTTCCGCAGTGACCTCTTTCTGTATGATCGATGCGAGATTAACCTCAAACAATTCAAATAGTAGATCAATCATGATTATGAAGAATTATGGGAAAATTTGATTTAGAGGAAAATAAATTGCGATAATGTCGGTAATTTGATAAGGAAATCATTTAAGAAATTCTCTTTAAGTCTCAGAAAAATTATATCCATTTAAAAAATACATTTTTTTTCATCATTTCAAGAATAATATCTCGGAAACTGAGCGTGATAGGGAAATTTTCATAGAAACCTTTTTTGTAGAGAAGAAAAAGATCTCCAAAAAAGGTATCAACAAAAATTTCCCTATCTCTCTTATTTTCCTCGATATTCTCACAAAAAGAATACCACCGAATTTAATGTTAATTTCAGGTCCACTATTAGCTGCATCAGTGATTGCTGTAACTGGCCAGGTACTGCGTCTTGCGTCACCAAGATTCGGCCAACTTGTTGCTGAAGAGGCAACACGACGTGGCCGTTTGCGTGAGGCACACGCACGTATAAGTGCGCATGCAGAAGAAATAGCATTTTACGGTGGCCACAATACAGAGCATCGTTACCTAAGCACAGCGTACAGATCGTTAGTTGTACATTTGCGCAAAGTTTTAACCGTAAAATTGTGGTACGTGATGTTGGAGCAATTGCTGATGAAGTACGTGTGGTCAGGCACTGGATTGCTCGTGATAGCAATGCCCCTGCTCTACACGAGCTCCAAAAGACTATCCAGAGGTGCTTACAGCGATGGCGATGGTGAGTCTCTTTAATTCTCCATCCACAGACAAACGATCGTATATTTTCATTTCGGTTTGCATTAATCCGTTGAATTATGCAGGAGGTGTGAGCGAACGAACACGATATCTTACGACATCAAAAAACCTATTGAGCTCTGGTGCTGATGCTGTTGAAAGACTCATGTCTTCGTACAAGGTAATTTATTATTTTATCACCTCAGGTAAAAAGAGAGAATTATTTAAAATCATCATCATTAGCCTATTGTCCTCAGCATCTTTAAAAAAAAGAGAGAGGTTTTTCTGTACTCATTATTCAACAATAATTCCATCAATTAAAAACCCAAAAAAAAACCGGTTTTTTTTCTCAAATTTCCTTGAAAACACAAATAACGAGGAAATAATTAGTAGAATAGCTTCATTAAATAGAGAAAGTATAACAACTAAACTTCTCTACTTAATTCCAGGAACTAGTAGCACTCGCTGGTTACGCAAATCGTGTGAGTGAGATGCTCGATGTATTCAAGGACGCAGCACTCTGTAAATACCAGAAGAATGTGCTACTAAGTCATCAGCAGATGATACGTGGATCTAACGGCAGTAATTCATCCTGCGACATTATCCTGGAGTTTAACGATGGTATACCATTGATAAAAGGTATAATAAAGGATTCCTTGGACGGTAGTATTGCACTGGAGAACGTGCCGATAGTGACGCCGAATTGCGAGGTGATTGTGCCGAGTTTAACGATAACGATAAATCCGGGCGATCACTTGTTGATAACTGGACCAAATGGTTGTGGAAAAAGTTCACTGTTTCGCATTATTTCTGGGCTGTGGCCGGTCTACGGAGGCACTCTGACACGTCCTGGTGACTCGTACATGTTGAGAACGGGTCGACCAGCTATGTTTTATATTCCGCAAAAGCCCTACATGACGGTCGGATGCCTGCGGGAGCAGATAACGTATCCGGCGGATTCGGAGGGCAGTGAGTGCACTGATGAGCAGCTTCTGGAGCTCCTGGGGCTTGTTGACCTTCGATGTTTGGCTGAGAGGGAACCGGAGGGACTGGATGCGATGGGAGATTGGGATTCTACTCTCTCTGGGGGCGAGAAACAGAGAGTCGCTATGACGAGGCTCTTTTATCATGCACCGCAGTATGCGCTTCTTGATGAGTGCACGAGTGCTGTTAGCTTGGAGGCAGAAGGCTCTATGTATGAGACTGCTAAGCAGAGGGGAATTACATTGTTGACGATAACGCATCGGGTCTCGTCATTAGCGAAGTATCATAGGTTCGTTCTGAGGTTCGATGGAGAGGGCGGGTGGAAGTTTGGACTGCTTGATCCTGATGATTCGGGGCATGGGAGGGAATTGAGACAGAGTGGAGGAAAGGATAACTGCAATAATAAACTGCAGGTATTTTATTTTTTTGAAAAATGAAGTTTAGAGTTACGGTTTTTTTTGGGAATTGATATTAATCATTTGGTTTTGAATAGGAAATTCGAGACCTGGTGACGGAGGACAATCAGCAGCACGTCGGCATCAGCTGAAGATTACTCTCATTCTGTGATTCATAATAGAAGCTTACATTGGGAAGGAAACTAGCACAATTTTGCAATATTAATAATAAATACTAACTTGTATATTTTTCGATTGCAATTCAATGAATTTATATTTTTTACTGGATTAGATATTATATATGTATTGTTACGATGTAATTCGTGGATTATTACGAGTTAAATCTTCTGTGTTATGTATAACTTTTGCTACCAAACAGTATTTACGTAGCATACACAATAAATATGGAGAAAAGTGAAAAAATTTCTTTTTTTATTTCATAAAAATCCTCATGACATTTTCCCTGATTGAATTGAATTTTCATTCTCGAAAAAAAAAAGGAAAGAAAAGAAAAAATAAATTAAATCCAGAGAATGAGGAAAAAATTAATTAACGTCCATTTCATTTTGTTTTTCAAGGGCCAAGAGGGCTGAAAGAGAGACCAGTGGGTGGGGTGATGGCTAGTAGAAAAAGAAATGAAAAAAAGTAAAGAGAAGAGAGTAACAGACGAAAGAGGGAAAACCAGGGCTAGAGCGTGGGGGAGTTGATACTAGGGGAGGGAAGACCTGCAATTTCCGATGAGCTTACCTCCTGGGAAACCCTCTAAAGTCTAAACGTCGATACTGGAAACGCTACACAGGGCTAGTCAGCCATTTTGAGTGGTAAAAAGTACGTACGCAGAGGGTGTTTGTGTATATATCGTACATTCAATGAAACAACTTGCAAACTAATGCAATTCACCTCTTAATTCCCTCAAGAAATAGTCCATTAAAAAAAAAGCATCAAAATTTCCAAGAACCACAAGAACATCATAAACAAGAAAACCTATCGAATTACTTAATTTTCGAAGGGAATAATTATCTCCAGCCATCTGCCTTCACCCAAGGACCTCTGTACAAATAAAAAGTATTATTCTTACCCTTTTGTGGATTATCCTCATCCTCTGTAACTCGAAGAAAATACGTAACTATTGAATTACCAAAGTTTGGCGCGTGCCAACCTCAGAAATAAAACATTAATCTCTCGATTAAGAAACATTATGCTCCTCTTTTTATCAAGCCACATTGGTCAATTACTCGCTCCTGTGACAAGATAAAATCCGCCCATCTTCATGCTGCATTTGCCATAGTTGGGGTTGAATTGAATGGAGAAGAGGGGCTCGGTAACCACAGAGTTTAATTACGCTGGTACACTGGTAGTATCTCTCCTGTGGGTTTTATCACGTGCCAGGATTATCCGATAGGCAATCACTTACCGAGATCAACACTGTCACACACTCGACTGGACCAATCACTCAATTTTCACGGGCTCTTCTTTCTTTTTTGAATCAACTGTTACTTCGAGGGTTCCAATCTCCAAGTCTGACCAGATCCCCTTTTTTTTTAATTCAGGTGTAGGTAAACACAGGTGTTGCTATCATTTGGGAATGATCTTATTGAAGAGAAGCAGAAGGGGAAAATTAAATGAAATTATTCTCTTCTCATCACCTGATTGTATTCAGACAAAAATGAAAGCCCGTTGAAACACTGAAAATAAAAGAGAAAAAGGAATTTTGGGTCCTTGGGTAAATACCACGTGCCCAATCGACTGGCAACGTGTAAGCCAATACTTTGATCATGGAAAATAAGCCCCATAGTCCCCAAGTGAGAAAGAAACATATCCCATAGCATCCTGACATTTTGTGTCCACGCGAGTGATTCTATCGGCTATATCCAAGGTAAAAAAAAATAATATTGGATAGATTGTCAACCCAATCCTCCTTAACAGGCGCGATGTGGTCGACTTCCTTTTCCTGTTTCCATGTAGTATCGGAACTAGCAGCTAAGTCAGGTGTGTCCCCGGCTCTTTTTTTTCAAGAGACACAGCTCGAGAGAAAAAAAAGGAATGAAAGATGATCCCTTGGAACATGTGACGAATACAATTTTTTAAATTCCCTCTTTTAATCCAGTTTTATTTAAAATTATTCAAAATAAGAGTTCTTCTTCTGAATGATGCTGGGGAACCTGGAATACTTGCTCTTCACACTTTTCATGATTTTTATTGAATAAAGAGGCTGAAGAGGAAAAAGGCATTACGTTCGAGTGAATCTTTGAGGCACAAGGACCACCGTGATCGTTATGGTGTTGTAATGCAATAATTCTGCCTGGTTTTTTTCCTGAAGAGGCAGTGACGCTTTTTTTTATGAGGAACCGGGGATCGTTAAACGATACCGATTAGTCTTCAGTGTCATCGCTATCTGTAAGGGAACTTGGTGACGCGTGTAGTGCATCTTTCACCCCATTGTAAACAGCCGATATATTCGTTTATGAAGAGAGAGAGAGAGAGAGAGAGAGGTGGAATGAGGATCATGAATAAGAGGGAAGAAAAGAAGAGCAAGAAGAGACGTTATTGGAGAAGAGTTGGTGTAAGCGACCAACAGAGAGAGAGAATTGGTGAGAGTTGGTAGTGGGGTGTGACCAAGGGACGGTTAGGCAGTCAAGTTAGGCTTGTCAGTCAGTCAAGGGGTGCGAAAGGGAGCTTTGGTGATTTTAATTATTTTCAGAGTTAATTAATTGCTTGTAACATTGAGTGAAAGGATAAAAGTGATAGAAAATAAAAAATTCTTGTGTTCATTATTAATTTGGATTAATTCATTAAAAATGAGGGAATTAGCAGAGAGGGATGATGTCAAGTGTTCAAAGTGTTGAGAATAAATAATAAAAAATTCAAAAATACTTCGAATGTGTTTAATTAAATCTGAAAAAGTGGTGATTAGATTGATAATTAAAAAAAATGTAAATTATGTACAACGTAAAATCAGAGGTAAGTGATTTTTAATTTAAATTCAAATGATTCTGATACACGTGGAAAACGCATGGGATCTTTCAATGAAAACACACAGTCTCACTAGGTTTTCCAGTGGGTCTTCTCTTCATCCCCCTTTTCCCTCGTCTTCATCCCCCGCAAATTCCCCCGATTCACATGAAGAATCACCTAAAAAAAAGGCAAACGGTTAAAAACGTTTTTTCATATAATAAGAAAACTCTGTGACAATAATGAGGAATAAAATAACGCATGTTACCATATATATATTGAAGAAAAAAATCGGGTTGTTGCACAGTGGGATCCAACACGGCGTTGCCAGGACGACGCCAAGGGGCTGGACCACGCAGCATCATTTACAAAAGCCTGCCTCGAGTGTATGCGTAAGGGAGAAGAAGAGGGGGTGTATCTGGGGGTGATAAACGTCCCAGAAATTTAACAGATATGGAGTTTCTGCAAAACCACCATTCGACAAACAGCTCCGAGCCCACCTACACCCTTGGCACAGGTGAATATTCGAAAAAAATTAAGAAACTTAAGTTTTCACACAATTTTATTTTATTTCATCCTCAGTTTTTTAAAGATATCTCAGAAACTAAGTGAGATAGAGCTATTTTCATAATAACCTTTTTTGTAGCCCTCAAAATTCTCTACAAAAAAGGTATCAATAAAAATTTCTCTATCTCCTTTAGTTTCCGAGATATTCAATAAAATGTAATGATGAAATAAAGTTGATTTGTCTGTAAACTTCATGTTTGTAAAAAATTTCATTTCCATTAATTCATGAAGATATTCTAACGTGTTTATTTGTTAAAAAAAAGACTTGACTGCGTTAGGGTCGGTGGGTAGCATCGAAGCGAGCATTCCCAACGGTTTGTGCAACGCAACCGAGGTCCTTGGAGTCCTTGGTGCAGAGGATACACTGTCTGATAATCATCAGCACCATCAACACCATCATCATCAGCACAACGATGATGCAACTGCTGCTGCAGCGGCCGCTGCTGCTGTTGCATTAGGACACCTTCAGGAGCTTCAGCCTGGTGGTGAGGAGATTAATCCGGAGACTGGACAGATTCATAATAATAATCAGGGACAGGGTGTTGGTGAATTTGGGGGAAGCTTCTGGGTTGACGATATGGCGGGATTTCCATTGCCACCGCTTGATCTCGATCCACTGCCACCTGGACTCTTCAGCCCGTGTTCAGCTACTTACAAGTGAGTTTTCATTGAAGTGATTATTTGAGTGGATTAATTCGGTTTTTTTTTAAATTAAAGTTGGGGATGCACGAGGTCTGACTGTGTACCGAGACCTGGAAATCCAAATGGAGAAGGCGTTGCTGATGTTCTTCTGTCGCTTAAACATGCTGTGGTTCATCCGGGCAGTCCAACTGGGGGATATTATACCTCACCAGTTTCTAATCATCATTATGCACAAGATTATGGACAGAATCTTGGACCTCCGGCTGTACCATCTAGTCATTATGCTACTGGGCCAGCTATGTCGGTTAATGTGTCGATGAACATGACGATGAACATGAATATGCATCCTGGGTATGGAATTTTGTCTAAATTCAATTGGAAATTTTATGAATTTTCATGGATTCTCATTAAGAGCTTTTGAGTTAATTCAGCATCTTTAGGGAGAAATTTTGAGATAAAATTGATGAAAGAATTTAACATATCAGGTATGACCAGAGCTATGCATCGGCGTGGGGCGTGGAGCCCCTTCTCAGTCCCGCCCCTCAATACAACCCCATACAGGAGTCTCAGACAAGGGTGAATCAGCCATCCAATAGCCTGGCTGGTCCACACCCCCAACATTCTCATCCCCACGCACGACTGCAGTCCTCCACAGCCAACGAGCACGCGCTCTGTGTATCAGCAAATAACTCAGCATCTAGTATCATACATGATGACAATGGTAGACCGAATTTGTGCAGAATATGTGGGAAAACTTATGCGAGACCTAGCACACTCAAAACACATCTGAGAACACACTCGGGTGAAAAACCCTTTAGGTAATCATTATTTTGGGTTTATTATTGAGATTTATTTTGTTTTTAAGGATTTATGCAATTATTGGACGTAACTTTGAAATTGGATATTGAGAGGAATCGAGAGAAATATTGGAGATTGAATTTTTTTGATGATTCCATTGGAAAGCTGAGGAAATTTTAGGTGGAAAATATGGGTCGAAATTAATTTTTTCGAGTTTTTTGAAAATTTGATTTTTTTTCATCCGGATTTTAAGGGGTTTAGCTTGGAAAAATTTGAAAAATCACATTTTTGGAAATATCTCCGGTTTTATTTGTCGTAGCGCAATTGGGTTGGGCTTAAATTGAAGGTGTCGTCATTCCTCACATTTTCGATAAACTCCCATCGATTTTTATTGAAAATTGAAAAAGTTATGGGCCAAAAACTGATTGAAATAAAAATAAAATCATGAAATGGCTTGTAACTTTCTAAATTTTCGATAAAAATCGATGGGAGTTTGACGAAAATGTGAGGAATGACGAGACCTTCAATTTGAGCACAACCCCACTGCGCTACGACACATAGAACCGGAGATATTTACAAAAATGTGATTTTTTCAAATTTTTCCAAGGTAAACCCCTTCAAATTCGGGTGAAAAAAATCGAATTTTCAAAAAACACGAAAAATTTAATTTCGACACATGTTTTCTGCCTAAAATTTCTTCAGCTTTCCAATGGAATCATCAGGTAATCGCTATCTCCAACCGTTCAATCAGAATGTCCATTTTACCCCGATATCCCCTATATTAATTTAATGTCCAGGTGTCATGCTTGCTCCAAAGCATTCAGTCAAGCAGCAAATTTGACAGCCCACGCCCGGACTCACTCTGGAGAAAAGCCCTTTCGTTGTCCAGTTTGTGATCGAAGATTCTCGCAGAGCAGTTCGGTAACGACGCACATGAGGACACACTCTGGTGAGCGTCCATATCGGTAAGTATCTGAAGGCCATCCCTCAATTACCAAAACCCAAATTCTCATTTCCAAAATGAATAATATCAGATGAAGAATTTCATTAAAATTCCCAATAATCCTTTTTTTTTAATATCCCCAAAACTAATGGAGATACGAGATTTTTCAAGAGGACCTTTTTTGTAGCTCTCATTCTCCTCTACAAAAAAGGTCTCTACAAAATTTTCCCTATCTCCCTTCATTTCCGAGATATTTACAGAAAACACTATCTAATTAAATATTCAAATAATCACTTATCTTTAATTGTTGAATTACAGTTGTCGATTCTGCAAGAAGGCATTCTCCGACAGTTCAACCCTGACGAAGCATCTGCGCATTCATTCTGGTGAGAAACCGTATCAATGTAAATTGTGCTTACTACGTTTTAGCCAAAGTGGCAATTTGAATAGGCATATGAGGGTACACGGCGGTTCTTTAACGTGACACACTACTAATGGCCAATTATTATCAATTGATTGTACATGCACGACATTTCCATACTGTCGTATACAATGTGGTATACGATTTGGAACAAATTTACAACGAAATTGTTAGATTTTTAGTATTTTACGAATGCAATAATAATTAAGTGAAAAAAAAAACAACAGATTTTAATAAAATTAAATTAATATTCAAGATTTAATGAAAAAAGTGTCAACGAAATTATGAAAATATCAATGTCGAGTTCTTCCTTGTGTCGATTAATTCGGTGCCAAAATCGTTTTTTTCCTTTTGTCTATGATTTTTCCTTTTTTTACGAAAAAATTCGAGGGGGGATAGTTTGGAGAATCGATTAATGAACTTTTGAAGATAAAATTTGGCTTAAAGCCCGAAAATATTCACCACAGCACCGTTGATTATTGTACAAATATTGTATTTATTATTATAATAATTATTATTAATTATAATTAATATTAATGTTGCGGTATTTCATCACCGTTTCATTTTTTTTTTTTTTTTTTTTTCATCATCGTCATCATCATCATCGTCTATGTTTTTCATCGCACTTTATTATCTTTTCTTCCTCATCAATTTCGTCCGCAATTTATTTATTTAATTTTAGTTATTTTTGTTTTTTCTCTTTTTTTTTTTTTGCTGGAAATTCAAATGAATCTTGCCTTTTTTTAAATCTTTCCTTTTACCCTTTTAAATAAAAATTTACTTAATTCAATTGATTTAAAGTGAGAAAATTATTCGCTTTCATTCGCATAATTATGTACTCGTCAAAATGGATAGAACAGATTTTACATGTATATAAGGCATGCGCATAATGATTTTTTTTTTCCCTGACATAAATTATATACATGCATATCGATGAATTTCAAAGTGTTACAAAGAAAATACCGAATTTTAGAATGAAATGAAAAAGAATGAAGATAATAAAATGAAAGAAAGTGAAAAGAAAAAAAAAGGAGGAATCAAATACATATTTGGGGCTTACTGAATTTGTTATCTTCACCTATTAATCATTAATCATTTCTTCCCATTCGAGTTTAATTAACTAAATCTACAAATATTGGAGGAAGAGGAAGAAGAGGAGGCCTCTTGTGATCGACTTCGATTTGTTTCATTTTTCTCACTTTGTTTCCATTATTTTTCTCTTTTTTCTCATTACTTTATATATAATTTTTCTTGCAAATAGGAGAGGGGGGGGGGGGAGTGATTTAACAATGGAAACATGAAGGAAATGTTACATTTACTTCGATTATTCATCGCCACAATCAATTATTTGCGTTCTCTCGTGATTAAAAATTATAATAAGAACAATTTCTTCATTATCCTCTTCACGCAATTATTTATCCTTTTTTTTTACGTTTTTTTCCTTTTTTGTTTTTCATTATCATTAGAATTCATTCACACAATTTCAAACACATTCGTACATAATCATGCATACTTCTATTTAACATTCACTCGATCGATTTCTAATATGTATAATGATGTATAAGTAATTAATATTTGTTTTCTTAGGAAAAAAAAAAAGAAAGAAAGAAAATAATAATCATGAAAAAAAATGTATTCTTCTTTTCTTCTAAATTGTAATCGTACGAGTGCGATTTTTATTTTTTATTCACACTTCGGAAATTCAATGAATTCATAATTCCCCAGAATTCTGATAGTCTTTATCATCACTCGCAAACGTACGCATTTTTTTTTTAAATTCTTCTTTAATTTTATTTTATTTATTTTATTCTTCATTTTTGCTCTTTAATGCACGTAATCTACATAGAATTATTTTTTTTTAAATTCTCGCGTCATTATTTTTGTGTACATGAATGTGTTATGTGATGTATTCCACGTAATTTCATTAATTTAATTATTTTTAATCAGAGATTTTATGAAAATTCTCATTTAATCAGGAATCTTCTTTTATGTAAATAATAATAATAATAATAATGTTCCTGGGCTTTTTTTTGTGAGTTTCGAGTTGGAATGATTGAATTTTTCAATTTCGAAGAAAATGAAAAACTTAAGAGACACTTATTCATATAAATTATTTAATTTTTTTGCCCATTTCACTTTTTTTTTGTTGACTTTATACAATTAATTTTAATTGAAGCCGCGATGGTAGTTGAATATAATTTCAATTTTATTATTTTAAAAAAAAAGAGAAAAAAAATTCATGAAAATAGCAAAATTATTAAATAAAATTGGATATGTTTGTCTCTAAAATAAATGTGTTCTTTCTGCAATTCATTTTATTATCAATCAATTGATTATCAAATTTCTTCTCTATTGATTTCCATTATCTCTTTCAATTAAAAAAAAAAAAAGTTAATCATCCATCCACAACAACACTTAAAAAAAACAAAAAGAAAGGAAATCTATCAAAGTCCTCCACAGAATTTGAAAAAAAAAAAAGAAATACTTGTCTTAATTTCTACAATTACTTTATATCATTAATTAATTAATTAATTAATAAAACTCGCTTCTGTATTCTTCACTCTCTCACACACATTTTTATTTGTCGTTTAATTATCCGTTCATACTTTCACTGTCGTTTACACTTTCACTCATTTCCCTTTTTTTTTTTAAATCTTTAATTCTCTTCAATAATTCCGTTAATTCGTTAACTCTTTCTCCTTGTTTTCATACAAATTGTTATAAATTTAAAATGAGATATTCCAATGACTATATACGGATTCTAATTTTCTAATAATCTACCATCGCGGTTTCCCTCTTCTCATAATCACAAAAAAAAAAAAAAATCTAATAATAAATGGAAATAAAAAAATCATTAAAACGCAGCCAAGGAGGAATTAGAAAATGGATTAATTATAAATATAATAAGAGGATGTTTCAAGTATTTTCGTTTCATTTAAAAAAAAAATTCCAAACATCTAATTGGCCGTGTAACCAATTGTTCCCACACAAATGTGAGAAAAATCATTAGAAATACTTATGAATTGTTCTTTCACTTTTCTCTCATTTTTTCAAAACTGTACATCAAGTTTCACGTGTGAATTACGAAAAAAAAAAAAAAAAGCAACTCCACTTTTATTACGCATTTACGGAAATGCAAACAATAATTCACAGTTTTTTATTAATTAATTTCATTAAAAATCTTTTCTTCGTTTTGGCTATTTTGTTTAAATTCTCAATTACTCGAGGCATTGTCGCATTATTCCACAATGTTCTTGATACTTATATATTTATTATATTTTTTTTATATATATAATTAACATATATATAATGTTTTTTGTTTTTATTTCTTTAATTTTACGTCAGAAGTTTCGTTCTCGTTACCGTTTTCTCTCTCCGTTTACAATAAACGCAAACTGCACGTCTTCGGTCTCCCATTGACGATGATTTCAACTGCATTTTTAGCAGCATCCACTTTTTTAATTAATCCCTACATTCCCTCATTTATTCCTGCGTTTATATTATTTATCCTTTTTCACTTTAATCGACCCTTTGACCTCCTCCCATTTACCATGATTCGTTTTAATGATGAATTTATGATGAAACCCCAAAAATGCCAATGAAATAACAAGAAAATTATTTTGTCATTTCATTTTTTGTAAATTTTTCAAAGGAAACTGCGACGATAATTAAAATGAAGGAAAACATTGAAATAATTGGTTCTTTTTTTTTTTTTCATTTTTTTTTTCAATTTTAATGTGAAATTTCACAAATGCCAGAAATGCGATGCTGCAGATGATGAAGGATAGAAATTATTAGGAAAGACCTTAGATGATAAAAAAGAAAAGAATTAGAATTAAAAGGAAAAACTATTTCTCTCTCTCTCTTGTAAATCTAAAAAAAGTACTCTAAAGAAGCATCTGCCGGGATCCTCTTTTATCTACAGCAATCGCTTATATTTTCACGTTTTCTTTCAAAAACTATTTTCATTAATCTTGACATAAACATCCACAATTATATTCAACATACCAAAGAGGAAAGCTTCACAGAGGAAAAAAAAAAAAAAACAGAAAAAAAAAAATAAATGAAAATTCATTAATGTCATACTCACATTCACCCATTCATTATATTTTCTTCTTTTCTTCTTTCTCTTCTCCCTCAGCACACAAAATATCTTATACCTCACTCTCAAATTACATTCATCATTTCAAACTCTCTTTTATTCTGTTTTTTTATTATTTTTTTTTTTTAATCTTGTTTTCTTTTTAATTATTTTAATTTCTTACGTTTTTTTTTCTTTTAATCTTTTTTTTCTTCAATTCTACTTTAAGGTAGTTTATTCATTTCCATTTTTGTTCTTCGGAAGCAGCGGACAGATTTTGGAATATCAGTTGTGCAGAAATCATGCACTTTGCAATTTATCATAAATCGATGATTTCATTATTCTTTTTTCTCTCATTAAAACCAAGTGAATAAATCAATTATTTGACAAAACTAAAAAAAGAATAAAAGGGAAAAAGAATTGAGAATAAAAGAAAGTGGGTTTTTTTTTTCTCTTTTTTTTTTTTACTGTTAAAGTTTACGTCCAATTAACGACTGTATCATGCTTACAAAAGAAGAAAAAAAAAACTGATTCTGTATAAATGATGGAATTTTTGCAATTATTTTTATCATTAATTTTCAATTTCTTACTTGTTACGTTCTTAATCAGTTTTATTAGCAGAATTATCTTGTTATTTTTGTCTCTCAAATGGAGTTGATTATCTCCTTAATATTATATTATCCAGGATGTTGCATTGAAAAGTACTCGAGAAGAAAAAAAAAAAAGCCTTCTTCTTTTCTCTCTTTTCATTCTTAATTCCCCTCTCTTTCAGTATTTTTGATGTTTTGGTAGAAGAAAGAAAAAGAATTTTGTGGAAAAAAAAAATTATTCTCATGGTCAACGTGGACTCGGTGCTGGTGGACTTGGTCGTGGATCAGGATCAGTAACTATGCTGTGTGGTAAACCAGGTAGACCTCCACTTGGTGGTGCAGTTGTTGGTCCACCACTACCACCACCTCCAACTGTTGGACCACCACCGCCTACTGTTGGTCCACCGGCATTACCACCCCCACCGCCAGATGAATTTGGACCGCTTGCACTGCCTCCACCACCTCCGACAACTGAATGGCCACCAGGTGGTGGTGGAGCTGAATCATGAGGTGTTGTGGAGTGTGCCTGTTGCATTGGAAGTGCACCAGCATAGTATCCACCATTTATTGCCTCTGGATAGCTGCTGTTGGGATATTTCCTTTATTAAAAAATTGTTGAATCACATCGTACAACAATGAATTCCAATAAAATTATATCTTACCCGCTAGACGAGTGAAAGTACTCTTTATTAACGCAGTTTCTCAAACAATCTGGTATGCGGCCAACAATTGCTCGTCGTATTTCACTTGCAGCCATTTCACGTAATTCCGAGCAACTTGCATCACTGTAAAACGCTGCGTGTGGTGTACACAATAGATTTGGTGCGTCCTTTAATGGACCTATTTATTAAACAGAATTTAAAAAATAAAAAATTCACATAATTAGTAAAATCATGAAATTTCCACAAACTTTGTTTAATTATTAGGAATAAAAATCCACAAGACCCCATTAAATTTTTCAGGTTCATGGACGAGGAGTGAATGAATGGGTATTAGTTATGGTCAGTGGGAGGGTAGAGGGGTGAGGCCTAGATAAGACTCACATTGGGCATTTGACTGACCCTGAAAGACATTGTATGGCTCGTTTTCATGGACATCTAGAGCAGCTGCACGAATTCTTCCTTGTTTTAGTGCTGCTGCTAATGCATCATCATCAACAAGTCCTCCTCGTGCTGTGTTAACTAAAAATGCTCCAGGTCTCATCTGGAATAAAAAAATTAATCGATAAAAATGTAATTAACATGATAATACCAGAAACTCACCTGTTTGATGGTGAATTCATTAATTAAGTGATGATTGTGCTCATTGAGGGTACAATGCAGTGAGACACAGTCAGACTGATAAAGCAAATCCTGTAGCGTGTAAACTCTCGTGAGACCGAGTGATTTCTCAATGCCATCTGGTAGATATGGATCATAGAACATGACAATAAAACCAAATGCCTTGGCTCGCAATGCAACTGCTGAACCAATTCTTCCTAATCCAACGATACCCAATGTATCACCTCGTATCCTTGCACAACCCTGTGCTGCTTCACGTACTTGTTCTGGTCCAGTAAATTTTTTACCCTCTCTAACCATATTAGCAAGCCAGTATGTACGCCGATAGAGATTCAGAATTAGACATAATGTTGTATCAGCAACTTCCTCAACACCATAGCCTGGTACATTGCATACAGCAATACCAAGTTCACCAGCTGCTTTAACGTCAATATTATCAACTCCTGATCCAATCCGTACGATAATTCTCAGTGTTTTGAACTTTTCAAGGTCCTCTTTAGTTAGAATAATAGTGTGCCACATGAGTGCTCCAACGGCCTCGTTCAGTACCTGAATACAAATTTATTAAGAGAAAAAAAAAGAAAAAAAAAATGCAGGATAATAAATGAATTTGTTATTATTCTTTCGATGATTGAATATTTTTATATAGACTCTTTCACTCTCTCTTTTTTCTCTCACCTTCTCATGTATCTCAGACGTTGATTGTGCATCACAGAATGCAACTGTCGCAACATCCTTAAGAATTGGCATTTCAATGGAACAATCACGTCCATCAAGTAATGCAACTAGCGGTCGGGTTTGTATGGGCCCATTTGCAATTGGGCCCCTCATGGTATCCATTCGCGGGCGTTTCGTCAGCATCTTACGTTTGTCCATCGGTCAGACAGCCCCCCAATTTTGTAATTATTCACACTTTCGTAGCAATTATTAAAACTCAACTCTTTCAACTTCTTGAAAAAATAAACAAACACTTCAAACTTTACCCAGAACTGTTATTATAAATAAAAAAAAAAAAAAAAAAAAAAAAAAAAAAAACTAATATCAAATTGAATTAATTCTTTCTTTCTTTTTTTTTCTTCTTCTTTTCTAAATCACTGAACTCCAGGAAAAAAAAACTTTGTATTCACCAAAACAAAACAAAAACAAACATAAAAAAAAAAAAAAAAAAAAATTAATCACCACTTTGAACTCAATAGTATTTCCTTCTGTTTTCAATTATTTAAATATTATTTATATAAAAAAAAAAAAAAAAAAAAAAAAAAAAACAATATCAAATTGTTTTAATTTACTCAAACTCTCTCTCTCTTCTTTTATTTTTTTAAATTCAATCGCACCACTTATTTTAATGCTTCGTCACACTAATTGTTTCTTCACTACGTTTTTTTCATATGTATTTGAGGGTGAATCGTCGAATCTCCAATACATCACGGAATCGTTTTGTGCCGACACTCCTGTAACAATTCAAATAATAAACAAATAAATTAATACCAAGTATAATTACAAAATAAATAAATGATAATAATTATAATATTCCTCCTTAAATCATAATAATTGTTCAAATAAAACTTGACCTCCATTTTCCCACAAAAGAAGCAAAAAAAAAAAAAAAAAAAGGAAAACACGTAAAAAAGAAAAAAATTGTTACATTAATAAAGAATTCGAAAAAAAAAAACACACTCAAAGATTGAATTATAATAATAACGAGTGAGAGAGATGACCGATTAAACGCGCGCGGTGAAAGTGGCAAATGATTTGTGTGTGTGTTGAGAATTTTTCGTGGTGCGTACACTAACGTTGATACCGTTTCTTTTTTGAGGTTACCTCGAAGCGCGCCGGCTTCTTACCATATCAAATGCCCACGAGCCGATGCTATGCCGCCCAAATTCAAGCACCCGCACTCTCACCAATTCCTTAATAACAATTAAATCCACGAATGAGCCTCCAAATAACTGAATTAATTGGATTAATGTACCGGTAAAGATGTCACAATGCACCCTTTGCGTATCCAAAAAGGTTCACTCGTCTCGGCTGGGGCTAATGTTTTTCAAAATGGCCGTACACTCGTCCCTGGCGTTGGTCAAACGTCGAATGGTTAGTACAGGATTACCCAGGAGTGGGGGAAAGTAGTGAGGGAGGGGGAAATAGTGTTTCTAACGTTTTGCCCAATGTTTTCAGGTCCCTGCAGTATCCCCCGCGTTTACAGACATCCCCGATTTATTAACTAATCTGTAAGAGAGCTCCGGGCATGTCGATTCACGCTCAATATTTCGGCGACACATAATTACTCATTCATTCGCCTCAACTCTATTCATGACATCGTTAAGGACACGTTGCAGCAATGTGCCAATGCACCGTGATTTTTCCTAGATGAAAACCCCTCGGGCCTCTCTCTCTCTTTCCATAACGTGTACAGATAGTGGTCATACCGAACGGTATCGGGGGAGGGGAGGAGAAACGGAGGGAGGGGAAATACACGCAACTCGTGTGCGCTTTTATGTGAACGACTCTTCTTCTTCCCAACTTCTCTCAACGCCGTGGAAAATGCCGGATTGAGTGTGTACCCTCCCCCTCGTCCCTTTTGTGTTTGACTCGTGGCGCCATCATGCGCATCTTTTTCAATAAAAACTCATCTTCCGCCTCATGATCCCCAGTGTTTCTGTCTCATTTATTTTCTCTATTTCGTTACCTTTTTCATTTTGCTGTAAATAAGATTGAATGAATTGGAGGGGATTCCATGGGGAAAATAAGGAGATTCATGGTAATGGAGAAAAATTAATATTTCAAGGTTTTCCCATTTTTTTTTAATAGAGAAAATGAGTTTTAAGGGCTCAAAGTGCATATCGAAGGTAGTTGAACACATGTAATCGGAAATATAGCCTGCGGTGGCTATAAAATGTGATCGGTGCTTGGCTCAGCGAAAGTTTCGATGGAGCGAGAGAGCAATTGGAAGTTGAGAGAGAAAGAGAGACGGAGATAGGAGAGACAGGAAGGTCTCGATACTAACGCAGAGTGTGCAAACCCAAGCACTTTGACTCGGGCACATGTTGTGCCAACTCAGGGAAAATCCAGAGCGTTTCAGTATCATTCAAGTGAAAGAAAAAAGAAATTATGACATGCCCTTCATGCCCCCTTTTTTTTCCTCCACGTGAGTATGTCAATTTAATCCATAAATGTTGATATGTGAAGACTCATTCTCTCTCTTGCTTCTTTCAGATGGAAAATTTTTGATGAAGAGGTTAGAGACTACTGGAAAATGCCAAACTTTTTCCTTTAATTTTATTCTTCAACTTAATCTCAGTGTGCAGCAGAGTTTTTCCAGGTTTGTGGATGAGGTGAGTGGGATACAGAGAGGGGCTCCCAGTGAGGAGAACTCTCGATGGATGCAGAGGAGAGAGAGAGAGAGAGATAGGAGGGGGCAGTGCGAGGGCAAAGTTATCCAATTATTGTCTAACCAGGGAGCAACTTCGCTTCGCGGCGAAGCTCTCGAACCATTCCAAAAAGGGGGAGGAAGCGTCGGGAGGGAGAGGAAGAGTTACACACCCTCTGAGTCTCTCCTCGCACTCACATAAACACACAGTGATGATAAACTCGAGTGTATGACTAATTCATGATTTCTCCTTCTTTCCCCCCCCCCCCCGCCAGATGAGTATGAATAATATAGTATTTTGTAATTGTACAGAATTCATCGTGATTAATTGTTACTTTTTTTGTTCATCTTCCATGTGACTCTTCTCTACCCTGCGAAAAGACGAATCACCGTGGAGAAGAGGTTAAGGCAGTGTAAGGAGAATGAAGAGGGGCAGGGGAGAGAACAAGTTAACGCTGAAGGAAGAAGGGTAGCGACTACTTAAAGTTTGCGGAAACTTTCCAGTTCGGCAGCAAAGTTAACTCAGTTAAGTTCTCCCCCTCCCTCAAAACGAAACTTTGCTACTTCCCTGGGCTCTCTCACTTGTTCTCTCTCTCTCTCAGTCTCTCTAGTCCGCGCCTCCCCGCCTCATCCCCCCCACTTAAAATCATCTCTGAGAGCCGGGCAACATAACTCGTTACAGTTACAAATAATTCTTCATCTCGAGTGTAGAGGAAAGAGGGAGAAAGAGATATTGATAAAAGAATAATCAAAAATAATAGGAAACAGCGATGAAAACACGTGTACAAGAGTTTGCATTATGTTTATGGAAAGTTTGGCTTTGAATAGGAAGAGAATGGTAGTTACAATGGGGGCTCTTTCCGTAGGGTGGCGGTGGGAGAGAGAGAGCGCGCGGGGGGACAAGTTTAGACGGTTAGTTTGGGATTTTCTCGCTTTGGAATGGCATCTTGACTCGGTAGTTGTTATATAGTTGAGTGGTGGCAAGCGATGGCCGGCCCCCGATCGATGTCCCGGCAACTTCCCACCCTCGGCTCTAATCTCTCTCTCGCACTCACTCAGTTTTACCTCTACTCTCTGGCGCTCGCGGCGGCGTCCTATGGTTCCCTTTCCCTCTCTACCACTGTCGTCCTTCTGCCCTTCACCATCAAAACCTTCTGTGCTCTTCATCGCCTCTTGACTCGACAATTCCGAGGACTCCTTAACTCACTATTCTGTTTACAATTGATCGGCATCACGTGAAAAGTAAAAAAACTATTTTCACACTTTTAATTTAATTTGAATTAATAATTTTTGATAATTGAAAAATTTTACTGTTAATGAGAATTCACTCCACGTGAAATTATATAGTTCTTTATATTAACTCAGGTCAGTTACGTACCTGAAAAAGAGACTAGATAAAACTGATGGTAAAAACCATACGAAACACTCACGCACTTGCAAAGGAATGGTACATGTCCATGCGAAAAAGAGAGGGGCAAAGAGGGAGATACATAGGTAGGGTGCAGCGAAACAGACGCAAAGGTAAATTGGTGGGAGGGGATGAGAACGAGTCGTCGAGGCGACGAATCGACGAGAGAGACAGTGGTACTACACGATGAGAGTGGAGAAATGAAACGAGTGGATGAAGGGAGAGGAGGGAGAATCGAAGAGCAGTCACGAGTGTGTTCCTTAGGAGTGTTCGTGCGGTGGAAAGGAACTGTCGAGGAAGAAGGAGGTGGAGGGCACCTGTTACAACTTTCAAGTCTAAACGACTTGCGAGTCTCCCGAAGAGTCTCACAATCACCAATCCCTCTTCATTTTTGTTTTTCCTCTGTATCTCCATTGCATGCTCATTTCTATCCCAGCAGCTGCTTTTGTTCTCGGGATTGATAAAGAGAGAATGTCCTTTATTTTTTTATGATTATTGATGGCTCTTTATTTTGATGTTTAATTGGCATTCTTGGGATTTGCATAGTCAGGAGGAAAAAAAAAGTGATGATGCGAGAAGATTAATATGAGGAAAAGAATAATACAGGTCACAGTTTAGCTGAATAAGCACGTATCAAATCGTAACGTTTGCCTTCAGTGAATTACGTAAGGCAGAATGAGAGCTCGTTTGAATGCTAAAGGCGATTTGAGCCGATACAAGAAAACACGTATACACATATAATCATAATAAAACTATGTGTACCACATTTGATGTGTTATATAGGAGTTAATGTACAATCGTTGAGGCAAGAATTGGAGTTGCGAATACGTACACGCAAAAACCGAGAGGCAATGATAAACTTCCTCGAGTGTGTGTATTTGCAAATTTAAGCGGTGGGGGAAAAGATTCAATGAAGAGTAAAGCGCGCGCGACATTGAGACTCTGAGGGGGGAAGGAAACGTAAAGGGGGGGATGAAATAAGGCAAATGTTGGCGGTTAGAGGGAGGGGAGTACTCGGGGATCGTTTATTCGTGTTGAATTTGGGCGAAAGTTGCGCAAATCTTCCTTCATCCCCACTCTCACGCTGTTAGTGCCACATGTATTCATTTTATTTGATACGAATCGGGTCAGAATTGATTTCATTCCAATTCGAAGTTTGTTGGAAATGTTTTAGAAGCGTCAATTCTTCTTTTTTTTTTCTTCTTTTTAGTGGATAGAGACTCTTGACTTTCTGGAGATGCGCATTAAGTGAATGACCTTTGACCTTTTATGCTCCTCAATATGTCCCGTTGCCATGCATTCACCCATGGGTTTTTCTTCTTTTTTTTTATGCATTTCATTGGAGCCTTTGATTTTCATCCAACTATTCCCCCCTTTTTATTTTTTTTCAATTACGTTTCATTTATTCATTTATGAATATGAATGTTACTTTTTTTTCCTATTTTCTATTAGAAATTTCTGTAATACTTTTTTTTTTCTTCACTCCATGCACCTTTCACTCATGAATGTCTCTCTTGAAAATTAAGAAATGATTTTATAAAATAATTGAGAAGAGAATACATTAATTATGGAATTGTCCCTCAAGCATTGTCACTTGTACTGCTTGGCGTCTTACTTTGAGACCGAAGGAGATATAAATTATTAGACCAGAAATGAGTCACACACGTTAACACACAAGCACACACATTGCATGTATCACACATTTGGTCTCGTTTCATCTTCACGCTCAGATATATTACTTTAAATTTATTTCTCAATTGTATATTGCTAATGTATCTCCCTCGTTTTATACCTAAAAAAAAGAGAGGAAAAAAAGGCATTAAAAAATTACGCAGTATCTCAACACACGCTAGACCTATCGGATGTCAAAACGCCATTATTCCATTGAATTCCTCAACAGCCCGAGATAATGATTGCCCTCTGAATATCCCCAAATAACTCCACCAAGAATCATGAATTAAATAATAGTAATAATGAATAATGAACTTGAATGAATTCGAAAAATAACATATAAAAAAAAACGTTCCACTATTTGGCGAAGTAGCGCGCGCGCGCTTGAAAAACACGCGTGTGCACATGCATCCACGCATTAACCCTGTGTTATATGCACCGTAGCATCATGAGGGCAAGCCGCATGGAATTTTCGTACTGCAGTTTGTCTCTCGGCCTAACGCTGCATAACTGTAAGCCCAAAAAACGAGACGAAATAAATACAAAAGGACATGGGAAGAAAAATCGAATGAGACAAGGAGTCGTTATGCCCCTCTCTCCAAAGCCTCACCTTATCCTCCATCAACACCGGCACAGCACGCCGGGGAATCGGCAAATAATCATCTCTCTCTCTCTCTCTCTTCTCTTTTTTCCAACAAAATACAATATTTAATGGCTAACTAACCTGTCGGATACCAACTGTAATCCCGTTTAATCCACCGTTGACGTCTTATCAATTGCCTCTCTCTTAATTCAATAAATTATCAATTATTGTCAATTTATTTGAAAATTATTTGGAAAATCCTCACGTCACTTTGATGAATTCACTAGTGTGTATTTTATCGTGTAATCGGGGGACCAAATTAACCGCTAATTACGGACTTTTTCTCTATCTAGTGTTGACTTTTTCCTCCCGGTGTAGAGTGCGTGTAGATTTTTTTTCTTCTTCAATCACACACACAAAAACTTCTCCACACCTTTTGTTATTTCATGCAATTTGTCCCAACACTGGAGACGCTAATGTGCTGAGCGCTTCTTTTTTATCACAAAAACGCCTCTTTTCTATGTTTTATCCTTTCTTTCAAAACAACCTTATTATGCTATTATTATTATTACTTATATTTTTTTAATCATATACGTTTTTTTTTTTTTTTTTTTCGTGACTTTCAGGTGTTTGTTGAAACAATCAAGTGGGCCCTGGGTCTATGCTTTTGAACCCACTTGACGGCTTCCCGAAGCACGCAATATTGAGACACAAATGAATTTTAATTAACACTGTTTTAATTGATAAAAACAGTTATTATTATTTTTACTAATTTATTTAAATTAATTGGTTTATTTTTAATATTGTATTTAACTTGATGCTTGGCGATGCTCACTACCTCACTGGAGGAAAATGGCGGCCCCCGGACGCCCCGAGTGACTCGCGCGGGCCACCGAGTTCTCACGTCGTTTACCGAGATTAAACGATTATAAACGAATACAACCGATTAATAATATCCCTCTATCACATCTTTGACGTTCATATTTATGAATTAAATTCATTTAATTATTGTTTGTTAGTGTTGATGCACTTGATTCAATCTCGTGGACTTTTTATTATTTTATTCTCCACGTGAATTCACGGAATTAATGCGTAAATTGTGAAGCCACTTTGAAGTACATCGAGAGAAGTCGATTCTTGCGATTATCGAGGGAGACTCGATATCTCGTGGACACTAGTCTATACATCACCAATAGGAGAGAAGATTCAGGGGAATCGGCCAATGGGAAAGTGTCAGAGACTCGTGATTCTTCCCCGGGAAGTTTCGAATTCTTTTACTTTGATTAAAACTTCAGATTCTTCGTACTTCATGAAGAAGAATTTTTGGGAAAATTACGTGACTTAAATTGCCTCTTTTTTCAGAGTCCCTGAAGATGTCTTGAGGCCTAATTTTTAATGGATAATTCGTGATAATCATTTGTTTGAACCGAGGGCGCTTTTCTACGATATTAATGGATCCGAGTTTCTACGAAGATTCCTAACCTCAGACACCCGAGGAACACAGATACTCATATCTTTGTCTGGAATAACTCACATATATTCACTGTATCATACATGTGTGTATTGGAATTGAGTGAATTCGAGTAGTTTCAGCACGGATGTTGTGTGTGCCTGAGTTAAAGGTCTGTGGGCTGAGTACCACGGAATTATTGAGAGTCGAGGATTTTCCATATTCCAAAAAAAGAAGCACATTCATCTTTCCCAATTTTCCATCGCATTCACTCATTATTACTAAAGAAAAATCATTTCTTTCGGAGTGTATGAAAAAAATGAAGGAGTATTGCGTTATCATTTAATTACGACGGAGCGAAGAAAGGAAAACAAAGAGAGGGGATAATTATTATTTCTTTTTTCTTTCTTTTCGTTATCGACGAACGTTTCTTCTTTTTTTTTTTTCTTGTGATTAGGCCCCTAGCTGTCATTGAAAATGTCGGACATCAAGAGTATGGAGCATCCTACTCTGAAAGTGAGTATTTAATTAAATAGATTGATAGACTTTAATTAATTATAATTAATGTTTTATTCAGGTGCCATATGAGCTGTTGAATAAGAAATTCCGCTCGACCCAGAAGGTGTTGGATAGAGAAGTGTCTCATGTCCAGGCAGCAGCCAATGAATTGGAGAAGGGCCTGACGACAAATGGTCAAGTTGCAACTGGAGAAATAACGAGATTGTTGGGTGGTGTTGTTGCTAGACTTCAGGTATTGAAGAGAAAAGCTGAGGAATCGATTGCAGAAGAGCTTCAAGCTGGTACAGTTTGTAAAAGACGTCTGGATCACTTGAAGGAGCATGCTAACACAACACCGAGTGTTGTTAATCAATGGAGAAGACAGAGACTCGACAGAATGCTTGTTGAATATTTTTTGCGCAAAGGATATTACAAGACTGCACAAAAACTCGCTGATACAACAGAACTCAGAGATCTCACTAATATAGGTAATTTATGATAATGAGTTGATAATCATGATGATGAGGTTTTATTATCGGCAATTTACTTGCAGACGTTTTTATGGTATCGAGGGAAGTTGAGATATCACTAGCCAATCATGAGACAGCAAGATGCCTTGGATGGTGCCACGACAATAGATCTAAATTAAGAAAATTGGGAAGCACAATGGAGTTTAATCTACGTGTACAAGAGTTTATTGAACTTGTCAGAGCTGATCGTCGACTGGACGCTGTGAAACATGCGAGGAAATGTTTTTCCAATTACGATGACTATCAGCTTCAGGAGATACAGAGTTGCATGGGACAATTGGCATTCCCTGCTAATCCGTATCTCAGTCCTTATAAAGATTTGTTGGATGAGAAAAGGTTGAGTGCATGAATTTTAAATTCTCATTTTGAGTTTATTGTCTTTTTATTTACCAGTCTCTTCAAATCGCTTTTTTTATTGCAGATGGGACAGACTCATTGAGCAATTTCGTCACGAAAATTACAGACTGTTTCAACTGGCTAGCCAGAGTGTCTTCACAGTTGCATTACAAGCTGGATTATCTGCACTCAAGACACTCCAGTGTTACAGTGGTAATAAAGAGGGAAAAAATGCCAGTTGTCCAGTTTGTCATGAGGCATTAAACGAATTGGCTGCACCACTGCCATTCGCACATTGTTCACAGTCTAGATTAGTTTGTAGTATCAGTGGTGAGCCATTGAACGAGTACAATCATCCCATGATGATGCCAAATGGATACGTCTACGGTGAAAAGGTAATTACTCATTATTTACTCAATCAATAACTTTCACTCGTGATTCATCAACTCATGAGTGAATTACATGTTACAGGCACTTCAAAAAATGGCGAAGGAAAATAATGGTGCTGTCATTTGCCCAAAAACCAAAGAAGTATTTCCATTCAAAAAAATTGAAAAAGTTTACGTTATGTAATAATGTTAAGAAACGGAAAACAAAACCTCTCTTTCTAATTTTTAATTAACTGAAATTATAAGGATTTTTCGGCGTTGTAATAATCGCTTAATTTTTATTAAGTTTATGGATTGTAGTTAATAATCAGACGCTTCTGTGTAATCAGTGTTTTAAGTATAATGTAAAGGAGAGAAAAAAAAAGGGAAAAATACATTATATATTTTCTAGAAACTTTGGTTTTTCATTCGGAGGATCAATAAATAGTTGTAAATCATTATTATCTTTATTTCCATTCATTTATTTCTTTTTTTTTTTCAATCTAAAAGTGAATACTACTCTCAACAATACTAATTTCTATGACCTGTATATGAATTTCGTTCGAATAAGATTAATTTTTCGATTTTTTTCTCATAATACTTGGTAATTTTTAATTTTATTCTCATTAATATTCTTTAGTAAATTCAAATACCATATGTTTCATTGATTATCATTATTATTATTATATTTTAACGTTTGGACAACGAAAAATTGATTGAAACAGTGATAAATTTTGTCCATTAATAAAATTACGTTTAATCATATAAATTTCATTAATAAAAAAGATTCTGAATTACTTACAATTAAAATGTAAGAAATTCTACAATTTATCATTAAAAAATCTTTACTTTTTCTTTCTTTTATCCTTCAGTGTTTAATGTAAAATACATTAATTGTTAAAAAATTAATGATATGCATGGGAAATGAACCTCTCAGAACTGAACACTTTTCTCCTTTCTTTTAATTACGTTTTTTTTTTTTTTTTTCGGGATCAATTACAAAAATATCCGATCTATACTAAATATCAGGATCAACGATTTTATTCAATTTATTTTCCATTTTCTTTTTAATCTTCTCAATTCAGTTTCAATAATTCCCTTGAATTTAATTTAATTATTGTCGGCATTGCTTCATACGAGGATTGTCCACTTATTCAACTACATATTTAATTTATTATTATTATTAATTAATTGTTTTAATGAATTCGGATAATGCGAAGACGAGTTTTAAGAGGTTCTATTATTTCTTTTTAATGTCGAGTTATTCGCAAGAGAGTGATAAATGATTATGCTTGAATTTTAATTATTTATAATTTTTTTTTTTTCATTTCTCATTAACTACTTATGCTTTGAGATTCCTTTAATCATTCGAGACGGAAGTTTTTCTGTGTGTGTTTTTGTTAATGTAAAATTTTTATTGTGAACGTAGACAATAATTTAATAATAAAATAATAAATTTTATTATTCACAAAATTCATTTTTCGAGTTTAGAAAGAAAAAAAAAACATAATTATGTGCTAATTGTGTAAAAATAGAATAATCAGGATGTTTTTTTTTTCTAAAACATTAAAACATTGTACAAGTTTATGTGAGAATCCATTTTAAATTAGAGCATTATTTTGTACGTTAATTAATTCGAGAGATCTATTAGTAAAAATTCAAAATGATAAATTGATTAAAAAAAAAAAAAAAAAAAACGTGAACACACAATTAGTTATAAACAAAAATTCCAAGCTCAATTAATTAGTCTTTGATAAAATTAATATTAATACACAACCATTGAAAAAAGAATTCGTATAAATTGAAAGAAATTAAAGGCAAAAAATCATAATTACATATAAATTATTACAACCATTAAGAAAATTAATGAAAAAAATAAGCCTTTCAACAATTCGGTGGTTAAAATAAACAAATGAACATTAAATTCATTTGTCAAAGTCATTTTTCCTTTTTAAAATTACAATTATCAATTTCATTTTCAATCAATTCAACTCTTAATTACTAATTATATCCAATTACTTGCTTCATTTTAAAAATGTGCTTTAATCCAAGCGGCTCTCACATTAAATTACTCAATTTCTAATTATTATTTTCATTTCTTTCTTTTTAATCATTATTTGGTTTTTGTAAATTATTTAAGGCGGTTTGGTCCGATCTTACGCTGGAACGGGAGGGCACATACCGCATTGTAAAAATGGCAAGCAATTCATTAATGAGATTAATGAGATGAGATTAATTGAAAAAAATCATGTGCAATCTACTCTGTGAATATCTCGAAATCCATGAGATTTACGAGGATTTGTCAAGAGACCTTTTTTGTAGCTCTTGAAATCCTCTACAAAAAAGGTATCTTCACATTTTTCTCTAAATCCACTCGTTTCAAAGATATCTGCAGTAGAACGACAGGAAAAATTTCAATTATCTGCAGCCTCACAAATGACTCATGAGAATTATCAATGGCTTGCCATTTGAAAAGATACGGTATTCAAAGGCAATAATTGGTAGAAAATATGGCATTAAATCACTACTGAGCAAAGCCGACATAGACATACACACACATACATACTGATAAAAAAAAAAAAAATTAAACAATGAAATATTCTTATTTTTAACGCCAGTGTGAAACAAATACAAGCTTATTGTCGGCGGTGGATAATTCATGACTGCATTAATTTAATCAGTTTCAAATCCGTTGATAAACGATAAATTTCAATGAAAAAATAATAATATTTATTAATTCACGTTTACGATTCCGTTGATATTAATCATTGAGCATCTCCCACATGAATAATAATGAAATTCCAATTGAAAAATCGAAAAAAAACAGGTTCTCTCTTATTTTTTTTCCTCCTTTCCCCCATTGTATCAATACATCTCATTAATTCTTATTAATTATTAACTCGGTAAAATTTATTACCTTATTTCATAGAATTTTTCTCTCTAAATATTTATATTTTCCTTAATTTCATGAATTCTCGTCTATTAATTCATTAATTTACTCTGCCTCTTCTTTTTTTACCATGGAAGATTGAGTTTAACAATGAATGGCATTATATTCGATGTTAATATACCGAAGAATATTCCACTGATAAGAGCAGCAGCCGCAAACATGCCTGCTGTTGATGCATGACGTGAATCAACCATTCTGCAAGATTTAAGAGATAAAGGAAAAGTTAAAAGGCATTCATTGAATTTTCATTACGCAATTATTTACGAATTTTCCTGGAGACTTACGTAGGACAATACATCATTGCTAGTGAAGATAAATAGCCACTGGTGAAGCCCATTGTTGTGCCAATTGTCAGATACCACCACTCGTTTGTTATCAATACGGGTAATTGCCTGAGTGCGAGTTTTGTCAGAGGATCTCTGCCGATTTGGTAATTGCAGAAGAGGAAGAGAGGTACAAATACGATGCGAAGCACAACTGGTATCCACAGATAATGTTTTGTCGGCTGAAAGTTATTATTTTCAATTAAAATCGATTTTTTATGAATATTTTGTGATTAATAAGGACATACCCATTTTAGCAGAGGGGCCAACAAACTCCCAATCATCGCAGTCACATTGAAAACCAAGAAACACATGACTGGAGTGTAAAGCTTGTCTTTGATTATCCATTCTGGATCACTCTGTTTAATACCAGATTGAACTGCCGGGAATAGTGCGAGTGTTAGGAAGAGAACGAAGAATATATTAAATAATTGTCCTTTGCACTGCCAAATTATCTTCATGAATGGCGGTCTATCTGTTCTTCCCACGTCTCTTTTTTTCTTCTCTTTCTCAGCGACGAGCTCGTGATAACGATAGAATCTCTGTAATAAATTGATGATTAGGTAATTATCACGGAGAGTAATGAGGAAAATTCGAGATATAATTTGTTTAATGATTTTTTCAAGATTAAAAACAAATATTGACACTTTATTTTAATGTAAAATTTCCTCATCTTTCAAATGAAATCATCAGAAAAAATATATCTCCAATATTTCTCACGATTTTTCTCATCTTAAGAATAAATTATTCAAATAAATGAGAAATTTACACTCACATTTATTGGAAGAGCAAAGTATGTATCGAAACATGCCAACAGAACGAATAATGCAGTTATGAAATAATATATCGCTGCTGTACGTAGGTTGTGAGACACCAATAGCGTAAGAATGTTGATGATTGCCGTGAACGTCCCACTGATATTCTGCAATTTATTTTCATTAAATATTTTATCAATTTGCTATTCAAACAATTCAATAATTAGAAAATTCCTCAATTACCGATCCCAATACAACAGCTCCAGTGTATTTCCCCGGTAGTTTAGCAGCCATACCAAAAACAGAATTCTGATAAATTCCATTTGCAGCTGAAAATTAATGAACAATTTAACTTTTAAGAATTCAATTGAATCAAATAAAAAAGTTTTCATTAGTTTCCTTAGAATATCTCGGAAACTAATGGAGATAGGGCAATTTTGCAAGAGACCTTTTCTGTAGAGAATTTCAAGAGCTACAAAAAAGGATTCCTGTAAATTTGCTCTATCTCCCTTAGTTTCCGAGATATCCTCGAAAAACTAACGATGGATCAGAATTAATTAAAATTCTTAATGAACTCACTGTTCAAAATAACCACTGAAATCATTGTAACCCAGAAGAAAGCGCCTGGAAATTGTGACGTATCAATCATCGCCATAATAACAGTGAAAACAAAGACCAACGCTTGAATTGTTAATCCTCCAACAATTCTCGTTGTCAGACTTCCGCTAAAAATGACGAGTAAAAAAAATCATAATTCATATAAACACAAATAGTTTATCATTTCTATTCAATTGAAAAAAAATTACCTGAGCGGAAGGAAAACATTGATCCAATTGAACAACAAATTTGGAATTTGTGCTGAAAAACTGACAGATCTCACGTACGTGACACCGTAGTAAGTGGCGTTTGGATCACCGGTGTAGTTCTCCGAAAATTTATATTTCTCGAAATACTAATAAAAGAGTTAATAGCGCGTGAATAATCATTAAGATGCGATGAGGAGCGGCTTCATGGTAATTAGCACGCACTCATTAGTGCACGAGGAATTAATTGAGTCACTTACATCGTTCGCTGTAATGAACATGTTCCAAGGCATCAGTGCACCAATACCATGCAGCAGCATTATGAAATAAACGATATTGAGCCTGAAACAGAGACAATTCTAATTAATTATTCACGTATTATTGAGAGACTTCAATTTCCCCAGTTCTGATAGCATTGAAGTTGACGGAACGACAATTATATTAATAATTAATTTAGTAGAAGGCTGTAATGCCAGACAGAATGTCGAGCATGTAATAATCAATTTTCCGATTAAAGTAGAATTACTTTGAACTTTCCACAATTTTTTTAATTAAATGAAGCAATATCCGTTTTCTTGGAATATCTCGGAAACTAAGAGAGATAGAGGAATTTTTGTAGAGACCTTTTTTGTAGCTCTCGTTCTCCTCTACAAAAAAGGTATCTACGAAAATTTCTCTATCTCGCTTAGTTTCCGAGTTATCTCAAATTAACTGAAAAAGTTTCCTCTTCCACACTTTACGCATTTTATTTAATTAAATTACCTATCCTTCGGTGGATTCAATTCAAGATCCGCCTGGTCCATAGTGACACCTTTAAAGTTCAGCTCGTCGTCGGGTCTTCCAGTACCTTCCCAGCCAGGTGACAATCTGACTGGTTCAGAGCCTAAATAAAAATCCAAAAAAATAGAAACGATCAATTGAATTATTCAAGGTTCAAATATAATCAATTACACGTGTTTTCCAGTGCTGTTAATGATCTCCTCTGATAATAAATCATCCACCCTCTCGACATGAAATCAGGCCTCTAACACAATCAATTGAACGTGATAAAAAAAAAGGTAATGGACCAATTGAAATGAATTTGATTGAATTGACGCGACAAGCACAATGAAATAAAGAGACTCGACTCATTCGGAATGTGCATAATCCAAGCATTAATTGATGAATCCCCATTTCTTTCGTTAATTCAATGAAATACGATTAATCCCCGAGTAAGCATAAAATTACCGGATTTCTCCGAAGTTAAAAATGTGCTATAGTTTTTATCATTGGACTTATCTGCAAAAACAATCATTAATTAATCAATTTCTAAAAATCAAAAAAAATTCCTTCACCAAAACTTATCACATCCCTCCCCCTCTAAACTATCTCCCTCTAAAAAAAGACAAATAAAATTATTGAGACATAAAAAAACGATAAGATAAACCAACTAATATAATCGTACAATTTAAATGATAAAAATGCTTCAAAAATCCTCGAATACAGTCTCTGACTATCGTCGACTCGAGGTCCAGCTTGGCACTGATGATGAGGATTAAAAAAAAAGAGGGTAAAACATGAAAAGAATCTCGTTTTCAAAGGAGCAAAAAAATAATCGGAAAAAGAAGTTTAAGAGCACAACAGGGGAAGCATTGAATATAGCACGTGGACGAGTATAGCCGAAAATTCTCGGTAGTGACCATGCGGTCTATTGCCTCAAAAGGGAAGCAAAAAAAAAACAGCACAAACATAAAGAGAAAATGAAATAAAAGATATCTCACCCTTTGTAACGATTCTCGGTGCATTAGAGTCCTTGAGGAGTGTCTGCTCCTCTGCTCCAAATTCTTGTTTTTTATAAGTCCCCGCCATTTTTAAATTTTCCTTAAATTTCTCAAATGAACCACAAATAAGCGTCTGACTCAGTGGATTCCGTAGATTCGAAGCATCAATGCTCCTACAATGTTAAATAATTGTAATAAAAAAAAGACAACTTGTTGAGGTCAACGCATCGTATGCGGTAATAAAGATAATAGCGAGAGTGTAATTGTAATAGCGAAAGTACATGGAATTGTTGAGCGGGAATTGTAACGGAAAGGGCGTACTCTCAGCACGTTCTTCATCCACTTATTACAATACATGAGAAAGTTGAAGAATTCCCTTTGTCATTCAGTTAAGAATGTCTATCGTACTCTCGATTGTAGTAGAATAAATACAAACTGAATTACGAGACTCGAGGGATTACCGCAAGACAAATCATTCTCCTACTTCTTTTCCTTCACTTAACTCTGCAACACCCCACCAACTCCAGAGGTTTCTCCTCTTCTTTTTTTCCTCCTTTTTTAGGTTAAAAAAAAACGGGGGATTGGCGCACACAGTGCGCACACTGGGACCGATAGCCGCACTCTATGCCTCATGCGGCAGTTTAATGAGTAGAGAGCTCACTTCTAACCATATCTCTTCGTTTATACCGAAGTAATACGAGTTTTCACGATTACGGGGACTCGTTAAAGTGCAGAGACTTTGTACAGCTGTAATTTCGAGAGATAAGTTTGATTTTTTGGAGCTGTCATTACTCGATTTTTTTCATCTCAATAGAGATAAGAAGACAAAAATTGAGAACTTTGATATGAGTAAATAATTTTAGTCAATGTAAATGCAGACGAATTTAAATACATGTTTTTGTATTTTTTGCCGCGAATTCTATGGAGGTTGGAATGGAAATGTCCCTAGGTAAGTTACTAGATAATGGAGGAGGTGAAAAAAAAAGATTGGAGAAAGGAGAAAAAAAAGAAACTCACATGGACGAATCGAATCGTCTCCCGCCGTTGCACACACAATCACTTCACATCATAATGGTGTACGTGGGTGACGCCAGTGCCAATATGGCGGCGTAATAAATAGTGTCTTGTCTTTTTGGCAAGCTCTTGATGATTCTTTGAAGTATTATTTGAATATTGTGATTCATTTAAACGTGTAAATTCAATTTATAATTGTGACTTCATTGTTGAGGATAATATTGAGATAAACAATGGATGTTTAATGGTTGAATTTCATTGGTTATGTGCTGGCGATTTGTGCATGTTAAATATGAGTGAGAATTGACTGAATTCCTTGCGTCACAGTTTGCCGAATTAAAAAAATTCACGAATCATCTGTAGAATAATAATTAATTTCTTTTATTTTTTTCGATGATAGAATTATGAAAATATGACGAAAATTAATTGGATGTTATCATTCAATGATTATGAGTTACGTATACATGTGAAATTTGTGTAATTTCGTTCTTTTTTTTTTTTATTATTTTGTTATTAATTGACATTTTGGAGAATTTGAAAAAAATACGATAATGTCCACTCTGCCGAATAAAATGAGAGGTAATGAAATTGCAGTTGATTATAATTAATATTTTTATGAATATTTAATAATTATTTGATGAATAGGTCCTGGACGTCCACCAAAGTCAAAGCACTCCTGCACATGGTGCAATGAAACAAAACAGCCATTGAAATACGTATTACCTACGCAGCATGGAAAGAAAGAATTTTGTTCAGAGACATGTTTATCTGAATTTCGTAAAGCCTATGTACGTGGTGCTTGTGTCCAGTGTGACAATGTCATACGTGGTTCACCGGTTAAATTGGAGCAAAAAGACGGTCCAACAAAGGACTTTTGCTCCTCATTCTGCCTGAATAAGCACCAGAAGAAGGAAATTCAGGCTGAAGCAAAAAAGAGTAAGAATCCCTTACATTTTCAAGAATATCTCGGAAACTAAGGGAGATAGAGTGATTTTACCCTGAACCTTTTTTGTAGCTCTCAAAATTCTCCACAAAAAAGGATTCCTGCAAAATCGCTCTATCTCCCTTATTTTCCGAGATATTTAAAAAAAACTGGTGCCAGAATTGAATTAATGAATTTATTTCAGGCGGGAACGATCAACCGTCTCCAGCAGCTTCTCCAGCGCCTTCGGGAATCCCCAGTAGTAGTGGAATAATCCCACAGACATTTCCAACAAATAACAACAATAACAATAATAGTAATAGTAGTAATAATAATAAGCAGAATGGCACTAATCAATCAGCCGTACCGAATCCACCAAATCAACAAACTCCACCAACTCCGACTCCATCCCACACACCATCAACATCAACTGGACCATTTCAATACGAGACTTATCAAACGTTAGATTGGGATCTTTATCTGAAAGAGACAAGTAGCACAGCAGCACCAGCTGAATGCTTCAAGCAGCATGCTGCACCACCAACGAATGAATTTAAAATGGGAATGAAACTAGAGGCACTGGATCCACGTAATTTAACGTCAACGTGCATTGCCTCAGTCGTTGGTGTTCTTGGACCACGTTTGAGACTCAGGTTAGATGGTTCTGATAATAAAAACGATTTCTGGAGACTCGTGGATAGCAATGAGATACATCCAATTGGACACTGTGAAAAATCAGGCGGTATGTTACAACCGCCTCTTGGTTTCCGCATGAATGCCTCCATGTGGCCGATGTTCCTGTTGAAGACACTCAATGGAGCGGAAATGGCGCCGGCTAAGGTCTTCAAGCGTGAGCCTAAAACGCCGAGGACAAATACCTTTCAAGTTGGACAGAAGCTTGAGGCGATTGATAAGAAGAATCCACAGTTGATATGTACTGCGACAATTGGTGCTGTTAAAGACGATATGATTCATATCACGTTTGATGGTTGGCGTGGTGCTTTTGATTACTGGTGTCGATACGATTCGAGGGACATTTTTCCGGCTGGATGGTGCTCCAAGAGTGGACATCCGCTGCAACCACCGAGGCAAAAGGGTGAGTTTATTAATTAAAGAATTAGATGAATAATTATCGTGAAAGAAAAATTAATGAATCCTCAATTTCAGCAACTGGACCCAATCGATTCAAATCCCGAACGAGCAATGTTCTCCCAGTAATGGCTGTTTCTGGGAGTGGAGCAGGTGGAGAACCAGCTGTGGCACTGGTCAGTCCCGCTGGATCAAGTGCACCACCACAACCGGCTACTGAACCTGATACCAGTAGTGCCAATAACAAACCACGTACACTCGATAATGGTAAATTATTTTCAGAAGCAACCAATGGACTTTTGCTAATTCCTATTCCCATTTTAACTACAGTTACGCTCTATGTGAACCACAACTGCTCCTGTGGGCCTTACTTCGATCCGAAAAAAGTGAAGGCTCTGCCATCCCAATTCGGAAGTGGTCCAATGGCAACTGTCATCAGGGACATATTCCAGGCGTTTTTAATGGCAGCGATGAGCCCAAGACAAATGCTGAGTTTACTGAAACGTGGAGAAGGCGAACGTATCACAATAACTCTGGAGGGTAAACCCACGTCAGTGAGACTCCCAGTGTTCGTAGAAGAGGAGGATTTCCATGTTTATATCAGGAGACAATTGGAGGATTTATGTGCATGTGAGAGAATGATATTTAAGAGGCAGGAGACCTGTGAAAAGTGTCCTGCAGTACAACAGGGAATACCGAGGGAAGAGCATGGGACTCCGGTCGCTGAGAAGCGGAGATGGTCAACGGAGAATGTACAGGCAACAACGCAACAGCCACAGCAGAAGAATCAGGCTCCAGCTGCTGTTGATCCAGCAGCACCGAGTGCTGCTAAACAGCCGAGGAAAGCAATGCCTGGTGGGTTTTAATATTGTAATTGAATATTTTTAATGTTCTATTGAATTTTTATTTTATTATTCATTCAGAACTTGAACCAGCAACATCAACAACACAACCGGAGACTCCATCGAGTAGAATAACTTCGACAGAACCAGCTGAATGGACTATTGAAGATGTTATTCATTATATTGGAATCACCGATCCAGCATTGGGACTTCATGCAGATTTATTCAGAAAGCATGTAAGTGTGAATTTGTGAAAGGGAAATATTAGCATTCCATTTAATTATATTGTTTTTGTCAGGAAATCGATGGTAAAGCACTGCTTCTACTGAATTCTGATATGATGATGAAGTACATGGGTCTGAAGCTCGGGCCAGCACTGAAGATTTGTAATTTAGTTAATCGTATAAAAGGAAGGAAACACGTAATGCTATGACCATTACAAACGTCCAAATAAGATATAAAAGAGACTTCATGTTTATTCATGAATTTATGATATTTTTCATTACTCCTAATCGATATTTGTTTCTTCATTATACGATTACGTTGGATTTGGTGAGTTATTCCGAATTATATTGAGAAAAGAGAGTAAACACAGAATATTGTATAATTTTCATGCATTTATGATATTTAAGGTTTAATTGCGGAATTTGTTTTTTTTTTCCTATCGCAAGCTATTAGGAATTCATTATAATGGGTAATGTGTACAGTATATTAAGGAAAAACTAATTACCACGATTTATTTAAAGAGAAAAGGGGAAATGGAGTAGGCAAACCATAATTCAGAAGCAAAGTTGTAAAAAAAGATAAGATACAAATTTTTTCGAGTTATTCCCTTTCATCACTTCATTAAATAATTATCTTGACTCAACAAATGAAGTTTAATTGGGCTCACATAATATTTTTTTCTTGCTAATATTATAATTTTTTTCTGGTACTCTAATGTCCCGAAATCTTATACACTTTTGTGGCATCAAAAGGGCCTATTTTCATCTGCTATCATTTTAATATGAAATAAAATAATACGGTCGTAACGAGGTAATGATGGAAAATAATTGAGCAGACAAAATGTATATAAAATTTAATTGATAATATCAATGTAACAGGTTGTTCTAAGTATTAGCAATAAAAATTAGCTTCAAGGATAATGAATAATAATTTTTTGTGATAGTTTTACTCAGAGAATTTAGTAATTACATTGTTTTTTTTTCTTATAAAATTCTCTATCATTTAATTATTCTTCATTCATAATTACTCCTGCATTTTTTTCTTCTCATTTCTATCGTTCGTTGAGTCTGAAAGTAGAACATCTGGATGCGATTTTTATTGTGATGTACATGGAATTTCATTGTAATGATTTAAGCTTAATTAAGATTTGGAAATAAGGATTTGCACAATTTTTTCTCATTTTTTTTTTCTCAATTAACTTTAATCTGTACCAAAGTCAGCCAGTAATTCATTTTTTTGTCGATTAATTTTTTCAAAAGTGTAAATATACTTTTGTTTATTATAAAAGTTAAAAAAATGTCCTCTCAAAATGTAATTCTATTTACTTAACAAATTTATTCATTTTTTCCTAAAAAAAAAAATGTATAGTTTATGCAAAGCAAAGGAAAAACTTAATTTTCTTCTCAATTTTATTTCTATTATTTGCTTATATGTTTAAAGAATATAATGAGAGTAAAGAAAATCAAATGTAATCTCGGGAAAAAGAAAAAGAAACATTTATATTAAAACATTTCTCATGATTATAATAAAATTATTCATGGAAATAAATATCCATTAGAAAAAAAAATGAATTTGTTGGGATAAATTGTTTGGAAATAAATTTAAATATTTCTTTTTTCCTTGAAAAGTAATTATTTTTATTTTTATAATTTGTTTTTCAGTGTTTCATTTTTCTTAATTCTTCATTCATAACTGAGTGCAACAAATAGAGTATGCACACCACAATAATGTGATATAAATTATGGTGTAATTGTTCTCCATAAAAAGGTGCTTAATCACTCAATTACGTATAATATACAAATTACAATAGGATCGTTTATTATTATTTCATTAATTATTACTTGTTTTTTTTTCTCATTATCGTGGAAATTTCTTAAAAATCTTTTCTTACTATTCTCATTTCTCATACATACATTATACGTACAATTAATTATTTTCAATAAATTCAATCACAATTGGGATTTGTTTCGGTTTTTCTTTTTTTACTCATTTATTTTTATGAAAGAATTGTTCAAAAGTATCCGCATGTTCTCTCTATTCATATGAATTAAATTCGATTGAAACATTTCCTCTGAAAATCATTTAATTCTTTTTTTACGTTTACTCAACATGCAGGTACTTGAATATAATTGAAAGAAAATTATTATTATTAATAATTAAATACAAACTAGAAAGAAAATCCCCAAATAATTGAACTTAAGAAGAAATTAATGATGGAGTGACAATTTTCCCCCTCATAATTATCACATCCTGCACAAATATATTAATAATTCAATTGATTCAACAGGAAATATTACATCTAAATGTTTTTTTATACTGTAATCTTGACATTAGCTAATAGAAAATGAACGAAAAAAAAAAGTAAAACAATTTTTCTAACTCAGTGCAAAAAATAAGGCCGTGAACAATTTTTCTTTACAAATTAAGGAAACACATATATATATAATATAAATACAGCTAGTACATAAAAATCATTTGCGCCCTTTTCTGCATGTATATGCTAAATATATATAAAAAAAAAAGGATAAATAAAAGAAAAATTTCCTGTCATGGTTTTCCCCTCCATTATCAACAGTAATCGAATGAATTCAATGAAGTATTATCAATGTTTAATATTAAAATATTGCCAAGTATGTTGTAAACTCCGAAATAATATTTTATCAATGAAATTTACCGATAAACTCCCATCGCTTTGATTCACAGATCTTCAATGCTCTTTTATTTTCGTAATTCGAGTAGCACCCAAGTCGAGAATTCGATTCATTTATTGTAAACTCACATTTCTCAATTTCTATTGCTCTTCTTTTTTTCCTCATTATCAAAGAAAGAAATAAATATATTGCGATAACATCGATAAATTCTCTCCACAGTTGATCAAATTTGCAGAATAAATGAATGCGATAAACGACCTTAAAACACTGCTCTTTCAAAAAGAAAAAACGCAAGAAAATAATTTTTATTGCGATGTAGTTGCATCTACGTATTCCTTATTTTTCCGGGGACATAATTTTTGTCTATCATGGGCTCTTGCAGGAACATGTGTAAACATCGTTCATTCTGTGCCAGTGGATGTCCAGCAATTCTGAAATTTATAAATTCATAAATATTTGCATTCAGCAGGATTTAAGAGAGAAGAATAAAAATCTCACTTGTTTACGAATGTTTCCAATCCCTTTCTCCGATCCTCGATAAAATCATCTTCAAAGATACCATCGTCGCCTCGGAAAGGCATCTGACGTTTCCAGGCTTTGCTTGGTAATGGAGGCACCACAATCTAACAAAGAAATTGAATAAGAATTAATTAAAATCTGAAGGTTTGAGATAAATTAATTTAATTCTCCCTAGAAATAAAATGAATTTGTCCAAAAATTAGTCATCAATTATTTTCAATTAGTTTAAGAAAATCTGTCGACATACTTTACTATCTCGTTCCAGTTCATTCCTCAGCCACTCAAAGTCACTGTACCTTCTCCTAACACTCGACTCCTTCACCTTGAAAACTGGTAAATTAGTCTGTAAAAGAAGTAAATGCACATATTTAGGTTTGAATTATGAATGAAGCCATAGGAGCCCTTCCAAGGGCAATCCTCGGGATTATCAATGACGTAAAGAGGCAAAAGAAGATTTCTCATTGTGTAATAAAACCGAATAACTAAATTCCCAAAATTAATGAATTCTATAATCAATATTTTTTGAGTACAGATAAAGCCGATTAGAATCGTCGATGAGACGAGCGACTGGTGAGTGTTAAAAGGGGGCAGATCGTGTGAATCACAGCTCATTAATTCATGAAAATAGAAAGAAAATAATGGAACAATTGCATCCATTTTATTACGTATTATTGCAACAAATTAACCAAACTTTTGTAAATAATTCGAGGGATATCTTCGATTTTTTGTGATAATTGAAAGGTAAAAATTCATTGAATCCTTCAGATTTAATGAATTCTAAAATAACACTTACTCTCATCCGAACTTCATAATCAGTGTAACGTTTTTTGCCGACACCATGAGTAATTGGATTGATCACGTCAATTTCGAGAAAATTTGCTGGTGCAGCGTATGCATCATCCAACGTTTGTTTCTTGACATTCAAACGTCTAGTTGCGTCCACAGTCGTGTCTGCCATCATTTGTCTCAATAATTTTCACTCCTGAATTGTTACAATGGATTATTTCAATAAAAAGTGTTGATCACACGTACGTTTTTTAACTTTTTTGAATAAATTAGAATTATTCGGGTAAGATCCACCTACTCGCTCAGAAAACACGAGATAACAAAATAATGATGATAACAAGGCAGTTGGCAGAATAATTTAGTGTGTCTCTCACTAACTCGTTGACTTTTCACTTGACCACTCGCTCGACTCTGTCACCGACTCCTTTTTTTATGTAAAAAAAAGAGGAGACATGTGAACAGCGCCATATTGATAAAATCGATTCTCACGTTGGGGATCACAAAAGTGTCGCCAGATGGCGTTTTCATCAAATTCTCGAAGCAGAGCTCTGAAAAAAGAGGCGAGTGGTAATTTGAATGTCCAAACTTTTAATTCCTTTAAAAAATCCTATCTAATTAAATAAAATTTATTTACAGATTATTAATAAATTACGCAGTTGATTCTTCAGTAGTATTTTTCCTCGGTGATCTCGTGCCTTTTTTAACCGGTGATTGTTTCTTTTTTTTCCCCGATTTTCCGTGATTTTTCTTTTGACAATTGCGTTTTGCGCCTTTTTTATTATTCAGTACTTTCCTCTTCCCCGGATGAAACATCGCTGGCATTCGATTGAAGCACTCATGAGCCGGAAGTGCAACGGCTTTATCAATAAGTGGCCATGGAGCATTTGGAATCGTTAGGAACTGCTCATCGCTGTAAAGAGCCTGCAGATCGATTGCATTTTTCCCAGAGGTCTCAGTCTCTTTATAAATAGTAGCAAAAGCCCCATTCCTCACTGTGTGCTTGATCAAGTACCTTCCAACCGGCATTTTCGTCATCACATCAGCAACATTGTAGATAACTGCGAGACAATCTTCACCTTTAACATTGTAGAGTCTCTTCATCTCATTATTAACCGACATCGCAGTTCTCCTTTCATACTGAATGAGATCCCCTGTACTCGGGTTTATCCTCACCCTGACCAGACCAGTATCAGGCCTGAACGTCAAAGCTGCCCACTGCTTCGAGGCTTCTTCAAGCGACACAGCCTCAGCTCCAAGCCCCAATTGATTCTCCAACTTCGGTACAACCATCGCATATTTAATCTGTTTCTTCCCCACTTTCTCAACACCATCAATCTTCGTTTTCACTAGAATCTTGTAATCCCTCTCAACCTTATTCTTCATCATCTCATTCTGCGGCAAACCGCACGAGCCTATCGTGAATAAATTGTATAAGGAATTAGTGCCACTTGATGATGACTTTGGAGAAGGTTCCATCTCTGTTGTTTCTTCAGCGTCATCTGTATCCGACACTGAATCTGTCTCTTCCTTCAATTTCTCCAAGTCCAGGGCAAGAATGTGAGAGGGGTGGATGACTAAGCTCTTCAGGATGTACTTTACCACCCAAGAATTCTTCTGAATGACGTTCCTCGCGGTTTGAGGGAGAGGTTTGTCTATGAAGACGACTCGCCTCTCGTTTATTTCTTTGATGAGGACTGGAAGAGCCCAGGAGTTGCTGTAGGAAGAGTCAAGATTGTTTGCTAGACAGGATAATCCGGATGAGGAGAGGACTAGATCGATCTCGTTGGTCTCTGCTAGATGCTGACAATGTGGATCTTCGGTGATGAGGTTCTTCTCTGTCCATGGCTCATTGAATGTGAAGTACTTCTGCTCTGCTTTTGTTGCATCAAAGTACATTTTCACGCGGCATGTTAGAGGAGGCAGCAGGAGTCTCGGGATTTTTCCCTGGAAAAGAGCATGTGATAGAGAATAAATGAGAGACTCTCATGGGAATAAAATTATTTCATTTATACCTTCTCCAGAAGAGTCGCATTGAAGCAAGTGTTTATGTCTTTGTCTGATGTGAATGGTATTGTTCCGTTCTCAACATAATACCTCGGTAATTGCAGCACGTACTTCATTTTAGCTTTCCACTTACGATTAATCAAATCTTCTCTGATGAGAGACAAATCAGAACCTTTCCAGTGCTCTTTAGCTATTTTTAAAAACTCTGTTTGTTCTGCAGCTATCGATCCCTGAAGACTCTGAAATATAAAGAATTTTGTTTAAATCAAACTATAATTTTAGGAAAAATTGATTCAACCATATTTTTACCCACCGTATAAGTCTCCAAGTCCTCCCTATTTATTTTCGATATATCCGGTTTTCCAGGGGCAGAAAAATGTAATAGAACCCTCATGCAGGCACTGTGCTGCTCCTGATTCATGCAAGAGAGCCTCGGGAATTTAACATTCGTCCTCACAATTCCTGGGTAATATTTATTATTCTTTGGAGCAGAGCTCGTCTCTTCTGCATCCTCCTCCTCTTCTTCCTGATCAGATGCTTTAGTCTTTTCCTCTTCCTTCTCCTTCTCCCTCTGCTTGTCATAAGCATTTATATCAGCCTGAGTGACGAGGTCCTTGTAGTCCTCATGAATATCAGCAAATGGATCTGTGAATGTTCCACGGAGAATCCTGTGCATCACACTCTCACGTTCTAACCTCTCACCATTAACAAACTCGTCATCAATAATATCATTTATCGAAGGATTCCTGCATAATAAAAAAAAGGGTGAATTAATTATTAAAAAGATAATTTCATTCAATTGTATTCAAGATTAATTCAAGACAAGTTAAAAAAAATAAAATTATAATTATCTGCACATAGGGGCAAAATAGGTTGTCCTATTTTGTTGAATTATTCTAATTAATGAACTTACCAATCAATACTCTTGAAAACCTCCATTTTCTTCTCATCTCAATAATAAATATTTTTTTTAAAATTCTGTTGACATCCATGTGCTCCAAAGTGCCTGGAGAGGGGGAAATGAATCCCTCAGCGCCAAGGTAACGAGTGTGGCATGTGCACGCACCCCAATAATCCCCAACACACTCTAAAACCGACAGTAATAACGTCACAACAAAAAAAAATTAACGTTAAACACTCTGCATGACTGTCAAACAAACTTTAAATCGATACTTGAAACTTCGTAGGAATGACACATCAGGTAATAGTCAGTGTAATTATTGAATCCTGAAGAAATGAGTGTTAGTCAATCAAATGTGCGAAAGAGGCCACAGGATAAGAGTACCAAAAATGTCACAACAGCCGGACGTCAGTCGTCAAAGGATAAATTGGAAGAGGCGAAAAAAGTAGCAGAGACTTTATCCAAAAGAAATTCAAGTAAAGTACTCAAGTCGAGAAGTACGAATCCATCACGACCAATATTAGCCTCAAAATCCCAGCAGGAAATGGTTGCAAGTACCACAGGCTCCAAACCAAAACTGAAGAAGCAGAGTAGTGACCCTGAGAAACGTGGTGTAAGCACAATATACCTCCCCAAATCCACTCCAAGACTCCAGACAGATTCATCTATGCGAAGTACGTCAAAAAAAATTGATAAACCCAAAGAAAGTACAAACCCAAGAAAACGCCTGCCTTCCAGAGAACGAAGAAGATCGAGAACCCTGAGTCCAAGTGAAGTTAAAGTACTTCACAATAAATCGATTAAATTAAAGAAGGATAAATCCCCGGATTACGAGTATGAGGATGACTTTGAAGACTACGAGTCTGATTTTCAAGAGTGCAGTGACACTGAACCGTCTGAAGTGAGTGAGGAGTCAGAGGAGACTGATTTTGTGGAGCTGGAGCCTGTGGAATTAACAAGCAAGAAACCGAGTAATAAAGTGCTTAACATTGTTAGAGATACCAAAGATTCTTATGAAGAGCAGAGACTAGACTCTGGGCACTACGAGTTGGATGAGGCGAGGAGAAGAGCCGCAAGAGTGGACTTGATATCAGCGAGACGAGGAAGAGTTGAGCCTCAGAGGATTGAAAGGCCGATTGTTTTTAATGAGGAGAAACCGGAGATCAAGAGTCTCCCATCATCTGCGGACGAAGGATTCGAGGACGGACGTTCCGGAGACTTTACAAAGTCTCCGCCGCTTCCTGTGGCTCCTGAGCTCCCGAATCTCAGTATCTTCAGTAAGAAGTTTAAGGAGAGTCCGAAGAAACGGGTGACGAGGGGTCAGCGACTGCTGCAGATGATTAAACTGGATATTGTCGAGTGGTCGATATTCGAATTAACGCCGATCGCTTACGAGGAATTCATTACTATTCATGGGAAAATAAATACGAGACAGATAGCAACGCAGACGCATGACGATAATCTGAGTGTAGATACTCAGACTGATGAGATCAGAACAAGGAACATGTGGACGCAGTTTCCGATTATTTGTAGGAGTCAGTTGGAAGGTGATGTTGATGAGTTTAGGAAGGAGCTTGTTGGTGTGGGCTGTGAGGAAGAGGCGCCTGTGCACAAACGAGCGGAGTATGATATTCTGCAGTTGAATGAATTCCTGGGGAATGCTGGGAACGTTGTGCTGGCGCTTTTGGAAGAGAAGTCGGCGGTTAGAATTAATTCTGAGGATGATGGAGATAATGAGAAGATGCCGTTTAGTGAAGCTAGGATTGAATTGGCTGTTTCTACTGTGGCTTTTTTGAGCGGAAGGGCTGTGACGATGATTCGGTACTCTGATTGCTCTAGCAGGATTCTGCTGACGATTCATGCACCTGCTGATGAGGTAGATATGGATTTATGAGAAGATAAATCTCATAGATTTATTTATTTAAAGTGTTTTTATTTACAGGAGATTGAAACGGCGAGCAAGGAAGACTTTTACATGACAGACTGCTGCATTGGATGTCAATGGAACATCCGAGAGCCCTCGAGGCCCACGAAATTGTTTTATTCCGCAAGCAACATCACTGCGTCTTGTATTCATCCTACGAATTATAATATTGTGTTTGGGGGTCTGGAAGACGGTTCGGTGAGTCTCTGGGATTTGGAAGAGGATGAGGCGTATCATCCGAGGTTTATTGATAAGGATAATGAGGCTGAATGGCTCCTGAGGTCACCGACGTTCTCTACAATAGGTTTTTTTGAAGAGAATGAGAAAATCTCGAGGATTGTTTCGTTAAAGGTGCTTTCGAGGATTGAGACTGATGGGAATGCAAATGGGAGGTTCATGCCCATTCAGATATGCAGTCTAGATGAAGAGGGATTATGTGTTATTTGGAGCTGTCTCAGAAATTTGGAGACTACGTCGACAGCAACTCAACAATTGGGACAATCATGGTGGGGAAAGATACGACTCGTTAAGAGCCATCAAATTCCTCTGCCTCTCGATGAAAACAAGGACAACGAAACAGAAAATTGCATGAGAACTTTTAGAGATCTCAGTGTAGATACTGTTGATTCTAATAATCTATACATTGCTACTAATGGAACCAAAGTATTGCATGCGACGAGAACGGGGAGGAGACTGAAGCCTTCTGCATACGATGGGAATTCCATGGGTAATCAATTATTCATAAATTCCTCTTTTTCTATTGAAGAATGAGAATAAAGATGTTAAACGATTCTTTCAGATTTCTCGGGAACAACTTGCATCGAGAATTGCCCCTTTGGCCAGCCCTATTTCCTGGTTGGATGCACTGATGGAACTCTACGGTTGTACTCGACGATGATCGAGAAGCCAATTCTGCAATTGAAGAATTTAAACAGCACTGCCCCAATTAGAATCATCCAGTGGTCACGATCAAAACCTTTCACCATTTACGTATTAGATGATCACTCAAAGTGAGATATTTAATTATTTAATGTTTTATATGATGATAATTGTTTCATTATTCATTTATTTAATTTCAGTATTCACATCTGGGATTTGAGCCGCAGTGACATATTCCCAATGCACAGTATATCACCAAAACAACACGCCCACATCGGTAGCATCCAGTTATCACCATGTAGAAATGATTCCGATATGATACATCAGTATTTGGTGAGTAATTAATTAAAAAATTCTTCTCATCAAACAAATCAATGAATTTATCAAATTTCAGGCACTCGGATTGGACAATGGCATCATCGAAATCCACAAATTCAATCGAGAATTCCATTATTCAGAGAGTGCTGATCGCACTGCTGATTTAAATACATTTTTATATTACGTAGGAGTTTATTAATAATGAGGGCACATTCTAGTCAATGAACAAAAAAAATCCGTCCAAAGATATTTATTAGAAACAGTTTAAAATTTTCTCAAAAACAAGTGCAATTAATTAAAGTACTATGGCACTACTTAAGTAACTGATGAATTTAAATATTTACAACTTTGAAGAAGCGTTAGTAGAGATTGTGTAAAAATATAATTTCATTTATAATTAATCTCAATTTTTTCATTCACTGAGTATCACAATTTCATTAAAAATATCTAAGTAATGAGGTAGAAACTAATAGAATTATTGCAATTAATGGATTTAATGAGGTAGCTCCACAGGTAATTTGCTTCTTATTCCTCTCAATTTGCTCCAGAATATCCGGATAAGAACGAGGTAGTTTCAAGTAACTTATGTCCTGCTGCAAGTTCACAGTATTTCCCTAAACAAAAAAAAACAGATGAAGTTTAGCTGAATATTTACATTCTTTTGTACAAAATCATTAGTTATGTGTGATTATTGTCAGTGGATTGAGAGTATAGACGCAGTGGGTGATGGAGACAATACAATTATCAGAAAACCAGCATTAGAACCTGAAATTGAAGAGAAAAAGGAGCTTGAGCCGATTGTGATAGTCCATGGGAGTCCGGGGGACCTAAAAGATGCCGAATCATCAGCTGTTTTGAGTGTCTTCAAAAAGGTAGTTAATGAAGCCTATAAACTCTTGTTGGAGGGAAGAAGAGCGATTGACGTAGCAGAAGAAGCGATTCTTCACTTGGAAAAAGAAACAGATTTCTCCAGAGGTGCAATAACAAAAAGTGCAGCATTAATAGATAATCGAGGAAGAATGGGCTGCATCTCAGGATCCATCGACTCCAAGTCAATCTCCATCGCCAAGAAGCTCTTGGACTCTGATCACCCATCGATAATCCAAGAAAAATTAAAGCAAAAGGGGAAAGAAGCTGTAGAGAAAAAAAACGGAGTCTCTGGATGTTGGGGAGTCATCGTCAGAGACAGAGACGATAATCTGAGCTGTGGTCGCTTCAGTTGGGAGTTCAATACCGAATTCACCCCATCAATTCCAGCTGCGACAGTTATAAACGGCTGTGGGATGTTAATCAAGCGAGAGGCTTGTTTCTCCCTCTCTGGGAATGACGAAGTCATCTACGTGAAGCTACCAGCACGGAAAATGATCCGGGGATTGAATAAAAGTCACAGGCATTTGGATTCAAAGAAGCAGATTATCAGAATGACATCAGAGGTCAATGAGGAGCTTGGAGTTGTTTTTCTGGGGAGATTTAATAGGCCTGTCATCTACTGCAGGAGCAAATCGTTCCCATGGGCCTATGGCAGCAGGAGAATGATCAATTACGGGAGTTCCATGGATAAAATCAACTCGGAAGACGTCGTTTTCGATGAGGAAGCTGATTGCACGTGTCATTGGAGGTGCGAGAAATACGTACTGAGAATATAACGTGTTTGTGGGAGTCGTAGGGTGCGTAGAGAGCTATTGCTGGTGTTGGAGCTGGATAATGAATGCCGAACCACGTGTCCAATTCCTCGAGGAGTGAGACTATCTCCCGGCGTCTCACTGGCGCCGTTTTCTCATTTATCACAACCTGGAATATGAAAAGGAATTAGTTGCTAATAAATTGAGTCTTGGATTTTGCGGGGAAATTACTGAGCCAAGTGTAGACCAGGTGAGGAGACAGTCTGAATCACTCGAATTGTCCACGCAGATTCTACGCAATCGACTGTTCTTGAAGCTTTCATCGACAGTGACGAAAGCAACGTCTCCTCTTCCGGATAAAAGACAATCGTAAGTACTAGAAATTCGACTCTTCTCGTCTTCGTCGTCTCCAGGGAATGTGCTTGCTCGGAAGAAACTCGACATTGCTTTGTCCTCGGAACAACTCCAGGTTTTATCATTCGTGCGATTCGTCATGACTGCGACAAATGCATTCCATCCTGGAATTTAAATGAGGTTTATTGAATTCTTTGATTAAGGGATTTAATTCTCGGAGATTTTACGAACCAACGCTTCGGATTTTCGTGAAACAGGCAGATGCTCCTTTCAGATCCTCAATTCTTCGGTATCTCGAGTTCTTTTTGACGAATATCCCGATGTTATTGAAGTTTTTTGGGTATGGGGCGACTAGTTCGAGGACTGTAGTCAAATTATGCCTGTGAATTAAAGGAAATCGTTTAACTACAGAAAAAACCTGAATTTAGCATCAAAAATAGGATTAAAAATAGGTACTCTCTAGCACTCATCAAGTCCTCCGGTTGAACAACATAAAAATCACAGGAACCCCTTGATACAGCCTTGAGACAAGCATCTCTACCAGCCTGCTGAAGACAAGCGATTCCAGGCTCGAGACCGTAAGAATAAGCAGCTTCTCGGAGCCACTGGCACTTTCTGTCTTCTAGATTCGATGGAAGACACCATTTAACAGTTCTCGAGGGGTAGCACGTCGATCCAGCGTATGCACTGCTCAATCCTGGAACTGAAGCAGTATTCCCAATTTAAAAAAACATAGAAGAGTTCCATTCTTTCAATTATCGAACGTACATTGATGCAGGAAATCCTCAGGAGTTTTGAGAGTGTCGGTGCGGATGGCAGTTGCTCGATAAGTTTCAAGCAGTTGAAGCAGGAGACTCTGCCAGGGGATTTTTGGGTCGTTCAGGGTATCAATGACCCTCGCTATTCTTTCCACCACATCCCTGCGTAATAATTCTCAATTATAATTTTATTAATGAGAAATAACGAATAAGGATGTTTGAAGATGAGTTGATTATACCTTCTTGCTCCAATTACTGGCCAAGGTCGTGATATCCACGTGCACGGGTGTGCCCATGAGTGCAAAGGCCTCACCGTCCCATCCGGACACAGGAATTTGTACTTTGACATGTCGATTCTCTCTCTCTGTTGAATTCAGTTCAATCAGTTTATGCCAGAAATTTATGAGGGAATTAATGGAGATAATGAGGACGTACCTTGAAATGCTGCTTTGCGTCCTCCAATCGCACCCAGGCAATGTCACCGGCATTCTCAGTTAAACACAGCAATGCACCCTCACGTCCATGATACTTGTCATTGATGTAACAAGCAGTTGGATTATCACAAAGTGCACACAAGTTCTCGTATTTTGACTCTACGTGTGTCAGAATTGAGTGCAATTGTGGTTTATTATATTTATGTACAATGGGGCAGTGCGGAATTCGTGCATTTATCGTTGCTCCGAATAATTAGATTCATTATTATTACTCACTCAATTTCTTATCAATTGTTTGGTCATACATGGAGCTCCAGATGCCAGGGATGCATGCTGATTTGAAGAATCCTGATAATGCTGCTATTTTGTTCTCTAGAAGTGTCTCAAATTGGTCGCATTTCTTCGGTATTATTTGGTTCTGAAAATACTGGGAAAAGAAAATTATTATGAAGTTTTTTGACAAATTTATTGCAGTTTCTTTGGAATTGTCTTCTTACGTTTGAGAAAATTGGCGTCCAATCGTTATCAACAGTATCAAAGCCTGGATGACAGAGAGTCTTTCCTTGGAGATCAGAGAGACCTCCAACATTGTTAGAGACCAGTGCAACCATTTCATAATTTGCAGTATCTGTATTTAAGAAAATTGAGAATAAATAATTCTTTTCTTTGAAGAATTGATTAAATAATTTTAATTGATACCATTCTGGAAGAGCCTTAATTCATGAGTAATTAGCACATGTGCTTCATTGAAGCTCTGGGAAACGAAGAGGTCCTCAGGCTCAAAAACCGCAAAATCCGCTTTTCCATTTGCCAATAATCGGAGACACTCGATTCTTCAAGAATAAAAATAAATCCTCAGAATCTCTGTTTTTTGTGAATATCTCCAAAACCATCAGAGGTACAGAAATTTTCATAGAGACCTTTTTTGTAGCTCTCCTTCAGCTCTACAAAAAATGTCTCTACGATTTTTTTTCTATCTCCCTCAGATTCCGAGATATTCTCAAAAAACTGATAAAGTAAAAGCATAGTTTCCTCTAAGGACTTCAGGCATTAAATTTTCCTGTTCAAATGAATGAATCACCTGTCACTAGCAATGACGCACTCGATGTTATCATTTTTAACTCGACGACAATTGTTATCGATGAATTTTCCTGTGTGAACGCTCTTGACCACGCAAATATTCACTGCAACAAAAAGTAACAATTAACCCAGAATAAAATAGAAAGAATACTCAAAAAAAAATCCAAAGAATTCTCACATTTAACAGAGCACAGAACAAATGGAGTTAAATTCAAGGCCAATAGAATCAACAGGTATGCTCGTAATATCCGTAATTCGAGTGGTCGCATTTCCAACGTTATTCCCCAATTAACCTAACAATGATGAAAAATTGTCTCTCCAATTTATCCTCTCCTGCAAATAAATCAGTCAATTATCAGCAAACAATAATCTCAGTATAAAAACAATCAATTAAATGACATCATCATTGAATAATTAGATTCAAGTAACTCACCAGATGATTGGACATCAAATGGTAATGGACATTCTCAACATTAACTAATTCCCTTTGTTTTGACGAATAAACACAATAATAAATACGTAAACATAGTCTAAAACTATGAATGTGTGAGTGCCACACTAGCTCCATTTCAACGTTATTAATATTTTTCCTCGGATTTTAATTGAAGGAGGAAACGAGCATGATAAAGTTAAACGCATTTTTATTCATTTCCTCTCCACTTGAGAGACATTTAATTCACACTGTGAAGAGGCAGGTAATTATTTATTGTAGTTGCTTCACGTGATAATGAGACTGATTAAACATTGGAGATAGAGAGATTGATAGGATTTTATTACGACTTTTTATCGTTTCAGGGAGGAGATGGCTGGGCGTGTGATTTTGGGACTGTAATCTCGAGTGCCATTTTGATGAGACTTGGATATTCATGAATTAACGGGCACATTCGTCGAAGATCATTCAAGCATGTCGGGACGAGTGAAAATTAATCAGAGGCAATTGCCTATAAAGGCCCATTACTTCTTCTTTATGGCAGGTAAAGAATTCATTGTTTTTTTTGGGTATTCTGAGAAGCAGATGGAGGATTCTAGTTTTCTTGGATTATCTCGGAAACTAAGGGAGATAGGAGAATTTTTGTAGAAACCTTTTTTGTAGGTCTCTTCAAGCTCTACAACAAAGGTCTCTACGAAAATTTCGGTATCTCCAATGATTTCTGAGATATTTAAGTAAAACAAAGTTCTGGAAGAATTAAATTGAATTTGTTTAAAATTAATTATTCAATGATTTCAGCAATGGGCCCAATTCTCCCATTTCTCCCAGTTTATGGAAAACAATTGGGAATATCGTCTGTAATAATGGGAACTATAACCGCAATTTTGCCTCTACTTTATCTATTATCAAAGCCAATATTCGGATTTCTCGCTGATTACTTCAGAAATTGGAGGAAAATGATTTTCATGAGTATACTAGTTGGCTCAGCATTATCCTTCGCCTTGTTGCATTTTTTACCAAAGATTCCGGAATTCACGGATGCTATGACGAACGAGAATTACACGAGATCACTCATCTGTAAAACTATTAAGTCTTGTGATAGTCAGGTAATCTTAATTTTTTCATAATTATCCCCAATGTTTACAACTGGATTTTTCTTTCAGATTGTAAGTGAAGTGTGTTCTAGGAACTATACAGTGAATATCAGGTGCTGGCACGTTTGTAATTCGACGCAGAATGATTATTCATACACTCTAAAATTAGATGACCTTGGAGGAAGCCAGTTGACACCGGAGTGTTTGATGTCTGACAAGACTTCGAGCATGAGTATAACTCCCAAGACCTGCCGAGACTCGGAATACTGTAAATTCCGATGTAAAATGAATGCGGAAGAGGTGGAGATTGAGGACAGTTGTATCTACAGAAAATGGAGCTTTTGGATATTCATTCTGCTCTTTTCTCTCGGCAGTATTGGCTTCAATGTGGCGAATTCTATCAGCGATGCAATTTGCTTCGATGTACTCGGTAAGAGTCATTGGATTCTTCCATTTCCTGATACTGATACTGATCATGTAATTAATTTAATTAAATTAGGTGAAGGTAAAAGCATGGGCTACGGGAGACAACGAGTATGGGGAGCAATTGGCTTCGGAATAACTGCGTTACTCGCTGGATACAGTATTGATGTAGCCACTGGAGATCATGCCTTTAAATCATATGCTCCAGCGTTTATCCTCGTCCTGATATTCACTGCTTTCGACGTTGCTTGTTGCACGAGGCTTGAGGTAACGAATATGAATGTGTCAAGAGACTTTTCTTGCAGCCCATGTTTCCTCTTATATTCACGAAAGAATAAAATTTAATTCCCTTTTTCTTCAGCTTCCTGTACTCTCAGGGTCAGAGAATATAGTTAAAGACGTTTTTAAACTGCTGAAGCAGAAACCAATCGCCATATTCCTGGTATTCGCAACAATCGCTGGAATTCTCGACAGTTTTATCATCTACTTTCTATTCTGGTACCTCGAGGACTTGGCCAGGCAAACGCATCACATGCATCAGATTAAATTAATCGAGGGCCTCATTGTTGCTGCTGAGACACTAGGTGGTGAAGTCCTATTCTTCACGTTCTCTGGGAAAATCCTGAAGAAATTTGGATACGGCTACAGCTTGACTTTTTGCTTCTTCTGCTATGCACTTCGTTTGGGATTGATAGCTATGGTGCCAAATCCCTGGTGGGTCATTCCCATTGAATTAATTTTTCAAGGACCAACTTACGCACTTTGCTACACGATTATCGTTGGATATGCTAGTGTAGTTGCACCGGCAGGTACATCGGCGACTGTGCAGGGGATTGTCGCTGGAATGGACGATGGATTCGGTAAATTGAATTTTTTTTTAGAAACAGGATAAAATTGGTATTCCAAGTAATATCTACTTTTTTTTAAGGTTTCGCTGTTGGAAGTCTACTCGGTGGAATTCTCCTGGAAAAAATCGGAGGACCTGCAACTCTGCGTACATTCTCAGTTCTCGCAGGAATCACTGCGATAGCTTACTTAATCGTATACCTCGTGATATTAAAGGAATTAATGCCGGAAACGAAGAGGGGAGAAGATAGAAGTGATATCGAGTGGAAGAAGCCGGAGATAGCGGCTGAGGAGTGTCAAACTCCTGACGCTCAACTTACCTAATTTTTTTTTATAAACTTACCTAATTGATGCCATAATTAATTATAAGTGAATATTTTTATACAGTGACTATTTGAAATGACTTTGTAATAATTTTCATATGGATAAACAATTTTTTTCCATAAATTTCGCGTCTTTTCTCTTTTAATTATGGGAATTCTCGAATTAATGAAAATACGAATATTCAAATTTTCCGCCATAATTGTGGAATATATCGTGAGGGGTCAGTGGAGGGGGAGAGTGTCAAGATGACAGAAGAGTGCACGTTAGACAGACTTCCGACTGAAGTACTTCTCATTATATTTGATTACTGTGATGTTGTTGATTTAATTAGATTATCATCGTTGTGTAAACGTTTTAATTCCATAATTTGTGATGAAACATTGTGGATTAAGGAGAATCGTGTGCCATTAGTGACAAATCAATTATCAGATAGATTCTGTGATAGGTAAGATCGTGAAGGTTATGTTGATCTCTTGTTTTTTGAATAATTATGTAAAATAAATTGCAGATGTAATCCATTGTTACACCTGAGGAACAAATGGCAGGTGTCGCACAATTGGCAGAAGGGAAAGTATGGTAAAGCCATTATTTATACGGACAGAGTGAATACCATACCCTGTCTACGATTAACTGAGAATGTGCTCTGGTGGAGTGGTGGTAATAAGCTCTATGGGTATAATCGGGATCGGGATAAATCCCGAGGTCCAAAAAGAAAGCGCATCTTCACCTGTGATCATCTGTCGAGTGATATATCGAAGTTTGTCGTGCGAGATGGATACATCATCAGTGGACACAGGTAATTATGATGATATCTCGGGAACTATGGGGTTTGGGGGGAAATGTCAAGATAGCTTTTTTGTAGAGAATTTTGTGGGCTACAAAAAAGGTCTCTTGAGATTTTCCTCTATCTCGCTTAGATTCCGAGAAATTCCATAAAAACTGATGAGAAAATGGGATTAATTTGTGTAGAGATTTTATTTTTCTGTAAATAATTGATTAATTATTACAGAAATGGAGCTATGGGGTTTTGGTTAAGAGATGATGGTGACTATACTTATTACGAAGTAGAAGCCCCTTATGCATCGAGTATGAATGCCATTGATGAAATACCAGAGACTATAATAACCGGTTGTGCTGACGGTGCAGTTCAGGTAAATACCACCTGATTATTGTAAATAATCTTTATGTGAATAGTGTATTGAACTTTGGTTTAATCCAGGTATGGCCGGATGTATCGAAGATCGAGGATATGCAGCCCATGTTCAGGCATCACGTGTACGACAGGATTTGGTCCCTGGGGATTGATCCAGGAGGAACAATATTCGCAGTGGGTTCTTCTGGCACTAATAGTGGCCCTCCCCTACGAATTTTTGATATTGAATCGTAGGTATATAGCTGCAGGGTGAATTCATGAATTTCTGTAATTATTAGTTAATTTTATGCAGTTGCAGGGAGGCGCACGATATTAGGCACAATTGGAGACATGGTGCGGGTGTTTTAGACATCGTATGGGACAGCCCGAATTGTTTATTGTCCTGTGGATACGATACGTACATTAAAAAATGGGATTTGAGGTAATTAAAGAGAGAATATTCCAAAAAAGTAATTAAATAAAATGAAGGAATTAATGAATTTTCAGGAGTGGAATTTGCGTAGCTTCTTGGCCGGATCCAACCGATGCAGCTCTGTACTGTATCTCATCTGACTACAAATACACAATGATATCCGGTACACAGTACAACGGCAAGGCCGTACTATGGGACCAACGACAGAGCAAATATATTCAACTGTACTTCATGAATTTCCGGAGAACCTCGAGCCCAATTTACAGTATAGCATTCGACAGTTCCCGTTTGTTTGCCGCAACGGACAGGCAATTAGTTGAATTCACATTTACTGGAAGTAACAATCGTCCAAGGGATTATCGTCACATGCTAGCATAATTAAGGGAGGCGAAAGTTTATGGGAGATCATTAAAAACACATTTTCAACAGTTTAAAATTGTGAATTATCCTTCGGATTTACAAATAACACAATTCATTCATTAAATCATAAAATTTCCCCTGAAACATCATGAAACAATCACTTTTACCTTTTCTCTTTAAATTAAAATAATTAAGAACTTCGCCAAATATATAACAATGAATAATTTCAATGAAAAATAAGCAATAAAAGAACATGCACGATCAACAGACTGAGGTTGATAAACTCAAGACTAAAGTTACAGATCAAAGACCTTGCTGACATGAGTAATATTTGTATTTCATTGTTCCATTAATTGCACGTGTGTTCTCTCTCTCTCTTTAAAACTCTAGATATTCCGAATATTTCTCTCTAATTTTAAAATATCTCTCCTAATTCATTATTTAAAAAAGTAAAAAACAAATTTATCCATTGTCTCCACTTAGATGAGCCCATCGACACAAATTTTAAATCATCGATCGAATCATGTAATTAAGAATTCCCCCGTGTTTGAAATAAGTTAAATCAACTTCAGTATCAAAACGTACGATAACATCAAAATTCTTTCCAACATCAGTTCGCACAGTAATCTGTTGATGTGGTTGACAATTTTCAGGAATGTCAATGTCATAGAATTCAAAACCAGTGAGACCAAGTGTTTCAGCATTTTGACCTGGCAAATATTGCAGTGGAACAATGCCCATTCCAACTAAATTTGACCTGTGTATACGTTCATAGGACTCTGCAATAATCGCACGAATTCCAAGAAGATATGGCCCTTTAGCTGCCCAATCCCTCGATGATCCTGAGCCATATTCTTTACCTACAAGTGCTATTAAAGGAGTTTTGTCTTTTCCGTAATTTTCAGCGGCATCATAGATATCCATCTGCAATTGATTTTAATAATTTTAATAGGAAAATATTTTTTTAAAATTCATTAACTCACCTCTTCCTTCGTAGGAATGTAAATAGTCCTTGCTCCAGGTTTTCCAACGAATTTATTGACTAAACGAATGTTTGCAAATGTTCCCCGCATCATTACAGCGTCATTACCACGACGAGCACCGTAGGAATTGAATTCTTTCGGTGTGAGTCTAAATAAAAAGGAATTAAATTTGTTAATGGAATGTATTTAACATTGGTGATAGAGAAAAAGGGTAATTACCCTCGTGAAGCAAGGTATCTTGCAGCAGGTGAATTACGAGCGATGCTGCCAGCAGGACTGATGTGATCAGTGGTAACAGAGTCTCCAAGATTCAGAAGAACTCTCGCCCCACGAATCGGCTTGATCTCAGGCAATTGCTGTATGGAAAAAATGAATTAAAAACCATCATTTATATAATAAATAATTAATTATCTTATAATTCACCTTCTGAAGTCCCTCAAAGTAAGGCGGATGCTTGATGTACGTCGAGTTGACGTCCCAAGGATAGAGTTGTCCCTCTGGTGCAGCAAGACTCGCCCATTTCGTACTGCCCTTCTCAATCTTCTCATAAACACTCTTAAACATCGCTGGAATCACGTACTTCTGCTCGACTGCCTGAATTTCAGCCCTGGTTGGCCAAATATCGTGCAAATAAACATCACGACCGTCCATTCTTCTGCCCAGAGGCTCTTTCTCGAAGTCAATGTCCACTGTACCAGCGATAGCATAAGCGATTACGAGAAGAGGGGATGCTAAGTAATTTGCTCGAGTGCTGGGATGAATTCTCCCTTCGAAATTACGATTTCCAGAGAGTACTCCGGTACAAACCAGTTCATTCTGTGAATAAAAATTAATGATTCGTTAATATTCATGGGAAAGTGCTCACATTGCTTAATAGGGGAAGGTGGGGTAAAAAGGCCAAAAGGGGTAAATTTAACATATGCTCACTTTGAAATTGTATATTACGAGAAATCAAGAGAAATATTGAAGATATCTTCTTTCTGACGATTCCATTGGAAAGCTGAGGAAATTTTAGGCGGGAAACATGTGCCAAAATAATTTTTTTCAATTTTTTGAAAATTCGATTTTTTTCACCTAGATTTGAAGGGGTATACCTTGACAAAATTTGAAAAAATCGTTTTTTTTTAATATCTCCGGTTTAATTTGTTGTAGCGCACTGGGGTCGTGCTTAAATTAAAGGTCTCGTCATCCTCCACATTTCCCCCAAAAACTATCGATTTTTATCGAAAATTAAGAAAGTTATAGGCCAAAAACTGATTTTTTCATTTTTGCCAAGGTAAACCCCTTCAAATCTGGGTGAAAAAATCGAATTTTTTGAAAATTCTAAAAAATCCATTTTGACACTTGATTCCTATGTAAAATCGTCTCAGCTTTCCAATGGAATCATCAGAAAATCGCTATCTCCAACCGTTCAATCAGAATCCCCATTTTACCCCAATCTCCTCTAATTAATGAAAAAAAATAGAGTGAATCATTTGAGGAAACTATGCACCTTTTCAATAGCATCAACAATGGAATCATCGAGAGGTCCGCTGTTACCGATACAAGTCATGCAGCCATAGCCAACTACGTCGAAACCGAGCTGAGTCAGCGGTGGAATGACTCCGCTCTCTTGCAGGTAATAAGTAACCACCCCAGAGCCTGGAGAGAGTGAGGTTTTGATGTACGGGGCTACGGTTAATCCAGCCTCGACCGCTTTCTTAGCAAGGAGACCTGCGATAATTTTGAATTTTTGAATTAGCGAGAATGAGCACAATCGTTAATGATAGAAATTAATTATAATCACCTGCACCAAGCATTACACTTGGATTGCTCGTGTTTGTACAACTGGTGATTGCGGCAATCACTACTGATCCATGACGAAGTGTGTAATCCTTCCCCTCGAATTGGAATATTCCCTCTGCCTTTGATTTTTCGGGACTCAAGCCGTAGCCCTTGAAGCCGATCTGAGGAGAATAAAATTCATAGAATTAGTTCTGGGAATTTTCATTACTTTTTTTAAAGACAATTGAAACAATTGAGACCTTTCGGGGGTTGAGAATAAAATTTGCAAAAGGTGGGGTTTATTACTTTGAATATTCCAGGTATAGTCACTTCCCCCTTGAAATTTTTGGCAAATGCACCTGCTTGAAATTTCTCGAAATTTAGATTTAAACAATGATTTTTATGGAAATTTCATTTTATTATAAAGAATGAGGGGATTTAGAATTAATGGAAATGAAGAAAAACGAGTGGAATAAGGAGTTTCACATTACCGATTGACGTGCCAAAATGTTGAAAAATATGCAGAATAAAAAAAGAAATTGTCAAATCAGCGATTATCATTTCGAGTGAGTTGGCTTGGATGGTAAGCAATCGCATGCGAGTATTGCAGTTAATCGTGTGATTTCATTGTGAACGGACGATTCAATACAATGTCTTCATATTCTTATTTCTTTGAGTAATAAAAATTTAAAGAATTTGAGTAGTCGTGAAAACATGGTAATAAATATGGAATATTCAGGTACAAAGTATTCCGTTATTTCGAGAATTATTTTTGGAAGACAATAAAGGGATTAGGAAAATGGAAAAATTTTCTCCGTACTAATTGACGTACTTTTCGAAATATTCTTTGCTTTCATTTTAAATTGAAAAATAACAATTAAGTATTGAAATTCCGGAAAATCTAACGGACCCAAAACCATCTGCTTTTCAATTACAATTTTCTCAAAATAAAAAAATCTATTTTACATTGAAAAAAAAGGGGTAAATGTGCGTTTGTACAATTGAAATGAAACACCGATGTTTAACGCAATTGAATAGATACTGCGATCGATAAAATGCATTCTCGTGTTGCTTCTCAAGTCACTGTTGATCCAAAAACAAAAAGAAAAATCGTAAAATCAAATAATTTCAATTTCATAAAAAACATATGGAACATTATTTCTCAATTATAAAGCCTGAATCTCAATCAGCGAATGTAAATAAAGTCTGATAAAAATAAAAGGAGAGAGAGAGCTTGTGAATCTGTGCAAATATTTTTTTGCCCCGAGTGATTAAGATTTTCGATTGATTTGAATGGTGATATTTAAAAATGAGATATAAACGAGAGCTTTGGGTCAGTGGTGAGGGGCAATGAGTCATTGAACAGGGAGGTAAAAAGGGACAAAGGGGTTTTTCAGGTGAACTGGGCCCAGTGGCCAATCCCAGAAGGGGGCCTGCATGCATCAGGAGGGTGGGAGGTCAGGTAACAGGCCGTATAAATTGGCCTGGACGATTACCAAGGTCATCAGTCGTTTGAGAGAATTCAACGAGGAATCACAAGGCTAATTGTCAAGTACTCATCGTTTAAATTAATTTCAAGTGGAATTTTTGAAAAGTACGAAGGAGTCTGCTGTCGGATGACATCTCATCCGGTGTGGTTGAATAAAAGTCCTCACCGGGTAGGATTCATCCAATATCAGTCTTTAATCTACCTAAATATTAATTTATTTATTTATTATTCAACGTGACTTTCATCTGGAGACGTAGTATCGGTCTAGTGACACGGTGAGCTTTGATATTCGTGACTAGATCGAAATACTCGTCCCTGGATCCAAGTAAATTCATCAGAATCTTCATTTACCATTAAAACATTTAATTATTATCAAAACTCATTTATTTGTCTTTGGTGATCTAACTGTATGGTGAACCTTTGGATTCATAAAGCTAGATCAGCAAGGCAAAATCGGTGAGAATGAGCATCATGTGGATTTATTCATTTTAACTCATGTAACAACTTGATTGTTGAAGTTTCGAGGAACTCGTGCAGTGATTTGTAATAATTTAATCCATATCACAGCACTAGTTACCTTAAACTAAGCAATCACACTCAGCATTTCATTAATTTTCATTGAATTCGTTGTTTCGGGATTTTCAGAAGTGGCAGAATAAGTGCAGAATGGGATGAACCTAATTCAGGCTGACGTCATATGACAACCGTCACTGGGTTATGTTTGTCCCATGCGTGTACTCAAGATACATCAAATTTATTTAATTTTATTAATTTAATTTATATATTTACCTTATTTGTGAGACAACTGGTGAAGTCTGCTTTCATGTCAGTGACTGAAACACGATCGTGAGGTCTCTTTGGTCCACTGACACTGGAGACAACTGTTGCTAAATCGAGAGTGACTGTTTCAGAGAATATTGGATCCTGTTTCTCATTATTATAGTCACGAAGCATTCTAACTGCTTGCAGGTATTTCTGAATTCTCTCAATGTGCTCTTCGGTTCGGCCTGAATAAACAAATGTGAATAATTAATTTAGCATTCATTTCTATTTAATTTAATTAGTTTTCCAGTTCAATTTTACCTGTTTGACGTAGATAATTCAAACTCTGCTGATCAACTGGAAAGAATCCAACAGTTGCACCATATTCTGGACACATATTCGATATTGTTGCTCTATCTGCAATACTCAATTCAGCAACTCCGGGTCCATAAAATTCAACGAATTTACCAACTACTCCCAATTGTCGTAGATTCTGAATTAAAGAAATGAAGACATTTAAAAGAACATCTTGTTATGAATCGTCGTGATTTTACCTTTGTTATTGTCAGAACGAGATCAGTAGACGTGACATAAGGATTCAATGATCCCACCAGCTTGTACCCAATAACCTTGGGTATAAGCATGGACACAGCTTGCCCAAGCATAACAGCCTCTGCCTCGATACCTCCAACACCCCATCCAAGAATCCCCAGTCCATTGATCATCGTCGTGTGCGAGTCAGTACCAACGACACTATCTGGATACAAAAGTTCTTTCTCATCAAACACAACTCTCGCCAGATACTCCAAATTTACTTGATGAACAATTCCACTTCCCGGTGGCACGATGAGCATGTTTTTCAGGGCTTTGGCTCCCCATTTCAAGAACATAAATCGCTCCTTGTTCCTCTCGAACTCGAGGTCTTCGTTTTTCTTCATGGCATTATCACTGCATCAAAAAAAACAGAATATTAATTACTCACAATTAGATTCTCTAATGGAAGAAGCAAGAACGTCATGTGACCTCTGACAATTGATCAATGACCGCATATTTACCTTCGAACAAAGTCCACTTGAATCGAGTGATCGATTACTAAGTCAGATGGACAGATTGGATTGATCCTAGCAGGATCTCCACCGAGCTGCTTAACCGAATCCCTCATTGCTGCAAAATCTACGACAGCAGGAACTCCAGTTAGATCTTGGAGAATAACTCTCGCTGGCTTGAAGGCCACCTCCACACTCTCTTCCTTTGCCTGATGAATCTCCCATTCTAAAATCTTCTCGATGTCACTCTTTTTAACTTGGAACTCATCACAATTCCTCACTGCACTCTCCAGCAGCACTCTTATCGAGAATGGCAAACGATCTGTTGATGCAGGGAGTTTAAAAATAGCATTAAATGAAGTTGTAAAGTTACATTATCACGATGAACGAATGAAAACAAGTTATCGTGTTGATTTGATTAAAAGGTCAATTTGAATTACCATATTTTTCACCAAAGGCTCCAACGTCATAGTAGTGACGTTTGTTACCTGACACTTCAATTGATTTCAGGAGATTACCGTAGGGATTTGGTACTGAAAATAAATAATAATAAATTTAGATAATTATTCATTAATTAAATCACTGCAATTGCGAAATACCTGTTGCCCTCGATATGATAATTATGACAAGTAACACTTGAAAAAGAGAAAACGAAGAGGAAACCTTCGAATTTTTATATGAAATCGAGTACTCAACAATTGTCGTAGGTGTGACGTTAATTCAATCACACACCTGTGTTTATTCTCCTCTTTTTTTATCAACAATAAAAGAGTAATTTAAGGAATTTATAACTTACCAGCCATGATTGTCAATCCTCGAGTCACGTCCTCCCCGTATATGTTACTTCAAATACATTTTCGACTAATAAAAATTCTCTTTATGTAAAAAAAAAGGGATTCGTTTATCATCGGTTGGAGCTTCGGGAGTTTACGTCGCATTTGCGACATTCAAAATACCGAAGATTGCACATTTATCTTTGGTAATTCCCCGAATTTTTATTGTTTAATTAAATAATTAATTAATGGAGATAATTTAGTGGAGAATTACTTCATGAGTTTATTTCAATTTTGGAGATTTTTTTAAACTGATTTTACGGGGATTTTCTAGGGAATTACGAGTGGACGGAGCTCTCCACTATTTTCGTGCGCCGGCGGCCATTTTGTTGAGGCGCCTCCAAGCGGCAGAGCGACTCTCCAGTTGAAGCACGTTCTCACTTCACCTCGGCCGGGCTCATCTCCGGTGGACGGATACAACGAAATAAACGAATCAGTGAGAAACAGAAGAACGGCTTGTGCACGACTACTCCGTACCCAACACATACACACACACGTAAACTGGTGCTACAGTGGCAATAGAAGAGGCAACGATAAATAAAAAGTTGTCCAGTTTTATAAACTAAAAAAGGTTAAACAAACTGGATTACTCGGAGCACTAAATATTCGAGGAATCTGGAAGTTGGAAGTGAACTTGGGCATTTTCATCCACTGCCATTAAAAAAAAAATCTCAGTGTCGTTTCCAACTTTACCGCAATCTAGCATTTTGCGGGGGCAAACAGTCTGACACATTTATAAAAAAAAAAGTGTCTTGTGTGTTACAACAATAAATCAACAATGGGTGAGTTGGAATTAATTCGAGTACATCACCGGTCTCATTCTCCTTCTCTCTATCTACTCGCTTTCCCTCCCATTAATCCTCTCTACTCTCTTCATTTGTTAATTGATTAATCTGTAATCTTTTATTTCCCATTAATTTCAGGAACACTAGATTCTCCGCGCCCCAGTGTTTGACGATGATACGCCCTAAAAGAATCTCTCTCATTTCTCTACAAAATGCCCACACTAGTTTATTTCTGAAATGAAATTTTCCCAAAATTTTCCCCACCCCCATAAACATTTTTATGACCCGTAGTTTCTCTCTAAAATTAGTTTGACATTTTCACTCTGACGATACTACGAAACATTTCCGTGTGCATACTTCTTGTTTCTCGATTTTTTTATTACTTTTTCGTACTTTATTCTTTTTAATCTCGTGCATTCTTCCACCTTTTTTTCCCCTTTTTTTATTTGGTTATTTGTCCCTCTCTGTGTTTGCCCCCTACTTTTAACTATAGAACTGCCACACCTTAGTAGAAAACGATGAGCTGTATGTGCATGTAGAAAAATAATTGTTTGGAAAGTTCTGCATTTGATTTTCCTCTACAAGTCAACATGAATCCCTCAAAAGAATGATAATCATGAGGTGAAAGAAGGGAATGAGGTGGAGAGCATTAAACCAAGTGTCCTTTTCTAATATCGATTTTTCCTCCCCATTTTGCTGCAACTAATGCCGAAGAGTTCCCAATCCTGTTATCATTGACACAATTATTTTTTCCTATTTAACTTCTATTTCCTCTTTTTCATATTACTCCAACAATTGATGACTCTCAGAGAGAGAGAGAGAGAGAGACCGACTGGAGTCGGTTATGTAATTGTCATCGGTAATGTCCTGTTCACGTGTGTTTGCTCGTTTAATTGTCAAGTGACAAAATCTTCGGGAATTTCGTCACTCCTCGATCATCATTAAAAATAAACACGAGATATTGATGCACGATCATACGAATGGTCAAAGTAAACTGATCAGTCTTTTTTTGAAACAAATTTATTATCATCACCTTTGTTTTCTTCAATTACATTTATTTTATTAGGCATGACGTCATGTAGCACATCTTTAGAGTTAAAATTATGGAGAAAAATAAGGAGGGGATAATCATCAAGGCTATTCAGCATCATTATCGAACCCATGAATTTACCAATAAAAACAATAGTAACTCATGAATTTAAAATTATAATCAGAGGAGAAGAATTATGTAATTGTAAATTCTTTATTTCCTTATTTCAAATGGAGTTCATGGAAAATAGGGAGAATTGACGATTAATTGGATTGAAAAATAAAAAGAGACTTATCTTATCTCTAATGTACTTTTGAGTAGATCCGAAAATTCTCGTTCTTCAACAGTCATTCCACTCGTCGGTGATAATTTGTAAACGATTGAATTCTCAATCGATGCCTCTGTTTTCTTCCTTTTACTCAATGCAGTCTAATTAGATTAACGAGTAATTGCTAAATGACTCACAATTAACTGCAGATGAGATTGGAGCAAATTGCATAAAATTAACAAAAAAAAAGTTATGTAGATATATATTTATAGATTGATAAAAATGGAAATAATTGTGAATTAACTGAAATTCCACTGGGTTACAATGCGACAGACTTGTTAAAAAGCTTTGACATTTGACCCCACTTTGTGACATCCTATTTAGTCCACTTATGAATGACATTAGCGCATACGTTATCAGAATATTAGAGATGCTCTAGTGTCATAAGTTCACGTCATTGCTAATTTCATAAAATTATTAAAATAATATTGTTCTAAATAGTATTTATTTATTTTCAGGCAAAACATTCTGTCAGTCTTGCAAGAAAAAATGCAGCGGCGAGGTGCTGAGAGTACAGGACAAGTACTTTCATATTGGTTGCTTCAAGTGTGCTCAGTGTAACACTAGTCTAGCACAAGGTGGATTCTTCGCTAAAGAAGGATCATACTATTGTACTAAGGTATGAATCTCTCAATTTTCCTCCATTTCCCATTAAACAAATTGGCTTACTCTTTTTTTTATTCAAAGGATTATCGTGAGCGTTGGGGAACGAGATGTGCAGGTTGTGGTGAATACGTTGAGGGTGATGTTGTTACAGCCGGTGAGAAACACGCCTTTCATCCCAACTGTTTCCACTGCCAGAGATGCAGACAGCCGTTGTTGGGACAGGGAACGAAAGTGACACTCGTTCAAGGTACATCCGAATCCGTAAAACCTGTCTTTCTTTGATTTCACATTTTCCTAATTATCCACATTCCCCAGGTCAAGCTCTGTGTCACCGTTGTGTTGGAATACCGGTTCGTGAAGCGTCTACGCCGTTGGGGAATAAACCTCAGGATGGTGGAACGAAGAGTGTTGGTAATAGAGGTGGTAGCAATGATCCTGGTGCTTGTGCTGGCTGTGGTGATAAATTGCAAGAGGGACAGGCACTTGTTGCGTTGGATAGACAGTGGCACGTTTGGTGCTTCAAGTGTCACAGCTGTGACAGTGTTCTGCATGGGGAATACATGGGAAAGTAAGATTATTTGAATGATTATGGATTTCCTTATTCACGCATGTCTTTAACATTGAATTAATAAAATTATTTATCCAGGGATGGTGTTCCGTACTGTGAGAAAGATTATCAGAAGCAATTCGGCGTAAAATGCGCTTACTGCAGTCGCTACATCAGTGGAAAAGTCCTTCAGGCTGGTGAAAATCATCATTTCCATCCGACTTGTGCACGCTGCACAAAGTGCGGTGATCCCTTTGGCGATGGCGAGGAGATGTATCTGCAGGGTGCTGCTATTTGGCATCCACGCTGTGGTCCAGGACCAACTGGACCCAATGGCATTGTCAATGGACACAGTGCTGCTGATATGCACACACCACAGCACAGAGAGTCTGAGCGTATCTCCAGCAGTGCCTCAGAGATTCAGGTAATGGAATAGTGATGGATTAATTTCACCTCAAACATTCCTTTTTTTAATTCAATTTCTGCTTCATATATATTTTGTTTTTCGTTTTTTATGATTTTTGCACGTTTTACCTGTAGTATTCATTGAGATCACGCACTCCCAGTTTGAATGGATCATTATTGTGCAGCCCTTATAGCAGCCTCAGTCGCAAGGTATCCTCTTTTTTTATTATTTATTATTATTTTATTAAAAATCCTCTTTCAAATATTTTCAATAGTTTTTCCAATTTCCCATGTTACTTTACATATTCATTAATTTATTTATGCAGTACTATCCAGCGCGTACTGGTTCACCTGGTCTGATTCTCCGGGAGTATGGTCGTGGTGGTGAGGACATCTCTCGCATCTGCACGTATTCGTACCTGACAGAGACACCGAGTCAAGGTTACCTGAGACGTCCAATTCAGCCGTACGACAAGCCTCCTACAAGCCCACACTTTCATCGTCCCAGTTGTAATTATATTGAACTCTAATCTCTTAATTTATTCACTCCTTCTATTGATAGAACGAACGGTTTTTAAATAAACGTATCCACCTATTTTTAGCATCAAGATCGATAAGAAGCAGCGGAGGTAGGAGCAGTCGTTCAGGTATGCGTGCACTGGTTGATGCACTCAGTGAAACAAGACCAAAGTCTCCAGCAGCTGGCAGTCAAGTTGACAATGATGAGCCGATTGAATTGGCGCATTATCCTGATGCCATGAAACCACCACCTGGCTCCAAGCCCCCAATCGAACGAGACGATTTCCCAGCGCCGCCGTATCCCTATACAGATCCGGAGAGACGCAGGAGGTGGTCGGATACGTATAAGGGCGTTTCTGATGATGAGGATGATGATTTAACGGCAACTGATAATACTGATAGGGACAATGTCGATGGCGAGAGGAAGAGTTATATCAAGGAAGTCGAGCAGAAGTTGAAGAAGGAGCAGGATGAATTGAGCAAGATCGATACTGGTATTGCTAAGGTCTTTCTTCATGATATCGAGAAGAATCGGGAGAACTTGAGACACAGGGCAGCTAATGTGGACCCAAGAAATGCGTCCAGAACGCCATCGGCAGCTAGAGAACCCACTTATAGGCTGCGTTATGAGAGTCCCGTTGGTGCTTGTAAGAATATTTCCGTTTTTTAAAAAATGTCTTGGAAATTATGAGGTTTAGAGTTATTTATTTTTTTAACTTCAGCTCCTTCAAGGAATATTGACCATGCTAGACCCTGGGAGGACGACGACGGCGTCAGCTGCAGATCCAGCACGGGCCCAAGTTACAACGGTAATAAATCCATCACTATCATTACTGACAAGATAAGATAATGAAATAATAAGCAAATCTTTTTTTTTTTTCATTGACTAAAAAGTCCGTCATCTCATACATGTCCACACGTTCGCACATTACACTAACATATAATCTCCACTCTCCGATTGAAAGCTTAATTGTCACCGACTTTTGAAGAATCTTAGGAATTACGAGAGATTAAAGGCATTTAACTCTCGTCTTTCACTTGATAGAGAATATGGAAGAAAAGTGGGGGTCTTTTTTTTTCAATTAGATATGAAAATGAAAGAGTAAGGAGGCAATTTTGGGTCACTGCACGCCAATGCGCTGAGAAAGTTCGGGGGGTACTAAAAAGTTATTAACGAGGATGATGGTCGTTGGCCTCTGTCGCATGCTGTAAGTCATTAAATACAAATTCTTAAATCCACGAAAGCCTGAAGAAATGAATCTGGCAGACCTATAATTTGCACTCTTATTTATTTAATTTATTTTAATTTCGCCTCGCATGATGAGATCAAAGGAATTTCCACTGTCAAACACTCACACTCTACACCCTTCGTTTAAATTTCGAGAAAATTTCATTTCACTGCATTATTTAACTATCATCCTTCTCGTCTAAAGTTAATTATTATTTATTTTTTTTTAATTTTCTTTTTTCTGTTATTTTCGTTGCGTTTTGATTAAACCAAAATCTATCTGTGTGTTTTGTGTTTGTGTACGTGTGTTGTATCGATACTTGGGGGATGCATCGTGAAGCGGGAAGATCATCGACTCGTTCCCCGGCACCCAGAAACTATCCGCCTATCGGTAATCAACGCGCCTTCACACTTCCAAACGCTGCTAGGCACTATCAGTCGGTGAGTTTGTTGTTTTTAGTCGCTCAACACACACAGAACACGCTTGGCTTCGGTGGAATGCAATTCAAACATTTTCCCAATTGTGTATAATTATTTATTCGCAATTTTTATCTTAAAAATTCTTGAAAAATTGATGCAGTTTGTTTTGCAATCTACGGAAGTTTATTTTCTCATCTCAGTATTGTAAAATTGCAGAGGAAAAATTAACATAGGGCATTTTTATTGAGAGAAAGCTTTTATCGCTTTTTTTTGTTAATTTAGAAAAATCGTTTTTTTTTCTCGTTTCCTCCAAAAAAGTAAATCATTCATAAGAGAATATGAAATTGCGAACGTTGGGCACTCGTATAGATACGTGAATTTTTATTCGTTTGAAATGAAAAAAAGAAGGAGAATACAGGAATGTAAAGTTACTTTGTGTTTTAACAATTGAAAAATCATTTGATTTTAATTTTTCATTTAATTATTACGAAATTTAATTATTTGAAAATTCAGTTGTGAGCTCACTTCGGCACATCCCAAAGCCGGGATACGGTCTGGCCCCGCGAAGTCACACCTTCTCGTCGACTGGCGGTTCTGTATCTGCTCTTCCTGTAAGTTAAAATAATGCCGGCGCGTTCTTCTCTTTTTTTTTTTTTTCTTCAATTTTCTGTTTCAAATTTTGTTATTAAACTACTAAAAAAAAAAAATGCGACAGGTATTGAAAAAGTGATTGGCATCATCGTGTTTACAAAATTTGTAATTAAATCCATATATTGTTTTTTTTTTTTTTTTTTAATTCTACGCTGAGATCAACGTAAAATTATTGTCTATTAATTTTTTTTTATGAATAGGGTGATTACTCATTCAGTGGAATGGGCGACAAAACGCACAGCACCGATTTTTCATCTGGCAAATCAGATAGTAAGTACAATGTTAAAAGAAGAGTCGTCAAAACAAAAAAAAAAAAAAATCCTGATAATGAGATTAAATCAATGATTATTATATTACATATTTATTTGCTTGCATTAGGTAAATGCTTTGAATTTAATTCATACTTCGTTTAAATTAAAAGAATACACTTTACTCGATTTTAATCACAATTCATCATTAACATTGTTACTTTCTTTCTCTTTTTTTTTCAATAAATTTTGAAACAACAGTATCAACCGGCAGCATTACGGACGTGGATCGCCGAGCCCTGGTATGTACAGCAGCACCGTACTACTCACGAAGAATAAGCATGGTTTGTAGCATCTTGTCACGTGCTTCATTTTATCCTCAATTGCCCGTTGAATATGCACGATTATTATTGTTATTTGAGATTAAGTACTTTTCGTGAATGAAAAATTGAGCATGATCGTTGTGAACTATTCGTTACTCGTTTCTCTAAAGATATCTCGGAAACTAAGCGAGATGGAGGAATTTTCGTAGAGACCTTTTTTGTAGAGGAGAATGAGAGCTACAAAAAAGGTATCCATGAAAATTTCTGTATCTCCCTTACTTTCCGAGATATTCGGTGAAAACCAAAATTAATGTGGAAAATTAAAGAATGAATAAAAATCCCCGTAAATTCCAGGGATTCGTCTCGTGCATGGGCAAGTGGGATGTTGAATGTAATTCCGGGATTTACAGGATAATAATTGTGATTTTATTCCAACAGAATGATGGCGCTATTATTCCGTCTTCAACGACGTACACGGGCGGTCTCGGTACAGCTGGTGCTGGCCATGGTCATCACATGAGACGCTCACTGCCGGACATGGGAGCTGCACCAACAGAACCACCAAAGCTTTATCCTTATCACCTGCTTATTATCACAAATTATAGACTGCCAGCCGACGTAGATCGTTGCAATCTAGAGGTAAATTATGACGAAGAGAATTCATTTTTCCATTCAATTTAAATTAAATTTTAATCAAATGAATAATTTCATTTTAGCGACACTTATCCGACGCTGAATTCGAGGCAGTTCTTCAATGCAGTCGTGCCGAATTCTACAGATTGCCCCAGTGGCGTCGTAACGAGATAAAACGTCGTGCGCGATTATTCTAAAAAAAAAACTCTTTTTTGGTAATTTATCTACAAAGGATTTTTATTGACAAGAATAAAAATGAGTGCACGAGTGCACACATAATTCACTTCTGCTGCATAAATAACAGATTATTATATGAATATTGAGAGGCTAATGAGTAAGTTTTATTGTCTATCATGAAAGACACATTTCTGCAATTGAGGAGAGAGAGGAAAAAGAAATTAATGATTAAACAAGGATTTGATTGTGAATTTCGTTCGAGAAATGCCATTTTCACGGACATTAATCAATGTCATTACATTTTGTAACGCTTCTTCAGTTTTTTCCCCCACTCCTCCCTCATCTTTTATTAAAAATATAAATTTTAGAATGTAGAGTTGTCATGAGTCATTAAAGAAAAAAAAAAAAAAAACAACTTCGCTTCATTTAGATAGAAATGATTGACGGACGACCGCATTATAATTAATATAATTAAGAAATTAAATGAATTACATATCGTTCGTCTATCATTTTGTTAAAAAATAAAATATAATTAAAAGTGCATAAAAATCGCTGCAATCTAGATTCACATATTGATAAAATAAGTTTTTGTTTTTCCTTCAATCATTCGTTTTTCTCTGTTCTATTTTTTAATTTATCACATTTTTATTATTAACTTTTATCGTCGATAATGAAATTTCATTAAGAAAAAAACAAAATAAGAAATCTTTGGCAACTAAATATAGATATACTGCCAGATTGATATTCCAAGTGTTTGGAAGTGCGCAATTGAAAGGAAAATGAGGGAAAATGAAGTAAAGAAATTGAGATAGAATTAATAATGTAAATGTATTTCAAACTGCGCGATTTGTTCAAGTGTCTTAGGATGATCCTCACGAAATAATGTTCAACAATTGCATTTTACCCTAAGTCATTGTGCCTATATTGTTAAATGTCAGTGGACATTTACTTCACACATATTAAAAAAAAAAAATGTTTTCATTCGCGATTACGTAAGGAAAAGAAAAAGGAAAATTGGTAGTGGCATCAGTGATTATCGCATATCGTTAAGATAAAAAAAAAAGGAATATTCGTGCAATTTTATATTTTTTGTTGTTAAAACGAAAAATGAATAGACTATTGTGAGTGGATAAATTGTCTAAAAGAATCAAACAATAATTGAGATGTGAATCATTAAAATTGGTAATTGTACCCTGGTTTTTCAGATTAAAATGAAATTAAATAATAAAAACTATGTTTTACATTTGCCGTGTTGTACGAAGCACACACTGCTTCCGCTAGTCCACTAGCATAAATAAAGAAAGAAAAAAAAAACAAGAAGTTGAATAAATACGCAAACTATGAGTAATTATGATTTATCATTTATTACATCTTTTATCACCTAATCTCGCTGCAGTGATAATTTATTTACTTCCCTAATGGACAATGACAAAGTATAGAGTAAATTAAAAAAACAGGAATTTTTGTTGATTTATTTTTATTGAAAATAATGACTGGATAGAAACAGCGATGAAAATGACTAGAGCCATTGAATAATAGTAATTGAAAAATAATGATTAAGTTCTTTAAAATCACATTAATTAAGCGAGATTTTTTTCATTTGAAACAGCATGACCATTCGGATAATCTGATGGTATCTCAGAGCCTCCACCGAGCTCTGCCTGAATTTGCTGAAGGGTTTTGCCCTTTGTCTCCGGCAGTATGAATATCGTGAACAATATACTTAAAATACAGAATACTGCGAATAACCAGAATGCAACGTCCATCCCGAATGATGCTACAACATTGCTGAAGAACTTCGTAATCAAGAAACCGAGTGTCCAGCACACGAATACTGTTATACCTGAGGCCTTTGATTTAACATCAGAAGCAAACATTTCGCCCATCACTGCCCATGGCAATGGACCCCATCCGACGCTGTAAGTAGCTATGAATATAATCAGTGATGCTACTGGAAGCCATCCAATGCTGCTGATGTCCTCTTTAGTCTCTTCTGCTTCTCTCTGGAGATAGAAGAAGTATCCCAGGGCGATCTGAAAGTGAATTCATCATTATAATCAAATCTTATTTTTCAGAATCTTCAATTGAACATACTAAGCTAATGGTTTCTCCGATTCCCGAAAACACCAGCAGAATCTTCCTTCCCAGTCTATCAACCACCAGAGGTGTACAACAAGAAGCCGCAAACTGCACTAATCCAACAATAATCGTATTAACTTCAGCCGGTATACTGCTGCTACCAGCTGCAGCGAAGATCGTTTGCGAATAGAACAAAACAACATTGATCCCCGTCATCTGTTGGAATGTCACAAGTGCACTAGTGAATAAAAGTGCCTTGAAGTTACTCTTAACCCGGTAAAGATCCATTATAGTTGCTTCGCTCTTGTACGCCTCTTCAACTGACGCCTGAATATTAATAAAATTCATTAATTAAATTTCAGATCACACAAATTACGAAATAAGGTGAAGGTGATACCTGGATTTCATCGGCCTCAGCTTTAACCGCATCGGGACTCTTTCCACGTAATCTCGAGAGTACAGTAATCACTTCGGAATTTCTTCCTTTCGCTGATAAGTAGTATGGAGACTCTGGCATGAAGAAGAAGACAATGAAGAAGGCGATCGGTAGGATAGCACAGGCTATCCAGAATCCGGCGTAGGAGACGTATGGACCGATGCAGTAGGACCAGAGTAATCCAACGGTTATGAATAATTGGAGAAAGGACCCGAGGATTCCTCTGATTGAAGTATCAGCGATTTCACCGCAGTACATGGGCACAACTGTGAAGCCTACTGCCAGGGCAAGACCTCCCATGAATCTAGCTGCATACAGCATGCCCAGGCTTGATGCAGTTGCTATGAGAATCCAACTGATGGCGAAAGGCACGATACTCGAGAGCAGTGTTTGTTTTCTTCCGATTCTAGGAGGAAAAAAATGGGTTTAATTGAGGCATTTTAATGATAAGGGGATTCGAGATCTTCGGAAGCAGGTTGAGAAGAGATTCTGGTGGTTAAGTTGTAAAAAATAGATAAAACTTAAGTTTTCATGATTTTTTAAACATTTTTATCTCCGAATCTCTTCTCATTTTTTAGATTCAATTAATCGATTTTAGAAATTACGTTTCTGCGAGATATCCAGCAACGAAACTCCCGATCAAAGCACCAACTGGTGTCAAGGATCCAATCCATGATCCTTCCTCTTCAGTGATGATCTCCCCAAGTGGATTATCATCGATAAATGTCTCATTCTGGAGTCTTCCCAAAATTGGACTCGTCCAACCGAGTATAGCACCACCAGCGACGATACACAGATTACCTGCGTGTTTTATTCTCGAATTAATGAATTTTTTGGAGTTCAATTTTATCAGACCAAGTCATATCTTTATCATTATGCTTTTTATGAGAATAAACACAGGTGTAAGTGTGATATCTATGATTTGTTTGCTCTTCTTCAGTAGCTACGATTTTATTTCATTTTTTTTTTAAGGCAATTCTATTCGTTCAAATTCTAAGTAGCTTTATCAATCACATTATCGATTTATCATCGATTAACTACATTTTTTTTCAATGAATAACGGCGTTTCTTCGCATTATTTTCCTATCAGAGTTTTCCGTTATCGAAAAAATTCGAATGAAATCGGTGGGCGGTTTTTTGCTCGATAAAATAAATAAATTGCGACAATCTCCAATTGACAATTTCCATGTTTTAACAGTGAATCGAGGATATGAACGTAAATTTGAATGTGCAGTAATGATTAGCTTCCGGAATTTACGAATGACCATTAAAGAGTAGAGTAAAAGATTGAAAATTGCGATTACAAAAGTTCTTTTCTGAAGGAATTTGAAGAATTAACGATTATGTGACGAGTTACTTCGATTTTTTAACCGAGGAAATAGAATTCTATGACTGCCTCGTTTTTTTTTTCTAATCACTAAACCAGAAATTCTAATGAAATACACGAGGAAACTGTTTAAACTCACCGGCAACAGCGGCAACAAATTGAAAAACCTTCGAGCCAACTTCTTCGTTCATTTTTGGAGCTCGAGGAGTTGGTGAATTGAAGACAATGTGATTTTGTATTTGAACTTGTGACTCCTCCTCTTGATTATTCGTATCAGGTGCTTCTGCTGATGATTCTACGGGTTTTGTTGCTATTGGCGCGTAAGCATAGTCTTTATATTGTCCCCCTCTCGCTGATGAATCCACGGTGCTGTTCATAGTGGGGATGGTGAAATAGAAAAATCCCTTTTCACTTATTCTTCCAGGTAAATTGCAATTTTCGTTTGCTCTTCACTTGAGGCACAATGGAATGTGTTGACGCCTTTTTTTCCACTTAAATAAATATAGTTTTGAACTTTGGCTTATTATTGAGAGCTCTCTGATTGCTAACACGAATTGGAATGACTGTCGTGCTCTTCTTCCTCGCTCATTAGTACTTTTTTTTCTTAAATTGATAATGAATTGAGAATTGTGTAATACAAATTGATAGTAGGATTTATCATTTGATATCACGGTAACTCAATTTTATTGCGGATTGTGGGGGAAGAAAGTGTTCTTTTATTCTTAAAGTTTACTTAGTTAAATCGTTTTAAAGAGGAATAAAATTGATGCATTGAGAAAAAAAATTGGATTTTTCTTATCCAGTGGAATAATGCAGTTTACATTGAGTCGTGATTGTTGGTGAAGTGTTAAATTTTTTGAATGATCGATATTGATAAGGATAATCGTTGAAAAATCAATAGTGAGGAATTATCAATCACTTGTGATTGATAATCTACAAGGAATTGTGTACTGAAGTCCTACTGACACTCAATACCTTTTTAATCAAAAAAGATGTTTGTTTTGCTTGTTTTTTTCTTACTCATAACTCTAATGGAAGTAATGGAAAAGGAAAATTACAGAATGATACATGATAAATGTTGAAGAATTTAAATAAAAATAATTTATTTATTAATTATGGAGTAATCGGTTGGGTTACACCATTCAATTCATTTTGTATCTCTTGAAGTGTTTTTCCTTTGGTCTCAGGGACAAATAGGTACTCAAAGACAGTAGCACCGATCATGATCCCAGCGAATATCCAAAATGTCACTGAAGCACCTAAACTTTCTTTCATTGATGGAAATGTCTTGGTTACGAGAAATGTGAGGAACCAATTGAGCATAACAGCTAAACCAGAGGCAACAGCTTTGGTTTCGATTGGAAATAATTCAGGCAACAGCATCCAAGCAATCGGTCCAAGTCTGTGTAATTAAATTAATTAAATTGTGTGAAGACATTTGTTTTTTGCGATATTCCCAAAAGAAACTATGAATTTACCCAACGGAAAATGCGATCATGAAGCACGTCAATGAAGCCAACGGTAGCCAACTCAAATGAGAAGCCTCACCTCCCGTCTCTTTTATTCTAAAATAATAACCGAGTGCAATCAAACTAGCAGCCATTGTAGTTGATGAAAAAAGTAACAACGGTTTTCTTCCGGCTCTGTCAACAATTACCGCAGCAACGCCAGACATCACAAGCTAAAAAAAAAGAGAGAAGTACAAATGAATGCAGTTGATAAATATTAACAGCATCAAGTTTTTCCTGTTTTACTGATTTATCCGAAATGAATTAATTCATTTCCACGTACTTGAACCAGTGACACAACAATCGCTGCAACCGTAGGACTCATGCTGCTGCCAGCAGCTTCAAAAATCATGACAGTGTAAAAAACCAGGGCATTGACCCCTGACAATTGCTGCAGGGACATAACACCGAAGGATGCTAAAACAGCTTTTCTCGATCCAGGTGTCCTGATTAAATCGAAAACCGAGCTTTTATGAGCAGCACTGTCTTCAGCTTCTTTCTGCATCTCTGCTATTTCTTCAGAAGGATCGTATCTCCCTCCTCTGAACCTTTCCAAGGCCAGTGTGGCCTCTGGCTTTCGTCCTTGACCCTTTACAAATTAATTATCGTTAATTAAAAATTCGTTTTTATTGAATATCTCGGAAACAAAGGGAGATAGAGGAATTTTCATAAATACCTTTTTTGTAGCTCTCATTTTTCTCTACAAAAAAGGTCTCAATGAAAATTCTCCTCAACCTCATCGCTCCTTAGTTATTTGAGATAGACTTACAATGAGCCAGGAAGGTGATTCCGGCATGAAAAAAAATGTTCCAATAAAAATAACTTCAACAAGTGCACAAAGAATAGCGAAGACTGTGTAAGATGCTACTGCACCAAGAACAAAGGCCATTACAATTCCACTAGCAAGAAATAATTGAAACATAGCACCGAGAGTTCCTCTCAATGATGGTGATGCTATTTCGGCGATGTACGAGGGCACCTGGACGCAGGCTGCACCAACGGCGGTTCCAACGATCAGTCGTGCTGCACATAGGATCCATACTTTCGTTGCGAAGATGATCATTGTCCAGGAGAGGAGAAAGGGACCAGCGAGGAAGAGGAGAGCTTTCTTTCGACCGAATTTATCGGCCAAGGCTCCAGCAGGAAGTGCACCGATTATTGCACCAATTGCGAGGAGGGAGCTCACCCAGGAGCCTTCTTCTTCGGTGACTGGGAGGAATGATTCCGCGTGGAGTTGAGGAAGCGTTGGAGATGTCCAGGCAAGGGCTGTGCCCACTCCGATAGCCAGGATACTTGCTGGAGATAATAATGGTAATTAAATTAGGAAGAATTAAAAAAAAATGGGGTTTGAGTTCCTCATTATCAATTAGTGCTGAAGAGACTCACCTGAACATGTTGCAAGGTACTGCCACAATTTGGCAGTTTCCTGTTTATTTATTGGAGACGATAATCCATCAGTCATCATTCCTGTTGTCTCCATTTCGGACTTTCTTCTCCGTTTTTCTTTTTTGTTTCCTCACAAATTCTCAATTCAAAGGAATTATCCTCGAGTTTCAGTGGAAATTAGCACAGAATATGCATCAAGTCGCATTCAGCGACGATGCTGTTTCAAATTTCGTTAGACAATTGGAAAATTGATTGATTACTTTCAGAAGGTGCGCTTCTTGCGGATATCGAGTTATTACTATCAGACTATCACTATCATCGAACAAACTTATCTTCATCGATGAAATAACAGGAAGAAAATAAAAAGGGAAAAAAAAATGGTACATTGATTTGTCGTAAAGTTAGTGCAGTATGCACACACAGTTACAGTGAATTGATAAAATTAACTTTCAAGTGCTTTCAAACATATCTATTTGGAAAAATTCAGTTTATCCATCATTTGAGTCAATTTGTTCGGGTGAATGAGGGGGAAAAAATTCCCGATTTATCATCAATACCGGGGCCAAATGATTTTATCTATTTGTGTTGATTTAGTGGATTTTTTGCACTGAAGAAAAATGGAATAAAAATTGTTGACTAAAAGATGCACTCAGGTAAAGTTTTTACAATTAGTCATTGAAATAATAAGAAATCATTGGCTTTCATTTATTCTTTATTTTTTTTCTCTGTTTAAAAAAAAAAATGAAAATAAAGGAAATAAAGAATTTAAATGAGACGGGAATAATCACTGAAATATCATTTTTTCACTTGTAAATCATAGATTAAGTCTTCTTTTTGAGTTCACTAGTTTCAATAGATTGAAACTAATTCCATAAGTTTTCACCAATTCTTTAATTTCTTCAAAATATCATCTTACTCGCTAATAAGGCCCTTACATACTCGAACATAATAATTCTACTGATATCACTCGTGAAAAATTCGAGTTTCCGTCTTTTCATTTTCTAATCCTTTTTTTTAAGCACAAAAGAAACGAAAAAAATTCCATAGAAAAAGACATTATAAATAAATTGAGAAAATGAAAATACATTGTGACATGGATATTGAAAAAAAACTAAAATATCGGCAGTGTTCCAATAAAAAAAAAATCAAGTCGATTACAATTGACACACGATGATCCTTCTCATTGTAAAAAAAAACTGAATGCCTAAGATATTTTTTTGTCATGATAAAAAGAAAGAAAAAGGGAGTATTAATCATGTATAATTAAATGAGAATTACTTGATTAGAAAATTCGCATTAGTTTCGCTAATTCTCTAGCACACACACGGGGGGACGCAATGAATTTTATCTTCATACGTACATCTAATAAACCTAAACTGCCATTGTATTAAACAATGTACAATTTAAGACACTATATTTTAAGTAATCTAAAGTATGTAAATATCAATTTACCAGTGTCAGTCCTATTAACGAGTTTATACCGTCTACTACTTAATTTATCGATCAATAATTTCTCCTCATTATCACTCTGATGATTGCTCGTACGAATCGACAATACAGATATCCTGATGACATCCCAGGGAATTGTGTCGAGCACCTGAAAATCGTATAACCCAGTGATTAATCAAATTCCCACTAATTCAATCTTAATTAAAATAAAATCACAAACCTGACTATCAGATGAGTCGATACTATCCAAACTGAAGTAATCGATAGTAGTCTGATTATAAGCAAGTAGCACACTGTAAAGTGGGAAGCACTTGAGTCTCATCGTTGGAAGACCCTCGTCGGAGAATATCAAACTGTTGGGACCTTCGCTGAGCTTGGTAACTCGCACCTCTGATTCTTGATGATAAGTGATCTGCCACAACAATGAACAAAGTATCCCATTAATAAAATGTCTAGAGAGTCGCTTGAAGAAGCAGCAAAAAATCCTCACCTCTTTGGTGTCCTTATCAGTGCTGAGACAGGCATGAATGACACGTGTCCTCGAGTTTCTGCCGCTCTTGCAGGCCTCGAAAAACGACCTAAAGTCAGTAAGTACAAGCACACCACGCCATCCATACTCCGCTTCTAACCACGAAGTAGTAGAAACAGCTCCAGCTCTATTAATATATTCTAAATAAACCCCGTCTCTCTTTCCCTGAAAGAAATTAGCTAAGTACTTTTCCTCCTGCGTCTTCGTGATATTCGGCGTTTCCTGGTGCATTGTCTTCTTGAACTGCACTTCACGAATATAAGCAACAAGCTGCGGATTGTCCATTGATACCCCGAGAACGTAGTCTCTCGTCATATTTGCGTCGAATGCTTGTCTCCTGCGAAAAAATGCAAAATGTGAGGACAAAGGTGTGGAGAGAATTGGATGCATTAAAAGGCAGGTGTATATTTGGGTACCGTTGAGCAGCTGCTTCACTCCAAATTAGCAGCAGGGCCATCGCCGTTGAAAATGCTGCGAGAAATGCTAGACATGGTGCTACACGACGCCACCAGGTCTTCTTTATCTCACCAGGAAGAGGCACCGAGGCTATTGGAAGTGTTGAGGTACCACCAGCTACTGAGGGAATCACTCCTCCACCACCGCCCATCCTTTATAATTAAAAATAAAAGATATTACGAATTTTATATTTTATTTTTTGAATATCGTGAACTCACTTCCTCTCTAAATCCTTTGAGACCTCCAGTTTGATGATTTTATCCTGATGACAAGCTGAATTAGTTCTTTCTCTCGATCCTGAAATAAAAGAATTCATTTGATTATTCGGATTTTTTAATGGAATTATTATAATTCTCAATTGTTTGAGGAATTCTACAATGGTGTCGACTTCTCGATTATTGTTTACACCTACTCCATTTTCATTTTGGAGCAGACTGAAGGAATTTTATGAAATTATGAGTAAATTACATTTTTTTGAAGATTCTTTACTTACGAATGATTTTTCAAAAGTTATTCCAATGAAGACACTTTTCCACAATTCTTCATAAACACCAGCACATTTGTAAACACTTGGAGAATGTCCCTTTGATGCCTGACAAAAATTGCACGTTTTTACATTATTCGTTATTTCACAATTGTGATAGTACTAGTGTTTTATTGAGAGTGTAAATTAACGTCTGAAAAACTCACGGCACATGTGTTTCTCAGATGGATGAGTAATACTATTATGGGGGATATAAAGTGGAAAGAAAGAGAAAAAAAAGGAAAAAAAAAAGAGGGAATTGAGAAGACCGAGTGAGGAGAAAAAACGACAATAGGATCCAAGGCGCTCGGGAGACACTCACACATACAAACACATTTGCCTGTGTTTCTAAGGCTGTTTCATGAAGCGTAAACCGGGTTAGCTAACTCAAACCCGAGGCTGGAGGTCAGAGATAAGTTTCCCCTCTCAACACGATCATAGGCAGTACTGTGCAAAAGGGAAATGCACCTTAAATTGTTAGGGGAGAAATTATGCGGATTTTGAGGTAACTGAAAGCATTATTATTATTTAGTGACCGTCAGAGGGCGTGTGAGTGAATTGAGTCGTTTTTATGGAGTTTGGGAACAGAATGAGCTTTTAGAGTGCATTCAAATCCAAGTGAAAGCTCTGCAACGGTTTTTTGGATTGATATTTTGGGGTTTCTCAGGTTTTCATTCGGCAAATTGAAGCAGTTCGAGATATCGATTCCAAATTTGGTGCAGAGGTTCCAGATGCTTCAGAAAATATTCTCACAGATTTTGAGAGGAAAATTCCGAATTGGTAAGAAGTTATGGATTTTTTAGTTTATGAGGTTTGCTAACAGGTTTTATTGCATTATCAGTTTTTCATGAATATCTCGGAATCTAAGCGAGATAGAGCGATTTCATCCTAACCCTTTTTTGTAGCTCTCAAAATTCCCTACAAAAAAGGATTCCTGCTAATTTGTCCTATCTCGTTTAGTTTCCGAGATATATGCATAAAACAAGAGTTTACTTAATTTTAATCAAATTTAATGAAATGCAGATTAGAACATTAATACTAAATTTTTAATTCTGAAAATTAAAAGGCTCTCATTGTTTCAGGTGCTGGACGTCCAATCAGAATCAACTGCCAATAGCCTAATGCGCAATTACGCGCAGACGCCAAATTCATTTTGATTAAATTCATAAAATGAATGTTTGCATAAAATGCAATTTTAGAACGCAGACGCAGGCATCATCTGCGCGCCTGTCGAGGAGTGCCTCTCTCACACAGAGGAGGAGTGTCTCAACCTCACCATCACAACAATTCATTCGTCAATTCTCTCACTTCATCATTATTATTATTTTTTTCTTATTATTTTCATTTATTCATTTTGTTTGCATACAAAAACCGCTGGCAGTTGAATATAATGAGACCATAAATGTCAATAATATGGATAGAAGGTGTATGCTGCAGTATCCCATTGTGAAGTGGGATTCTAACTTCAGTTATTAACTGGAAGACGTAGTTGTTTCATTAATTTTCAAATGGAAATGATTGTGTAGAGAAAGAATTTCTTTGGATAAGTGTCATTGTAATGTTCAAATTATCAACGAAATCTCTCTATTTTCCAACTATTGATATCTCGTGTTACGATGGGTGGAAATCACTCCAGAAGCTTTCCAACACCCGGCGAAGAGGGTAAGTAAACAATGTAAATTTGAAAAAACAATGAATTCAAAGAAAGGAGAAGACTAAATAATCATTTATTTTCCAGTGAATTTCGATCATTTTCAAATACTACGAGCCATTGGAAGAGGGAGCTTTGGTAAAGTTTGTATCGTTGAAAAACGTGGAAATCCTGGGAAAATGTATGCTATGAAATATGTGCATAAAACGGAATGTGTTGAGAGAGGTGCTTTGAGGAATGTACTTCGTGAAGTTGAAATTCTGTCGAAATTGGAGCATCCATTCCTCGCCAATCTCTGGTTTAGTTTTCAAGGTATAATTATTTGAAAAAAGGAAGCCTTCAATTTAATTTAATTTCCTCAGCTGTTTTCTTGGAATATCTCGGAATCTAAGCGAGATAGAGCAATTTTTGTAGAGACCTTTTTTGTAGAGAATTTCAAGAGCTACAAAAAAGGTTATCATGATAATTACTCTATCTCGCTTAGATTCCGAGATATTTCAAAAAAACAAAAAAATAATCAATTCCCCCTTTTATTTAATTAAATTAAATAATTCCAGATGAAGAAGATTTGTTTATGGTATCAGACCTACTTCTCGGAGGTGATCTCCGATATCACATTCAAAAAAAGGTGAATTTCAAAGAGGAAAGCGTTATTTTGTTCATCGCAGAGATTGGATTGGCACTTGATTATCTAAGAAGTAAACACATCGTTCACAGAGATCTGAAACCAGATAACATACTTCTGGATGAGGAAGGTGAGTGTTTTATTATCAATCACAATCTCTTCTGATTAAAGGGAGTGAATTATTTGTTATAAAGGTCATGCACACGTTACTGACTTTAATGTTGCAACGGTGCTGGAGGAAAATCAATTGGCGACTTCTGTGTCAGGAACGAGACCTTACATAGGTAAACGAGGATACCTCATAAATTATCGATTTTTCAATTTAATTAAATTAAATAATGAAAAATAATTAGCTCCAGAAATTTACCTGGGTACATCAGAATCCTCGGGGATCCAGGGTTATGATTACTCAGTGGATTGGTGGAGCCTTGGAGTTCTCGCTTGGGAGACACTAGCAGGAGTCAGACCCTTTCATCTTCATTCCCAAACAACTCATGCTGAAGCACTTCACATAATGCAGGCAAGTACGATGAATAAAATGAATAATTAATACTCGTGAAGAATAAAAAGGAATAATTAATCATTCCAGGAGTACAAACCAGTACCACCCTCTGACTGGAGCAAACCGATGATAAAACTACTGGAATCCCTCTTAACAATTGAACCGAAAAACCGCCTGACTACTCTCAATGAACTCCAGAAAACTGATGCCATGCTTGCCTTTGACTTCACAAAAATCCTGAATAAGAAGATAAAACCATCATTTACACCATCGAAAGATCATCTGAACTGCGATCCAACGTTTGAACTTGAAGAAATGATTATTGAAACGAGGCCACTGCATAAAAAAAAGAAGAGACTGGCTAAACAGAGATCATTAAAATGTCATGAGATTACAGAACAGACTGAATCTTGTTTCGTTAATGGAATTGATACAATTAAACTTGCCTTTATACCTGAATATCTAGTTTATAATAGAGAACGTGAAATGGAGCAGAGGAAACGGGAGATGAAAGAAGCTGAGTGGGAAGAGGAGCTGAGAAGAGCTATGACGCATACTGAAACTAAACTCAGGTAATTTATGGTTTTGTATTGGTGCATTGATTTTACTGACAATACAGTTTGATGAAGTGGGGGAATGATATTAGTTTTCAAGTTGAGTGGGTGGGATAATGGAATACCTTGAAATGCATTTTTTTTTAAATTCTCATTGGAAACCTGAGAAAATTCACGCATTTTTAATTAATTATTCAGGGAAAATGATGTGGGAAATCTTCGGAAAAATCGCATGAGCCTCCGCTCACAAATCGACAATGTGTCAACTCGTAAGACTAAAACTGAATCTCATTCACTGGATATTGACTACATTGATGTCACCCCAGAATCGTCTACCTCTTAATACAACAAAAGAATTTTTTAATTAAATCATTGTTATTTTTCATTCTTAAGGTAATGAAATTGGAGGATAATATGTATATACTCTATTTATTAACAATTACTAACGAGGGCACATTTTTAAAGAATTCGTGATTCTAAAGATTTAAAACAAAAGGAGAAATTATTCAGGTGTGACTGATTATTAATTATAAAGTATAAAATAATGGTTTTTTAATTAGAGACAAAAATGATAAATTCGAGTAAATGGAGAATAAACTGATTGAATGAAAGTATAAATGCTTTATTGCATTAATAACATAGAAAATAAATTGTAATTGAACAAAAAAAATATGTGTTTTTGTTATCACGCCGAGTGATTTCGTTAAATTTATAACTTAAATTTTAAAAAAAGAATGAAATTATATAAATTTTAATCGTTTAGTAACACAGAATAACTATGTGTCACTGATATAATTGTGATAAAACAATTACAATTTTTAAATTAACATGATTAATTAAAAAAAGGAGAAAAGAAATGTCGAAAATAAACGCATGAAATTATCTATGTTAATATCACAAAATACGGGTATATTGTCATTAATATTTAATTTGTTGAATGGAGGAAAAAAATAATTTTTGAGAGAACAAAAGAGTAATTTGAACAAAAATTAATTACGCCAGATGATTAAATCACCCGCAAGAACAATTACAAAATATAAATTATATTTTATACACTCAGTTTATAATAATTAATAATTCAAGGATTTTTTTAAACTGTTTTTGAAGAGAGAATAATATTTCATGTGAAAATATTTTTATTCTTCAAAAAAATAGATTTCACAATATTTTCAACTCTTTTTAATTTGTTATTTCTTTTTGTTAAATAATTGAGCATTAATAGCACACTACTTATTTGTCCTCAGCTTTAATCGTAAAAATTGCGAAAAATTAAACCGAAAAAAAAAATTGCGGATTATCGTAACCCTATAGAAAAACCTCGTAATAATAAAGAAGCACCATGAACAAAAAAAAAAAAAAAGAAATTAATCTCCTCTCAATTTTGAATGTCAATTCATTTTCATTTCAAAGAGCTCAAACTCAAAAATGATTAAGGAAGACTCTAATTACTCATACATCAAGCAAATTGGCAGTCATTTTATACGACTTTAGCATTCACGATTAAGCAGAATTATGCATTGAAAAAAAAAAAATGTAGAGTAAAAGTAAATATAACAAAAAAGAAAATAAAAAAAAAGAAAAATTAATTATCAACAATTGTAAATTGTCAATTAAACGGCAGTAACATCGGTTATTTCAATCCTTGTAATTGGTTTGGCAGGCTCAACGATAATAAATTCATTATCCACACTAGATGTTTCACCGATTTGTAATTGCTGTAAATTAGCAACAATTGAATCAACCTGTACTGGTTCATCTGGCACTGAATTTTTACTCCTCAATTTACCAAAATGTAAATAACAAAAGCCCCGACGCCAGACAATTTCATTTGGTCGTACACCACGTTCATTAAGTGCATTTTTTAAATCACGTACTCTAACATCCGATCCAATATTTGATAATTTAAGTGAAAAATCGATATCAGGCTTCGGCCTGTACTTCGTTCTCCTACGACGTGGTTTCTCCGCGCTTTTTTCATTATTCTGGAATAATATTAAGTACATAAGTTTACGCATTAACAATAAAGTTCCTCTAGAAACTATTAATTAGCTAATTACCTCATTTCCTGGGGAAACTGCTTTATCACTTCTCCTGGGTCTTCCCTGCCTCTTTCTTATAGGACGATTTTTACGCTCGTCGTTCTCCTTCTCTTTATCATTATCCTTATTTTTCATATTCTCGTCATTATCCTTGGATTCAGATTTTGATCGTTGTCGTTGCCTCGGTTTTGGCAAAAAGTTCTTTTTGAATCTTCTTCTCCTGTGAGGATCCTTGGGATCGTCTGGCTTGAGGACAATCTCCTTTCCCTCTCTATCAAAAAAAAAACAAATTAAATAATTACAAAAAAAGAATATTCAAAATAAAATATCCAAACCCACTTTTCATCCATTTCCTTAAATTGCTGAAGAATTTGCATAGACTTGATTCTCCTCATCGTCAAAATATCCCAAAAAATTCCATCAGGCTTCTTCAACCGCTCATTAACATAAATTGTTTGTGTTGGTGTGACGATGATGTCAACCGGTACATCATGCTTCTCGAATAATCTCGGTGGTATGTCATCGACAATCTGACAGTCATGAACAGTTGTAACGACGAGTGTGTCCTGATTGACTGCCCCCATTTTCATCATCATGGCAAATTCAAGATCTGCAAAGCCCTCGCCTTTGCCAATTCTGTGTCCCAAACGACTGACACAAACAGCTCCCATCACAACCAAGTCAACCTTTACATCAGCATCAACACCAAGCAGTTTACCATGCTTCGACAATTCTTGTCTCGATACCAGTGATTTTACATCAATTTTCTCATCATTATCCCCAGGTTTCACTTGGAGAAATAGGCCAGCCTTTAATCTTGGTATCGGTATCAAAATTTCCTTTCCAGCCTCAAGTGCCATTATTCTCACGGACTTTTGCGCATTGTCTGGATTTATTTTGATGATTTTAGCATCTTTAAATTCAGGAAGCTCGGTCAAACGTTTTGCTGCATCCTCGGTACCCTTGAAATTTGGAATACTGCAGAGACGTTTAAATGCACTTGGTGGATAATTACCAGGTACATTCTTCATCATGTGCTCCCAGGTACTCCGGCGAAATTTGTATTTAGTCAATTCTTCAGCTGAAATTAATGAGAATTCGTTAGTTGATGCAATATTGCATGGTAGGAACGTGGATTTAGGATTTTTGCGGAAGTGTACTCACGCTGCTCCTCGTCCGGCATGATTGCTTTTGTTTTTTTCCTCTTGAATCACACGAATCACAGATAAGTTTGATTATGCAGATTATTTATGATTCTTTTGGGAATAAAAGAATTTGTTAATGCACGATTAATGAATTCTTGTTTCAAGGATCTCTTGGGAACCCTCGGGAAATGTTCACGTTTATTTTATTATTTTTCACTGACATTGGATTCCTGCAGCAGGCTGAGCATCGCAAGGACTCGGAGAGTCACTAGCAGGGGTGTCCAATGGGATATAGGGAATTTCTGGAGAGACATCTAGATGTGGTAATGGGCGGAGACTTTGGGAGTCGGTTGGAGAGTTCTCTCTGGGTAATGCAGATTATTGGTAATCGATAATAGAGTGATTGGTGGTATTGGAAGAGTCGGAGATAATAATTCAAATAAATAAAAGGTAAGACAATGCTCAATTCTTTTATGGATCTTTTATTGAAAATATCTCGGAAAATAAACGAGATAGAGAAATTTTGGAAGAATCCTTTTTTGTAGAAAATTTCAAGAGCTACAAAAAAGGTCTCTATGGAAATTTCTCTATCTCGCTTAGTTTCCGAGATATTCTTCAGAGAATTATTTTTTAATCTAACTAAAATTTAATCAATTCTTCATAGAAAATTAGGGAGATATCAATTTTCATAAATTTCAATGAAAAAAATCGCTTTTCATTCATACAATCCAGCCAATTTCGATTCTACTCCTCTGATAATCATCTCCAGTAATTCCTTCCAACAAAACCGAATTCGAAACCCATTATCCTCTCAAAAAATAGCATTGTTGCATCACCCAAGATTCTCGCAAATCCTTGACAATGCAGAAGCTGTACCTGTCACCCAAAAATATAAAAAAAAGAAGATTCCATCGATCCCAATCACTCTACTCCAAAAAATACTTCTCAATAATTTCGATAATCCCATGAGGACAATATCGATGAAAAAAATTCTCATGAAATACTATTCCCCATTTTTTTATGACATCAGAATGAACTATTTATTATAGTTGTATTAGGATTAAGCTCACTTTACGACCTCATTCAAGATTAGAATCTTCGATTTCGGTTCCTCCAGACTTTTTTCCCGAGTTATTTATCAGTACAAACATTGCGTATTTATCCATGGTCTTAGATTATTTCATAATAATTCAGGGAAACGTTGAAAATTATCATTTCCAATTATTTATTCTAAATTTTAATGCGATAAGAACCCTTGGAGACATTGGAGTCATTTGAAGACAATTTCCTCAAAATTCCTCAATTTTCACAAAAAAAAAAGGGAGATTTACTGTTGGGTAATCTCGAGTGATGCAAAAGAGGCCAATGCCCCATTTTCAAGGACAATCCAATAAAATCTGAGGATTGAGTAAGTACCAGTTACTTCATACCTCAAGATTCAACCTTTTCCCAAGATTACAACGACAAGCTCTTCCGAAAAGAGTTTAACTGTCCAATGGGGACGCAATATATTTTCACGAAGGTCGATCTATGGTCAACCAGTATAACTGTACCATAAAAAAAAAAGAAGAAACCCATTCGCTAGGACAGTGGGTGAGTTTAACTGAAAGGGCTGAGGAAATTTATGGGCTGCAGCTGATCCCAAATGCTGATGCTCCTCATTCTGACCATTTTCGTTGGATTTTGAGGGCGAAACTCCCATTGGTTATAACAATGATGGGTATCTGTACTAAATGAGCATCCACGTGGCCTCTAAAATGAATTTCCAAACTTTTTTCCCTCTTTAACCCATTAATTTTCCGTTTTCCATTTATTCTTGAAGGAATTCTTCAACTGCACTCAACAAAGGGTTTCATGAAAACTCTGGAAACTCTCATTTCGCTTGAACACCTCTGTGAATCAACAAAAAATTCAGTGGAGCGAGTTGATTAAGTGTCGAACATCAGAGGATTCAAGTGAAAATTGTAAAGAAATATTTGGACTCATTCAGAGAATCCAAAACATTCTTGAATATTGTCGTTTTCTTTTGGACTCTTTCGAGGGTAAGTAAAAATAAAATAACATTTTTACTCTTTTTTGGGGGATTGGAAATGATGTAATCGTATTTGTGGTCTGCTTTTGCTGGGAATAAAACCCTTTCATCGAGGCGGTTGATCACCAGGGATTCTTAGCCATGTTGAAAGAGTTTTAAATGAAAAAAAAGGAGATGGAGTTTTCTTTGATGATGCGACACCCGCATGAGCCCATTTCTCGGGCACATTCGGAGGTGCCAGCTCGTGAAACGCGATCAGGACTTTGTCCTACTAGTCTCCATCCCTCCAAGTCCTTCAGTTTGAATTAAATCATCTTCTTTTTTTTGTTTTTTCAAGAAGATTCCTTTTTACACGGATCATCAGGCAGTTGTGTCCAGGAAAATTATCAGAAGCGTCCAGTGTCTCCAAACTGGTCAATAAATGGGTCTTCTTTCTCTTCCTAAATACCTGGAAGTCGCGATGTCCATGTGTTGTTCCTGAAAAGCCTCTGATTTATCGTTTAAGAAAAAAGGCATTTTCCAGAGGCAAACCGGAGAAAAAGAAAACCAGTAAAACGCAACCCTTACCTAACCTAAGACACCCGTGGCTTCTAAAGAGTGTAGCACGTTTATTTTTTCTCAAAAATCTTTATTCCTGAACTGCCCACCGCAAGCAATAACGAGAACTATTCAGGAAGCTCATTGTCCACTTTTCCGAGTCCTGGGAAATAGCTCCAGTTTCTCAAGAATCTGAAAAAAATAATGTATTTTATTTCTTTTTTGTGAGAATTTTTTCTTTTAAAATTCTGGAATTTTTGGGTGGATGAGAAAATCACTGTTTTCAATTGAAAAATTATTATTTTCATTAAATATTGAAGTTTTTTTAGTGAATTATTGTTTTTAAACTATCGAAAAAATAAATAAAAAATAAATAATTCAGCATCTGGACATCTGCCCTTTGAAAGTATCGACAGACTGACGAAACACGTTCACTGCACTTACACAACTGTCGCATTCAACTGTCGCTTTTTCATTATCCCGATACTGAGCTCTTCAGAGCCCCATTTATCCTCAATTCCATCATAATCAATGTTAATAATCAGTTTTATGTGTCTCAACTGCTCCTCTCTTATCACTGTAAATTTGCTTGTGAAATTAATCTGAATAATTGATGACTTGAATTATGAAGACAGTGAGAAAAGTGTATTATCGAATTCTAGTGCACATTAGTTATTCAGAACTGAATAATAAATGTGCATTAACATTTCCAATATCCAGAAATTCATCGGGATAATGCATGAGATATGAATGATTAATTGAATTAATTAACCCAAATATTTGAGGATTTTCGTTGAATCGAGAGTGAGCCTTAGAAACATTTTAATAATTCACGTGAATTCATGATAAATTGAAGAATCCTCCGGATGGAGGAAATTATTCTCTCATAATACTCAGGAGGTGAAGATTTTTGATAAAATGAATTTTTCAGACAATTTGATTTTATTTCATCATCAGTTTTTTTAAGATATCTCGGAAACTGAGCGAGATAGAGCTATTTTCATAATAACCTTTTTTGTAGCCCTTGAAATTCTCTACAAAAAAGGTATTCATCAAAATTTCTCTATCTCTCTTAGTTTCCGAGATATTCAGTAAAAAGTAATGGTGAAATAAAGTTAGTTTAAAATTAATTATTAAAATTTTTCTAAATAATGAAGGCGCCTGGAGTCTGCGGATAAAATTGAGGGAAAATGAAATAGAAAATCATCGAAGGGGTGAGAGGACATGAAAATGGATCTAATGGTGTCACCCGAGATCATAATGGACCTGTCACTTCATTTTTCTTTATTTTTTCATATTCAGTCTTATCATATTCTGCTTTGTATCACTGGATTTTTGAGAAAAAAATCTTCCATTCTCCCCAAACACTTGAAAAAAAAAAGTGACATCCTGTGTCTCTGCAGTCAATTTCACCCCCCGAGTGTCCTCCAACCGACTCCCGCAATTTTTCCTCCCTGAATTCTCTTTTTTCCCTCAAACTCTTGCAGCATGCACCCAGCGTGAGATTTTTCCTATGTCCAATGTGTGGCGCGCCAGCATCCGGTTGGACACACTGGAGTTACGTATTTTTTTTCAAAATTCACCCATTTATCTCAAGGACGAAAGTTTCAAAGCACATGTGGGTTACATATTTTCAAAAAAACCATAAAAAAGAAAGGCTTTCTCATTTTTTTCTCATCCTGGGAGACGATGTATTTTCATTCGAAAAAGCTAAAACCATTAGAAAAAAATGATCCTCCGTATTATCTGAATTATCGTATTAAGATGATATTTCATAAGATAACGTTGAGATGAAGTGATGATTCACATCTTCATTTTTCCAGATTTCCTTTTCTTTTCAACATTCTCTCTCGCAAATTCTCGTCCTAATCTCAGAGTAATTGTCACAGTTCCCACACAATAGAAGCGAAACCAATGAAAATGAAAAAATCAAGAGATTTTCTCACAAATGCTCTTCTTTATTTATTTATCCTCTTTATTCCAATTCCACTTCATCTTCTCGGTATATCCTTGTAGTTTGCCACTTTGCCGATCGAAACGACGATTAATCTTCGATTATAACCAACAGCGACAGCTACTGTATGGGGGTGTACTCGTAACATTTTTATGGCCCGCATTGGAATGCTGGAGGGGTTGACTTTTCTTATTCTTCTTTTTTTTTCTCTATTATTTTCCTTTTTTTACCTTCATTCCTTTCATTCCTTTGATCCTGAGATTAACGCAGGCATCCGGAAATTCCGGAGAATTTTCAAAAAATAATTGTTTATGTTTTTACATATTAATGAATTTTTTTTCATTGAATTAAAATGGATTTTATGGGATTTTTTTTGGATGAAATTAAAGTTATTCGTATCAACCAAAAATATGCGGTATTGATGCGACCCAGAGTTGTGTCATTGTCAATCCACCCCCATTGAAAAAAATATACCTAAACTCCATTTCTCTGCCTTCTATGTATCGTTACGACCAACTTTTTCTTTTCCCCTCTTCTTTTTTTTACCTTTATCCTCTATTTTATTTGATTTTTTTCTCATTCACCGGATCTCCGTCTCGAGAACGGAAAAAAGGACTGCACTTGATATATTGAAAACTTTTGTGCTTTCCTGGAAAAAGGCTTTGGCGCAACCCACACACACACACACACACCCGGCACATCCTTTTATACGCTTGTAGTCCAACGTTTTTCCTCTTATTTTATAAATTTTATAGGAGATTAGGTGGAACGAGGAGAAGTGAACTTTACCTGTGCATATTTCTTTGAAGGAATTCAAGTTCTCAAATTTATGAATTAATTTATTTATTTTTATTATATAAAATTTGTTTATTAAAATTGAGATAATGGGAATTTTAAATGATTTATTTTTTTCTCTTCAATAGACAATTTCCACGAAAAACTCTCGGAAAATCATTAGGACCTCCTCGGCACTTTTCTTTGATGCTAAATTCTGTTTTGTTTGGCGCACGCCTTTTTTTTATACCTCAAAGTGTTTTCGTGATTAATGTTCCGAAAATTCTTCTGTTTAAGTGCCTTTGAGTGAATAATTAATGGAGAATTCTCTGGTTAAACTCGACTCCAACTGCTCTTTTTCAACGACTCATTCCTCGAGAAATTTCATTGATCAAACCCCGATCAGACGCGGATCACGTGACGCGTGAAAATTCAAGAGAAATCGAAGGACAATCGATGTGTGGATGCAAGGAACGACAGCTGCACTCAAGATACCTTTAGGATTTTCAAGAGGTTTTTCCGAGGGTGGGTGCAGGTTTTTATATTCGATTCTTTCCCTTTTTTTCTTGTGTCATAAGGAGAGGAACGGCCACTCTACGATTTTTTTTTCAATGATCGACGTGCGTGACACAGTGTGGAATAAATAAAGAGCGCGTGGCGTCGCGCGACACATTTTTTTCTTCTTTTTCTTCACAAAATTTCTTTGTGCTTTCTACGGAGACTTATGGGGCGTCTTTTGTGGGCTCGTGCGCTCGGTATTTCCTTCGATTTCAGAATGATTTTCGATTGGGATTGTGAATAATTTGTGATTGTTTATTCGGGAAAATGAATTTCCGGGGGTTTTTTTGGAAGGAAATAAGGGGAAAAATTGCGGTAATTGCTGCAAGGGTTGCAACCGGTAATTAAAGAGAATTTAAAAAGTTCCGGTTCGTCGATTTGAAGGGATAATAAGTCTCCACCCACAGGTTTTAGATTTTCGGGAGTCCAACGTGGTCAATCGGTCAGTCAGTCATTGGAAGTCAGGTAGCGAGAGGAAAAGTCCAAAGCCAATGTAAGGATTAAGTGTGCAACTTCGTTCCACCAGTTTTTCCCAGAGTTTTTCGGGAAATTTCTTATTTTTTTGCTCATTACCCCGTCCATCATGCTTGGGAGACAATGGACCGGTCATTGGGTGATTCGGATGGAGTCTTTGGGAATTAACGAAAGCCAAAATGAAACTACTGGTTTTTCATCTTTTCCGTTTATTTTCTCACTGTGAAATGAGGGCTCAAAGGTTTATGTTAATGAGCGTGAAATTTATTTGAAAATTCGGGAAATAGTGGAGATTGGGTTTCTTCTGATGATTCCAATGGAAAGCTGAGGAAATTTCAGGTGGAAATCATGTGCGATAATTGATTTTTTAGAATTTTTCAAGAATTCGAGGTTTTGGGGAGAGATTTAGAGGGGTTTACCTTTGGAAAATCGAAAAAATTCACATTTTCGGGGATATCTCCGGTTCTATTGGTTGCAGCGACCTGGGGTTGGTCTCAAATTAAAGGTGAGCTCATTTCCCATGATTTTCGTTAAAGTCCCATTGATTTTTATCGAAAAGTCGATGAGTTAGAGGGCGATTTATGAAAATCAGTTTTTCCCCTCTAACTCATGGAATTTTTGATAAAAATCAATGGAAGTTTAACGAAAATTATGGAAAATGAGCTCACCTTTAATTTGAGACCAACCCCAGGTCGCTGCGACCAATAGAACCTGAGATATTCTCGAAAATGTGAATTTTTTCGATTTTCCAAAGGTAAACCCCTTCAAATCTCTCCCCAAAACCTCGAATTCTTGAAAAATTCAAAAAAATCAATTCTGGTATACGATTTATACGTAAAATTTCCTCAGCTTTTCAATGGAATCATCAGAAAAATTCTATCTCGAACCATTCACTCGAAATCCCCATTTTCACTAAAAACAATAATTTGCATTGAGAAATATTCATGAAAAAATCATTGAACCGTTGAAGAATACTTCTTTTCTCTAACTTGCACAATCTCTACCTGTCGAACCCTCATTTTTTTCGATTCGTCTCTTCTACCCAAGCGAAATCTCTTTTTTTTTTCTGGTCTGCCACATCTTTCAGTATCCATTTGTTGAAAACGTAGGGAGAGAAGGAGGAAAAAAAGAGAGGCACGTAGATACTCGAACGGTTGGACATAATACAAAAAACCCCTCGGACCTATTTCCTTATACCACCCCGTCTTCCCAAAAGCCCTGTTACATTTTCTCATTCAATGTGTATCGAAAGCCAAGGCTCCTTTTACCCAAATTCGTTCTCTCGCGATTCACGCAACATCCGTCTGATTTTTGAGAAAGGTTCAATCATCTCAACCACAAAAAACAAAATAAAAAAAAAATTTGTGCACTTTAAATTCCTTTCATTATTACAATAAAATATTTTAAAATAAAAAGGAAAAAAGTAATTGTCCTTTCTTTTTCAGAGTGAACAGAAACAACAGAAATAACACTGAAATAAATGCAATAAGAGGGGAAACGAATTCGAATAAAGCTGAAAGGGGTGGAATGAGGGGGAGTGTAATAAACTCGAGAAATAAATCAGGCTCGACGTAATCTTGGGAAATCTTCCTTGGGACTTTTCACCGATCTACCAGGGCGCGAACTTCATAGCAACTTGCCTCCGGGTGTGCGAGAGCAAGTGAGAGGATTTTGTGGAGGAGGTAAAAATCCTGGGGATGGTGTGTTACGGAAAATGTTTATCGCAACGAGAATTGGGGGGACCCCTGTGGTCTAACGCCGTAAAGCCATTGAAAAATTTTGCTCCAGTTTTGGCTAACACGGAGATTTACGACTTCAGACGTACAAAAACCTCGGCGATTGCAAGTGAGAGAGTCTTGGCACTTGAAGTCGTATTTATACTCGGAATTTTCGTTACCTGAATTCATTATTTCAATTTAATTGTCGAATTTAAACAGAATTTAAATGCACTTTTTCTTCTATTTTTTAAAGCAATTCCCTTTTGCTCTTCTGTTTATGCATTTATTCTGCACGAATTTTACGTTCAAAGTGACGCAACTTTTACCTGAAAACCAATAAATCAAATGCACATTTTGAAAAAGGTTTTCCGCTCCAGTTTTGATCTCGCAAATTTGTCACACCGGTTGCCTTTTTCTACCTCTCTACTTTCTTCCCCATTACATATTACCCTCAGCCTGAAAACTCAAGGACAAAATATAGAGCACGAAGAACTCAAAAGGTGAATTGGCTTTTCTCCTCGAGTTCTCTCTTTTCTCCAAGATTTAGAGAGAGTACTCCAATATTTGTTTAGTAGAAAAATATCCTGACCAAAAGACCTGCTCAATTGCCAATAATTATAAAAATAAAATTCCACAATAACCCTCGAATAATAATGTAAATAATTAGGTACTTACTCCTAATGATTCGCCTCCTCATTTTTATCCACAAAAAAATATCATTGAATTACAAATAAAAAGGAAGAATAAATAGAAAAAAAAAAGAAGAAAATTCAAAGAAGACGGTTCTCCTTAACGGGTCGTGAAAGCCGAGAGTTTAATGATATTCGTGATTACGACGGCACGTGGAGGGCGATGGAGGGAATAAGAGAGATGAGGAGAATGGAAGGAGGTGAAAAAAGAAGAGAACTTCATGGAGAGGGGCGAAAGTACGGTACCTTGGTGTACCCAGGCTTTTTTTATACTCCTGTGCACCCCTTGGCGGACTCGCATAAAAAAGTATTGATCTGAAGGTAGTCCTAGGGAAGAAGCGAGAGGGTTGAAGCCACCCCTAACGTCCTGCCTTTATATTCATCATCCCCGAAGAAGAAGAGAGAGAGAATGGTATACGTAACTATATCCCAGGAGGCCCTCATGGTTGGCATGAAGACGAGGAAGTCATCTCATCCTTTTTTTCCATCCCTCGAAGAAAGAAAGTCTCTCTCTGACGTTTTCCCGCATTTTCCTCTTTTCCTCTTCATTGTACCGAATTTCGTGCAATCACGTCATTTTTATTGTCTGAATTCAAGAAGAATAATTTCGGGTATCAGATCATTTTTCAGGTTAAATTATAATCAATTCGGTTTTTTTTTAAAATGAGAGACAATTATTTATTTTTCGGTTGATTCGTGAATTTATTTTCCGGTGAATAAATTCTATCTTTTATTATCAAACAGTAAAACGTACTTTGGGAGAGAGCAATTCAATTGATTTTTCTCCTTAGCTAGACAAATAATTTTGATTTCTTCTATTTTTTTTTTTTTTTATTATTCCCCTTTCTTTCCTTACGTTTGAATCATTTTATCCGTTGGTGTCTGGGTGGTTGGGAACGGAGAGGCGGATTTAATCTTCGTCGAGGGCGTGTAAAACGGGACACTGAGGGATGGAATATGCGGAATCAGAGAGATTTTTTGCACGAAAGAGCAAACAATAATTAAAATCCACCAGGTTCCCACATTTCCCTAATTTATGTTCGTCTTCTCGTTAACTCAACGGTATTCCGTTTTATGTTTATTCTTCATGTTTCTTTTTTTTTTACATTTCTTTTCGGTTGAATAAATGGGAGAAACCCGAGGAGCTTTTACACTTGATGCAGATGAAAACCCTTTTTATTTTCATTGAATGGTCAAGACATTCACTTTTAAATGGGAGAAATTTTATCTGGATAAACATCAGAGATCCACTTAAATATTTCCCAAAATATTCATTTCTTTTTTTTTTTTCATTCAAAAGGATTTAAACTGTGTTTTGACAGGTTTTGCATTGTTACTGAATTGATAAGTGATCGTAGATTATTTATTTGAGTACACTCGAGTGTTTATTCTTGAAAAGGGTGCACTTTTGTATTTTTCATTTTTGGAGAATACAACTCTTTCCCATTGTTGCGAGAGGAAAAAAGGGAAATGTTTATTTTCGTCTGTGATGAGAATTTTCCGGGGGAATAAATTGTTTCTTCGGGTTTTTTTTTGGGAAACAATGGACAATGTAAATAATGAATACACCTTACGAGGGATTTTGAAAATGGCAGGTTCAAGTATCACCATGGGAGTGTTTTTCATATACAGGAAAAGGGGAAATTCAGGAAAATGGGGGAAAAGGGTTGCCATGACTACCGTCAAGGGGTGAAGACCTTGAGGAATCGAGTGAAGGGTTAATGAGATTGGTCCTCGTGATGCCAGTGGAGACTCTGGTCTTTTTTAATACAAATATTTGGGTTTTGTTTGAGGTTTTCTTGGTATTTTTCACGCGAAATGGAGCAAATGCCCTTTGAATTTAATGGATTCAACGGTTCAATGGAGTATTAACCATTCGCATGCACGACCCCATTTTTTTTCTATGAGGTCACTGGTCACTATTGAGAGAATTGACCTAACTGAAAGTTTCGGAGACTCTGGGGACACCTGGACTTCTTTGATACATCAAAGGGCAATTCGATTCACTTTTGCTTTCAACGATTTTTGGGAAAATTATTTTTGAATATTTTGGATCATCGGAAAATGTGGATTTTTGATTTTTCAATGGAAAAAATTTACATTCTCGGGAATATCTCCGGTTTTATTGGTCGCAGCGACCTGGGGTTGGTCTCAAATTAAAGGTGAGCTCATTTTCCATAATTTTCGCTAAACCCCCATTGATTTTTATCAAAAATTCCATGAGTTAGAGGGGAAAAACTGATTTTCATAAATCGCCCTCTAACTCATTGAATTTCCGATAAAAATCAATGGGACTTTAACGGAAATTATGGGAAATGAGCTCACCTTTGATTTGAGACCAACCCCAGGTCGCTGCGACCAATAGAACCGGAGATATCCCCGAAAATGTGACTTTTTTCGATTTTCCAAAGGTAAACCCCTTTAAATCTCTCCCCAAAACCTCGAATTCTTGAAAAATTCTAACAAATCAATTCTCGCACATGATTTCCACCTGAAATTCCCTCAGCATTCCATTGGAATCATCAGAAAAAATCCATCTCCTCAAAAAACTCCCGGGTTTGATGATAAAAATTGGAGAAACTGTTTAAATCAATTTTTTTTATTCGCCGATATTGGATTTCAATAAAGCCGAACCAAAGTGGCGGCACGTTCCACACACGTAAGTCGAATGTGTGGTGAAATCCAGAGGGTGGAGGAGGTGAACATGGGGTGGCCCACGTGCGGAGCTGCCTGTTGCTGCTGAAAATGTCTTGAATGCCAGACCGTACGAGTGCGGATGGTGTTGGGCCTCCCAATGGGGTGGTTCTCAAAGATGTTTACGAGAACGAGAGTTCGATCCCTCACTTGGCAGTTTATCGCAACCGAGAGCGGGGACTTTATCGAGTGGATGACATTTTTTTTTTTATCTTTTTCCACGTCTCACAACGCTTTTTTTTTTCATTTCCCTCGGGAGTCTGTGCTCGAACATCTGTATTCTCTCGGAGATTTTTCGATTACTTTTTTCTTTTTTCTCGTATTATTTTTATGCTTCTTGTGAATTATTGCAGACAGATTTCTTTCAAGGGCGCAGAATTAAACGGTCATTTTTCCGGGGGGTTTTTTTTTAAATGGTCACTAGACCACACAGACTCGGAAATTCGAGAAAATTACTTACGTCTCCTTTTTTAATGAAGCAAAAGTGTCACTTGTTTCTCGTAAGAAAAAAAAACTCTCAATTTACGTGATTTATGAATGGAAAATGGAGATCTTTGATTTATGAATAATTTTTCGAGTTCAACCAGTTGCATATGGATTCATTTAACTCTGAAAATAATTATTATTGAAAAGAATGAAAAAAATTAGGGGTTAAAGAAAATGTTATTCTTTGATTGATGATTCTGGAAAAAAAAAATTAGAACTTATGAATAATTGTACGAGACAACTGATAACAAAGAACTTTCTCTGTTTATTTTCCGGACACGTGTTGGCCCCTTTGGTAAAAAAAAATTAAAAAATAACCAAAAAAGTTTAAAATACGAGGGGAATAACGCGAGGCTCCTGAGTTGGGGCTGAGTTTGGACGCAAAAAAAACGTGGAAAGGTCTGCAATAAAGGGGCAAAAATGACCGTAACGGTCGGCGAGCTTAAAAAAATCGTGAAAAAAACGTCACGAGTCTAAAGAAGTGAAAAAAAAAAAACGTTTAAAAAAGAACTGAGAGATTCAAAGTGGACACGAGAGTATTCTCCCTCTATTTTTTAACAAAAAAAATAAAGCAGATGGATACATTTCGCAATGGCCGAGAATTGCTTGTGTCGAACACGTGTCTAACTCCCGATTTTTCCATTTGAAATATTAATTTCCTCTCAAAAAAAAGTCTCCAAAAAATTCAAAAAATAATTTATCACTTCGGGAGAACCTGTTTAAAAAAGTTGGAAAAAAGAGGGGAAAAAAATTGTTAAAAGAAAAAGGACTTGCGTCACCCTTTCTCCCTCACCCCCATAACTCCCCTCCGCCAATCACAGCAGGAACTAACCCTTTCACGCTCCTTTACCCCTTAAATTACCATTTATTCTCCCCCGGTTTGTTTGGAGGTGGTGAAAGGGGTTGGATGGGCCTGGATAGGCGCAAGGTGGATTCAGAGAGCCTCAAACCCACCAATCATATCAAAGGGTTATTAGCCCTCGTGAAAAATTGGAACACGAGGGGAAAGGAAAGGGTTCACCCTTTAGCAATAATTCCCGGGATTTTTATTGGTGAATTTGTGGGAGGTGTGGTTTTTATTCCGTGAAAATGAGGTAATTGTGCTCGAATTTTGATGCGCTGGGTTATTCAATAATTCAATGATAAATATCGTAATTTTTGAGGGATCAAAGTGCCGTTGGATTATCCTGCGGTGAGAGTAATGAAAGAATAAATATTTAATGCACCGAGAGTATAATTACATTGCACGGCTTTACCGGAGACAGAAAAACCATCAGAGGGAGAATGGAGAAATGACGCAGTTGTGAGGGGAGTTTTGTGCGTGCTGATTTAACTGTTGGGTCCTTATGCTGAGTAAAAAGCACTTGTGAATAATTAATTTGCCAGGGATAGAGTTTCACTGTGGTTTTTAATGCTCGGGAGCATCTTGAGGTACAAAGAACGTTAATTCCGTTTTTTTTTCGCGCTTCCTCGGGTCATTTATTATGTTTTTATTGCTAGTGTTGACAGTGAGATGAATTAATATCGTTTTATTTAATTCGAAAATTGTATATTAGGAGAAATCGTGAGAAATATTGGAGATTTAATTTTTTTGATGATTCCATCGGAAAGCTGAGGAAATTTTAGGCGGAAAACATGTGTTGAAATTAATTTTTTCGAGTTTTTTGAATATTCGATTTTTTTCACCCAGATTTTAAGGGGTTTACCTTGGAAAAATTTGAAAAAATCACATTTTTGGCGATATCTCAGGTTCTATTGGTCGTAGCTCAAAAATTCTGATTCGAGGTGAAAGGTGAGCTCATTTGCGATGAATTCATGTGGTTTTAAAATTGAAAATACGATTTTTTCAAGTACTTTTGGAGTGTTTTTTGAAAATCAGTTCTTCCACTATAAATCACTCAAAAAATCGAATTTTCAAAAAACTCGAAAAAATTAATTTCGACACATGTTTTCCACCTGAAATTTCCTCACCTTTCCATCGAAATCATCAGAAAAAACCCATCTCCAATATTTCCCCATTTTTTAATACTCCAAACAATTTAATGACACAAAATTCAGACAAAAGAACCCCTTCACCATCAGCTCCCACTTTGATCATCAAACCGTTGAAATTGAAAAATTCCATTGAACCTGTCTAAATAATTGGAGTGAAATCGATCAGCCGAAGTGCTGGCTTTCAACGACCGCACGAGTCGTTAATAAGATTTGCGAATGAAGAAAAAGAGAATACCAAGAGAAGTGTATATTCTCTCATTCTTTCACAACACTGTACAATAATTGGCGAGTGAATATTTTCTCCTCATTTCTCTCCTTCCCAATGATCAAAAGAAATATCACTTTTTACCAACGACACTCCCATTACTATTATTATTTCCCTCGGAATATAATGACTCTAGGTGAGTTTTGTGGAAGACTGAGTCCAAACTCTATCTCTCCCCTTCTGCAAAATAATTCCCAAGAACGAGATAACGCTGTATTATTTTTTGTTCGAAGCTGCCCATTTTCTCCTCAACTTTTTCCCCATTTCCCTCAAGGTCTAGCTGCAGAAAATGAGGGGGTTGTGCGTTGGGGTTACACACGAAGGGGGAAAACTCCGGCTTTTTCTCTGCAAGTGACCAGCCCATACGGCCATTGGTCGACCAGCAACTCTCGTGTGTACTGATCAATAAATCGTTCTTGCAACTACCAGCGTTGGGGAGCTAACTCACTCACCCGAGGACACCCCTATGCCTCTTCACGAGGAGTATATATAGAGTAGGTGGAGAGAGAGACGAGAGAATAGAAAAAAAAAACGAAGGAAAATGGCCGACGAAAGTTTAGTTTCGTTGGATAAAAATAAGTTGAGTTTTATGAATAATTTTTTTAGAGTAATTGTTGAATATTAAATTAATCTAGAGTTTTATTTATTTTATTATTGATTAGGTGAAGTCATTTGAACTCTAGAATTTGAAGGAACGAAGAGACTTTTATAGAAGAAAGATATTTCTTTAATTTTCTTAATAAGTTAAATAATAAAATGGTATTGTCGCTATTTGTCTGAAATTATTCAGTTCTGGTTGGCTCCAGGCATTGAAACTCGCATTTTTAATCCAGGTTATATGGAAAATATAATGTGTGACGCGGAATGAAACCACGAGTTCAGACCGACCAACTTCACTCTGGTCTGAAATCGTTTTGTTTCATCCCTAGTCACACAATATACTATTTCGCACTTTGTGCAATGAAACCACTGGATTTTTAGTAGTTATTCGAATATAATATTTTTTGAATTAATTTGCACGTTGTTACATTTCACCATTATCGCGACAGACGACATCTGACGTTCTTTTTGGATAATATTAGTTTTATTTCGCCGGAACTATTCAAATTGTGAAAATAATATCTTTATAAACGTAAACACACTTTGAATATAAAGATTTAAAATTAAATTTGAATGTTGTATCATTTCACTGATTCCATTTCCTCATTATTTTCACGAAAATCGTTTGATTGAATGATGTATAGAGGGTTTTTACCTCACTCTCCGATTGTGAAGAAGAATTCTTCCATTTTACTTTGAAAATAATGATAATTCTGTCGTTGATCGATGGATACACGTTGGTTTATGGGAATAAACAAAAAGTTAATGCTGCGAGTACAAATGGGAGAGGAAAAATGTGCCATCGGTCATTGGTATTGTCATATGTGGAAATATCATTGCCACTGGGGAAATAAAGACAATTCCTCTGTGTGCATGATTAAATTTGTGTAAATATTGAATTAAAAAAAAGCATATTCTCTCTAATTCTGTGAACCGAATTCAAAGGTAGAAATAGAAAAATAATGTCTTGGAAGAATGGAGGTGCATAAAGGATCGTAGGGATGTTTTTCCGATGGGTTTTTCGCTGGGGTTGCACAATCGCCAGCGCGTTTTCCCAGAACCATTGGTATTTTTAACAATGGCCTCGGGTTGCGTCCCACCAGGTAAAGCCACTTTGAATACGCATAACGATCGTTCATTGTCGTAAGGGAATTTTGTAAAAAAGAAAGAGAGAGAGGAAACGCGCGAGAAACGACCCTCGTGTGTTCCTTTATTTCTTTTTTTTTATGGGGATGCAGAACGAAAAAAGTATCGGGCATTTACGGATTCGTGATGCAACTGATTTGAAAAAAAAAAGAGAGAATTATGGAAAAGGGGGAGGGAGAAAGGGAGAGTTGGAGTGGATGATTTTCCCGAATTTCGGAGGATAAAACAAATTTATGAAAAATTCATAAATCAGAGAAATAAGGAAATAATCGAGAGCAATAGTTTATCGGAGTATTTATATTTCCGGTTTTTCTTTTTGTCGTATATTTTGTTTTTTTTTCTTCTTTTTTTTATCGGCTCCCTTCACCCGGGGCAGTGCACGTTTCCACTGTAGTCCAAGTTTGTTTCAGCAACTTAAGAAGACATCTAGAAACGTTTTCCGAGGGGAAAGGGAACGAATATATATATTATTTCTCGAGTCCATGGATTAGGGGCTGGTTGCCCTGGTGACGAGCTCACCTCCTTTTTTTTCCCTCGTTTCTCCTATTTTTTCCCCTTAATGGTATATCTCGTCTACTTGTTTACCCTTTGCTCACGTGGACACGTGGATGAACTTTGTACATTTTTCCCTTATAAATTAGTTTTATTTTATTGTCAATCACTTCATAAAATGAATTATAAAATAAATAAAATTGTATATTAATTTTTGTATTTTTCTTAAAGAACATTAGTTTTTTATTTCTTATTTGAGTTTGATGCAACTATTCCATTATGAATTGAAAAAAATGGAAATGTTACAAGGAAAGAGCCGAAGTATATGAAAAACTCTTTGATAACCGGACAGGTTTCATTAGCTGTTCTCTTCCGGCGCTGACAACATCAAAGGGATACTTCTTCGTCGAAGCTCCTCTCTTTTTTCTCTGATGAACTTTGCCATTAAAGGGAAAAGAGCTACCTATCCCCATCTCACAGTATATTTTCCTTCATATAATCGAATCTACCCTCTGTAATACCTCTCTGACATTAAGATCTTTTCTGTCTGATGTTGTTGAGAAAAAAAAGAGGAAATATAAAAAAAAAGAAAATTGAGAGAAGTTTAATTCCCTTTTTTTCTCAACGTAATTTCAAAAGAATCTTTGAACATTAAAATTTTACATTTAATGAGGTGAATGTGTTTTTTTTTGTCTTTTATTTAATGGAAAAAACACGTGGGAATGAGTGAAGCCCAATGACCCAAATATGCAACATTTTAAGGTATTCTCTGACGTTCGTAGAATCGTCGATAATTTTAATTTCTAAGGATTCAAGAAAACTCGATTAAATACAGAATTAAATTGTGAAAAAATGGTTATTCAATTATTTCAATAATTTGAACTTTTAAATGACTTTTAATGCTTTTTAAATGAAAAAATTCTTTTCCATTATTATCATTCGTATTTAAAGAAACGAGATTTAATGCAATGGGCCACCGGTGGAGCGGTTGAAGAGAAAGTAATTAAAAATCTTCATTAAGATAACGCTGAATAAATTAGAAAAAACATTAATGAATTCTCGTTCTCTCATTCAAAGGAGAAAGACGGAAAATTTAATTATTCTCCTTTTTTTTTTTTTGTCTCTCATTGTTATTCTTTATTCTCATTCTTTCAGGCTGATAATTTTTATTTCCTGGGCTCACAGAGACTTTAATGAAACAATAACAGAGGTAATTTTTCAGTAAAATGGAGCAAACAGCATGAGTGTTTCTTCGGCAATGTAAATAGAAGCTTTTCTCAAATTTAAATTATTATTTTCATTCAATTATTAATTTTCACCTCGTTTCCCTCTAACAATAAATGAGAATGGGGATGAGAGAATTCCGTTGGACGTTTTTATTGGACAATGGCGTCGACGGCCATCGTGAAATAGCCCGAGCACTTTATCCACAATTTCCACCCTTAACGCTAAAGTCACCCCAGCATTGAAAGTCCGGTTTCTTTTTTTCTCACACCACACCCTCCATTTTAAGTCACAAGCAAACTCAATGCAGAAATTGCCCAATGGACACTGGACCAGCTGGTAAACTCCTTGACCCTTGTGAATTTTTGGGCCCAACGAATTAATCTCTCACGAAAGAATAAAAACGATTTTAACGAATGTGAATTTTTCAGGGAAATCGAGTTTTTAGTTTTATTTTGAGATATCTCGGAAACTAAGCGAGATAGAGGATTTTTCGTAATGACCTTTTTTGTAGCTCTTGAAATTCTCTACAAAAAAGGTATCTATAAAAATTTCCCTATCTCTCTTATTTCCGGAGATATATTAGAAAAACTGATGATGAAATTGAGTTGATTTATCTAAAAACTTCAGAATTCTAAAATTTCCTAATTTTTTATCGTAGTTATAATTAGTACACCCATTCAACATTTTTCAAGACTGAAAAAAACCATGAAATACAGAGACTTCTACCCTCATTGTCTTCCCTTTCAAAAAGGGCACGTGTATACATACTTTTTTCATTTCCCCATTATATTTATCTTGTTTTTTTATATTTGCTCAGCCCCTCTCGAATCTCCATTATTTTCAGAATTCTAAAATATCCAAAAATGAAAAAAAAAACCCGAGGATTTGTTACATGGGGCACGCGCGCATATGCAAGTTTCAAATTAACAATTGGGGGAGAATTTTTCCAATAAAAAACCTCCCAAAAAAACCGACGACACTTCGTACTTTGAGTCTCCGAAATGAGGCAGTTGTTGAGGATGTTGAATGTCGGTAATCTAGAGTGTCGATAGCCGCTGAAACAACGATTATTTAACCTCAAAATAGTACAAAAGTGTAAAGACGTTTTTTTTCCTTCGTAAAATCCCATTTTACACTCCAGTATCCTCGACAATGAGAGCGAGTGCGGAATACCCAAATTACCCGGAAAAAATAAAAGAAATGTGGCACACACAGTGTGCTCGTGTTATTAGGCTGGAATTACGGTGACAGTAAGAGGGCATTAGTGCCGCCGCAGTCCCATCGTGTACTGGAGCGTGGGCGTAAGGCCCAAAAAACGTAACCGAGTTTATCCGATCACTGCAGTGTCTAACGTCCGAAGGTGGCGTCATTCTGAGCCAGCCAAGCACAGATACTCTTGTTTGTTGAAAAACACCGTGTTTACTCTCATTGAAAGGAGGAGAAAAAAAATAGGGAATAACGCAGATTAATACTAAATGCGGTATTTACTGTATTTTACGTTTGCACTACTGTCGTCTACACTGCGGGCGTCTGCATTGTTCTTGAGGATGAAAGGTTATTGGCAACTAGCCAGGCGTATACTCCCTTACACCTAATCCGGTAATCTCCGGAGAGAAATGGAGCTGTTTGTAGCAAACAGATCGTAAGACTACTATTGTACACCTAGGCTCTATTTTTTCGTAATTTTTCGTGACACTCCTTTTCTTTTTTCTTTAAAATTACAAATAAATTTATGCATTTTTTAGGATATCTCGGAAACTAAGGGAGATAGAGAAATTTTTGTGATTACCTTTTTTGTAGCTCTTGAAATTCTCTATAAAAAAGGTATCAATGAAAATTTTCCTATCTCTCTTAGTTTCCGAGATATCTTTAATAAACTAATGATCGAAATTGTAAGAATTCTTTGATTCTTTTTATTTTCAATGTGGAAAATTCAATAAATTCATGGAAAAACTCGCGCACTCCCATTAATTGTTTTAATTGTATTTTTTTCAAATGACTCATGTCTTTAGAAATACACGCGATAAAACTCCTTCACCACAAGCGGGTGAGGCATACGATAATTGCATTGGAACACGCTACCCCCTGCGAATACACAGGAGGGGCATTTCATAGGGAAAATGCGTGAGAAACTCCGTGCACTCGGGGAAATGCACTCGATAACACAATACCTTTTTTTTTCCCTCATTTATCCATGAATATTCCACGTTTCCAAAGAATTTTCCAAAGATCCTCACAAAGGATGTAGTGGAAAAAAATGATCCTCGGGTTACTGTCTACCGTTCTCGTTTTACATTTAGAATCAAGGGGGCAAGGAAAACGATTTGCGCAGAAATTCAAAACCCCATGGACCGGTGACGTAACAATGGTTAGTACCGAGGAAACTCCTTCCGCCCACAATAGCCAAAGCCTATCGATGCTTTTCCATCTGACCATTTTTTAAAATTTTTTTTCACTCGAATTTTTCAAGAATTTTAAGAAGAATTTTTCGTGAATTTAATTTGATTTAATTTTGTGAATTTTATTATAATTGAGTTTTTTCATTTTTTTTTGTGAAGAGCAGACGCTAATTATGTTTGACAGCTTCCGTGTAATTTTCTATTCTCCTCACTCGCCCATTCTCTCCACGTTTTTTCCCTCTTTTATCTATTTTTTCTGGAGCACCCGGACCTACCTCTCCCCGTAACCCGAGTTCACCTAAGGAAGCGTCTCCTAACGGCTTATTGAACTGATGAATAGTAAATCTCGAATTAATGGAGGAAAAAAGGTCGCATTTAAAAAAATAAAATACACTTCTTCGGTGCATTGAGAGACTGAAAAAATTCGTGATTATATAATACGATGCTTTCGCAAATTACTTCGATCCCTGACTCATCGGCGAGCATCTGGCGCTTAAAATACACGTCGATGCACGAAACGCGTGCCACTGGGTTCGTTGCGTGTATTCTCAAAAAGAAAAAAGAGTATTCCGGAGGAAAAAATAGAAGCGCCACAGGTAAAGAGTCTGGACGGCCTAATAGACGCACAATTCCCCAAAATTATCAGCAGATAGAAGAAAAAAAAAGCGCAGTAGCGTTTTCCGCCATTTGCACGTTGAAAATTACTATCCAATTAATTTGTAAAATTATCATATTTCCGTTTTAAGATTCTATCGAAGACTCAATATTAAAATTCCTCAAAATTCCCTGAAAAAAAATTAATTTTCACTCAATTAAATGAATACAACTGTCTCAAGATATTATGCAAGACCTGTCGTATTATCCTTGAGATTGAAATTTTTCCTCGGGGTGGAAATAATAATAATCCACAACTCCGCATAACAATTGAGAGTCTTCCACGCGCTTGTCTCCTGACTGATAGAATGACGTTGATCGTTACCCAGGGCCGAGTCTCAGTAAAGAACGACACTAACGACCCTTCTGTACCCTTCTCGATTGAGATTTCATGGCGATCTTCTTTATACACTCTTTTCCCCTTCCACTATATCTTTTCTCTCCCGTGCATTTTCCTCGGAGTGATTTCTCCGCAATTTATGTCACATAATTGGACAAAGCATCCCCTTTCAATTTTAATTATATCAATAGAATGAAAAGAGATGATGGGAGGAAAATCTCAAAGTCGAGGGTGAGATTGGGGCTCTTTGGCTCATCAGAAGACTCCAGTGGTTGGAAGAGACATAAATTTACCCGTAAAAACGTGCGGTGCGGTCCTGGGTTCTTAAAAAAGGTTGCGGATAGTCGTAAAGTCATGATCACTTGTGGATTTCTCTTTTTAAGAAGCATTATTGATGAAAAAAAATGTGAATTTCTTTGAATTCTACGTTTTTTTTTTCACGGCAAATAAATAGCGAAATTAATGAATTAAATTGACATAATAGGGGGAGTTTTAGGGTAATTATAGACTCGAGTCTGAGTCCCTCTGAAAACGAATACGTTTTTTTTTTTCACTCCACTGACCTTGCTACCATAAGGCACAAACTGAAACGTGAAATTTTCGGATCAATTCGGTAATAATGCACGACGTCTTTCAGAAGAGACTAAAAAAAATCGAATTCTCAGAAGGATTGTGAGTGTCTTGAAGCCGGAGGGAGTTAATTGTGACATCTGTGAGGTCCTTCCACGCTTCTGAGAGTGAATTTGGTACGGGATGAGGGTTGAAACTGTGTCGGGAGGAAAAGTCCCTTTTTTTTCGGGTTGAAAACGTAATTTCTCGGTGATTTAGGGGAAATCGTGGTCACACGAAGCTCAAAAGGAGGAAAAATTAAAGAAACTCCTTTTTCCCAAAAAAATCCTCATCATGATGACATAATCATGATAATAATCTATCCTTTCCGACATTCCTTCGCTCCTGTCCTCCGGAAATTCGCGTGAAAATGTACATTTTCAAAGGGACACAAAAATCGTTAAACGACACAGCATGAGAGCAAGGATTTATGACAACTGGCTACTTCTGGTCATACTGGGTATGCTCCAGAAGAGCCAGCACTCTGAACGCGTGGAGAAGAGGGAAAAAAGGGCGAAAGAAGAAGCCAGAAGTCGGCACCATTTATCTCTCGAGTGTCACTCGAGGAGACACGAAACTTTCACTCGTACAAATGTCAAACGTACGTTTTTCCACTGAGTTTAACTGTGCGAATGCCCAGCGGGAGTGATCATATTCTCTGGTGGCTTCTCATTCATGAAAGTGCGCCCCCGCACGAGGCCCCGAGGCAAATGTTTCGAACATTGTTCAAGAAAGTGAGAATACTTAACATTTTTCCATTTTTCAATTTGAATTTTGACACGAGGCACATACTGCACTTTTAGCAGCAAAAATCAGACTATTTTTTCTAAAAGTCATGGACATACGCCTTTTTTCAACTGCATCTTCATTTTTAATTTTTTTTATTTACTTGAATGATCCATTAGCACAAAAAGATGCATCTCCACTAATTTAATCCTCAGATTATTCAATTTATTGAAGAAAAATGCTTTCATGCAAACGAACTGGTTCCAACGAATCAAGACATCCAACGCTCCTCAATTCACCCAACAAAGGGTTGCCGCACGAGGCTGCGGCAATTCTCCGTAATCCATGGAACGAATTCCTCTAAATGCGTAACTAACTCACAACCTGGCTACTCATGAAGACCCCACATTCTGTAACACAAAGAAGCATCTGAGACATCTATTCTCAGGACACGATATATCATCGGTGTAAATGTTTCGTTGCATTGAGCTCACTTCATTTGAATTTATGATGAACGTCTTCATGGTACTTTATTGATTTTATGAAGTCGAGAGGTGAATTTTCAACGGAAATCATCGAGAGACCCCTTTCGTTTTCACTATTTAACTCTAGTATATCCGGAAAATTTACTTTTATATATTTTAACATTCTTCTCATTGAACTTCTGGAAAATACTCGCTTCAATGATTCGCTTTTTCTCAATTGTCACGTGAAGTGATTTCAGAATTTCATAAGTACTCTTTTTTTCATTCAGGAAAAAATGGGAAGTGTCTTGGGACAGAGAGGAGCTCTCTTTGACTCCTTTTTAGCAGGAGTGCACCCCAATGCGGGGGAGGACACTGTGAAAATTTATCGTTTCCTGTGTGCATGGTGCAGAGAATGGGAAAAAAAAGACTGGACTCACCAATTCGGCTCGGCTCACATCTGAGAAGGCACCGAGTGCAATTTGATCCTGAAAAAATGAGAGAGGAATTTGTGGTGAGTATGATGATCAATGCTCTCAGTGTTAGAATTGATAAGGATTAATTAGTTCCGGAATTTTTAATGCATTCTTATCACTCCCATTAGCATCGAGACGTCTCGGAAGACACAACATGCTAAAAATGCAAAGAATAAATCAGACTTATCATATCCAAAAAGAAAAAGGAGAATTCAACATGTTGCAAAGGTCGACTGATACATCAGAAAAAACGTAATCGCTCTTAAAGGTCTCGTAATTCAGGGTCAGACTGTTGATGTAACTTTCGCATGCATACGAAATTGTGTATACGAATTGATAATTCATTATTCAGGAATGAGACTCGAGAAGACTCTCCGTGATGACATTGGCATTATTTCAAAAGAAGACACAGAGTAGCTTCTTAACGTTTTGAGAGAAGAGATAATTTGTGTTGAACTGATTATTCAATGAAAAATGATAATTTACAGTGATAAGATTAATAGCTTCACTTTGTTGATAGTGTTGGTGTTTAGTTCAGTGGTTGCTTACGAGGATCTATCGGTTGCAAATTTCGTAAGTGAATATTCCAGTCTCTTTATTTAAATACCAAAACTCATGGAATCCTTGAATTTATCAGTTCCAACTGGTTCAACGAAACGGACGTCGAGCTGAATGGCACAATGCAACGACACCTGATGGCTACATCCTATCAGTCTTCAGGATACCTCCGAATCCAAAAGCATCATCTGGATCCATCAAAAATCGAGTCATCTATCTCCAACATGGACTGGCAGAATCAGCTGCTTGTTTTGTACTGTTGGGAACCAATGCGAGTCTCGGTAAGTTCACATTCTCTTCATAAATCATAATTAAATTAAATTTAATTAATTATTTCAGCGTTTCTGTTGTCTGATGCTGGTTACGACGTGTGGCTTGGTAATATCCGAGGAAATATGTACAGTCGAAGGCATCAAAGTCTATCACCAGAGGATCAGAAGTTCTGGAACTTTGGGTACGTTCTTATTAATCCACTCATTCAATTATCATAATTATCATAATTGATTTTTTTCCAACAGTGGAGACGAATTCATGACGATAGACGTTCCTACAATGATCGATTACGTCCTGGATTACTCGAAGCAGCCATCGATTTCATATGTGGGACATTCACTCGGTGGCGCTGCTGGATTATTGCTCCTGTCCGGGCGGAAGGAGTACAATGATAAATTAGATCTTGCGGTGCTCCTAAATCCTGTCGTTTACTGGAGGACCCAGACAATACCGAGAACTGTGATAGCCACGGTCACTCGATTCATAAGAATGCTGTATCCAAGCGGTGATTTCGAAGTGTTCTCTCGAAACTCTATGATTTCTTTGATTCTACGGAATTTTTGCATGATAAATAGCATCACCATGGAACTCTGCTATCGAGGTCTTGGGTTCTTTTATGGAGAGGATCGAGAGCAAGTGACTCCGGTAAATAGAAGGAATTAATTATCTTGATGAAATAATTTATATTCAATTTGTTTCAGGAAATTATGAAAACTTGGTTTGATTACTATCCAGCAGGAACTTCAGCTAGAACTTTATATTCTTGCATGAACGTCTATGATACTGGTAAAAAACTATTCAATTCCAAAATATTCTGAAATTATTCAAATATTCATGTGCTTCTCTTTTATCAAAGGAATATTGCAGTATTTTGATTACGGAAACGAGGAAATTAATCTTCAGCATTATGGACAAGCCACATTGCCTACATACGACCTGAGCAATGTCGCAGTGCCTGTGATCTTCTTCGAGGCTCAAAACGATCCTTTCATGAGGAGAGAAGACGTTGGACAAGTGCTGAGTGAATTGATCAACAGTGAAAAAGTGTTCCGAGAGATAATTGATTACGATAAATTCAATCACGTAGATTTCCTCATTGCTAAGGACAGTAGAGCACTGGTTTACGATAGATTATTGAAGATTCTTCAGGAATTTCATGAAGAGCCTCAAACCTGCTCCAACAGAATCTACAATAATTTATCTTACTCTCAAATATGTGAAATAAATGAACATTGATGTTAAATAAATTATATACTAATATTTATGTTGATGATAGAATAATATAGAATATAAATAACAATTCACATGTATGAGGTATAAGAAATCGAATAAGTCTCAGAGTAGTACAATTTGAATGGAAAAGTGAATGCCAAAGAAAGGCGAAAGAGGAAAAAAAGAAGTGTATGCATCGACCGGACGCTAGTGTAGGGGACGAATGGGTGGAAAATAAGGGAAAAAGGTTTGAAGAGGGGCGACCATACCTTTTTTCCTAACACAAGAAATATACATAAGGGTAGCGCAAGAATATCAAAGGTACGACAGGGAAATTGAAAGGCTTTGTACGGAAATAAGAATGTATCGACTGGTACCGACATCCACTCACCCCGGACATGATTCTTAAATCTTGAGTCTCTCGTTCTTATATATATTATGTGTTATATATGCAGTGAAGAAAAAGAAGATACATTCGGGGATACCACGCGAGGGTATTTCTCAGTCGTGATAAAAAAAAAAAATGGCAATGTACTCCGGATGATTCAGTGATCTCGACTTTCGTCAGATTTATTTTTATGATAGGTTGAGGGTATAACCCTCTGTCAACAAAATATGTTGGATTTTATGATGATTCCGTTTTTAGGAGAAAAATCGAGGAAACATTTTCTCACGAGTCACAAGTACCTGTTCCGTAGAATCTTTGTGAAAATGATTGTAATCTTGTTAAATCCTAACCGATGCAAAGTCCTAACCCTTCTTCATGTCTTCCTGTAGTACGACACGAAGGATTCAATTGAAAAAGTAGAATTCTCCGATGGTTTCAATGGAAACGGAAGTGATTTGTGTTCGGGTTCTTTTGTGAATGGGGTATTAGCATCAATTAGGATGGAATTATCGATGCACGAATAATGGAATGGCACGCGGGTAATTCGAATCCTTTATTCAGTTTAAGAGCGATATATGTGGCGATATTCGAGAATCGAATAATCCGATTTGAATTTTTCCTTATTCTTCAAGAATTCAAAAAGTACCCAGACAATTTATTAAATATCTCGGAAAATAAGAGAAATAGGGAAATTTTCATAGAGACCTTTTTTGAAGCTCTTCAAATTCTCTACAAAAAAGGTCTCTACAAAATTTTTCCTATCTCCTTTAGTTTTCGAGGTATAAAAAAACTAATTATTTAAATATTTTTACCTTCAAACGTTTTTTCGTTTCATCATTATAGAACAAAAAATTTCGAGCTCGTGTTCATTTCATCGTGTTTTTCAAACACATGGTGATAATTTCCCGACATTTTTCAGCCCCGGGCACGTGTCATCGAGCAGCTTTGGCTCATCACACTAATTAGGGGATTGTACCCGGAAACACTGATAAAATGATGGAATAATTGTATCGATCGATTTTTCCATGACAGCTTGCGAGCACGAAAAAGATGATTGTCTCCACTCTCCACTGCCCAAAGACTAAAAACGAATTTAAAAAAATAAAGAAAATAGTCTGTCTCCCCATGAATTATCACAAACGACCATTTGAGGCTCATAAACATAACGCAATTAAGCAAAGTACCAATTCGAATGATACTTACTCCCAAATGCTCCGATAAATTATCTGAGAACCCATTGAGTATCCAGTAACTCTGAGATAAAGAATTATCACGTGAAACTCCGAGAAAATGGAAAATACCTCGTAAAGAAGAAAGGGTAGACATCGGAATGGAGTCTCGGCATTTGAAAGATTAAAAAAAAAAATCCGGATTAAATAAAACTGAAACTTTGAGAAAACGAACTAAACAGTTTTTCTCGAAAATAAACAGTTTGAGTGATAGAAAGTAATTATTCTGGATTATTTTTAATGTTAAACCTGTGCTCCAATGGAGGAGCTAATGGGCTCGAGTTTCTGACAGATTCGGCGCTTGTGCCGAATGTCAAACACATTTTAAAAATCCTCGGGTCGTTAAAGACAGCAACTGGAGTACATTCTCATATCCCCGATGAATTGACGGAGTTTCCCTCATTTTTTTTCAGAGTTCAAAATATTACTGAATGAAGTGAGCTTTTAGGGTGGAAGGGGGAGGCGTAAAAGAGCATCGTAAAATTTCCTCTTAGTTTCATCCGTTAAAAATGTAGTAAACGAATACCAACCACTCCCATCACCCATTAAATGCATAAAACAACAATTTCTTTAATTTATTTTTGGAGAGAAAAAAAAAGGGGTTAAATGGAGTTTTATAATTTGAGATTTTTCTGTATTTTTAATGAGGTATTTTCACAGTTTAATATTATTTTCAAAGAGAGAATTTAAAAAAATATTAAAAGAGTGACAGTTGTCATGACAAATAGTGTTGAGCCTCTTTATTAAAATTATCGGGGTTATAATTTAATGAAGGGTTTGGAGAATAGAGGAAAAAAAAGTTGTTGAATTGAATTATTTAGTTTGATGAGGTGTTGATAAAGGGGTAATTATGAAAATAATGCTTGGAAGCACCTGGGCATTATTCCGAGACATGGAGGAGTTTTGATCGCTTTCTATGATACATGACCCTCGTGAAAGGATTGGATATGGGGGAATGGAATTTGTTGAATATTCATGGGGCAATTAGTTGTGCGTGTTTTGGATTGTCAACACTTTTAATAAATTTGATTAATTCAATTTTATCTGATGATTTAAATTGGATATTTTTAGTTTGTTTCTGATTTTTTTGGGATTTATCTCGAGAGGGCTTTAAAAAAAAGGGGATTTCGGTATTTCTTGGGTCGTTTCTGTCGGAAATGTGTGGGAGAAAAAAAAGGTGCACTTGGATGAATGACGGAAGCGAGTTTTCGAGTCAGGGTCTACTGTTGGGGCTTGGATTCCTTTTCCCCATGGGCACGGAAGCTGTCTCGTGTTTTGGGCCAATGATATTCATATTCTTTCGTAACCTCTGACATCAGACACATGAGGAAATAGGGGAGATGGGGTAGAATGGGTATTTCAATTGAACGGTTTGAAATTGACATTTCTTTGATGATTTAGAATGTTTTTCTTTTTTATTTTTGAAATTGTATATTAGGAGAAATCGAGAGAAATATTGGAGATTGAATTTTTTTGATGATTCCATCGGAAAACTGAGGAAATTTTAGGCGGAAAGTATGTGTCGAAATTAATTATTTCGAGTTTTTTGAGAATTCTATTTTTTTCAGCCAGATTTGAAGGGGTTTACCTTGGAAAAATTTGAAAAAAACACATTTTTGGCGATATCTCGGGTTCTATTGGTCGTAGCTCACAAATTCCGATTCGAGGTGGAAGGTGAGCTCATTTGCGATGAATTCATGTGGTTTTAAAATTAAAAATACCATTTTTTCAAGTAATTTTGGGTTGTTTTTTTGAAAATCAGTTTTTCCATTATAAATCACTCAAAAAATGTGGGTAAAAAAAATAGAATTTTCAAAAAACTCGAAAAAATTAATTTCGCCACATTTCCATCTTTCCAATGGAATCATCAGAAAATCCCTATCTCCAACCGTTCAATCAGAATCTCCATTTTACCCCGATCTCCCCTATAAAATATAGAAAAACCTCGTATTATTTACGATTCAAAGTCTTTACTATTTATTCTCATGACAGTATTCACCTTGGGACACCATTAATAACCCGTGTCTCATTGCACGAGGCCACTCCCCCAAAAAAAACTCTAATTAATATTTATTCCCATTCCCTCAAGTACAATTCCTCATCACAAAATATTATGAAACCTCTTAATGAGTTCATTTAAATTAATCCATTAAAAAAACAAATTTTCCGACATTGTTATTGGAGTATGAATCCCTTTCCGTTTTTTCAGGAAGAAAATGACCGGAAGAAGGAGAATGAGGGTAAGGAGGCTGCAGGTTGCCACACATGACACTTCGTGTGAAAGTTTTGCGTTTCGTTCATGTGGCCAAAACTTGAGTAACTCAACGAGAATTTCCCCACTTTTTCCGGCCACTAAAGACGAAGGTCCAAGTGCTGTTTTTATTTTTACCACTCTCACGTATCGATTACCACTTTTTTCACCCCCAGACCAACACACGCCCATGGACACTACTTGAGAAAATACGTCCTAAGTTAAATAAACAAATTCATTGGAGAAATTAAGGAATTTTGGTCTTGAGAAAACGAAGAGTTTAGTCGTTTTATGTAATTCTGTGTTTCCGCTTCCGAAACACATGGGTTATGGGGCTAACTACGTGTGTCCAGTAGCTGTGAGCTTCTTGGGAATAATTTACCACTTTTGAAAGTGCAGATGGAGAGCAAATCGTTTAAATAAATATTAAGGATACTTTGGGAAAATTTTTAATGTGGAAAATATTGTTTCAAGGGTTTCACACTGAGTTTCTCATTATTTATGAATTTTTGGGGGCATTTTTTTTTCCATTCAATATTCTTTAAAAATTGAAGTAAAATATTTTATACAATAAAATCGTTTGAAAAGTTTCCGCCTCTCGGAATATAAAGCTTCTGAAAGAGTTTTTTTTTTCGAAGGAAATGACCGGAAGTGTTCGAGGGGGTGGGCATCTACCGGTTTTTGTGTTCTCTTTAAAAAAAAAGGGAAAGAAGTCTCGGGGAAATGGGAAAAGTATTCCGTTTTATTCGAATTCAACAAAAAAAAAAAACCTGTCACATAATTCCTCAGTTTGTTAAAAATGTTTTTAAATATTTCCTCGATTCACTCGAATTCTTATCACGAATATCAAATATATTTTCAATTGAAAATCCACCCCAGTATATGAAATTCCCTCGGAAGATTGAGTCGATTCAAAGTAAAAAGAAGGAAATGTGTGAATTTCATTTTTTTCCCTAAAAATATTCTCTTTTTCTCCAGAAATATTCCAATCGATTTCGTAAATAAAGGAACAAATTCGGATCTAAAATTCCCACACTATTAAAAGGGTTGTCTTCTTCCCTTATTCTGAAGAATTGGGCAAAAATTACGAAAAATTTTGTAAGAGTTACGACTCTACTCCCACGGGTCCCGGTCCTATTCAAATTCAATCGTAGTGAATCGCCAAACATGTGGAGACTTTGAATAGGATGAGTATGGGGCTCCCACGGTCAATGTGTATCACCCTCACAGGCTCCAATGGGCCTTCCACAATTTTTTGGTAAAGGGGGCAATAATCGATGCCCTGGTTCCAGGCTTTTTCCCTTTTTTCATGAGTTAATGGTGCGCAGGGAAAAATTGCGTTGGAGAATTTTCAGTCTCCAATGGATTTCCCAGGACCCAAATTCACGCAGGTATGTGACGTCCATCTTTTCATATATTTGAATAGTCGTTTACATAAGGGGATGAATTTTATACGTGAAAGGTGTCATACCTGGCAAGGGTTACCATTGAGAATTTACATGCGTGGTTTATTTACGTTTTTACCTTTTTAGAAAATGAAAGAAATTTCATTTTCATAAATAGAAGTTATTTTATTTCTTTGAGAAAAGGGGAATCATGAGAGTGAACGATTTTATTTCATTTGATTTTATTTTATTGGAAATTGTTGGAATATGGGAAAATGGGGAAAAAGTGAGGGATATCAATTAAATATCGCCTGTTCGAAAAATGGAACACCGTGGGAATCCAAAATTTCCATCACGATACACTCATCTGTGTTTTTACCTGTCCAGGGGATTGGAGAGATGAAACACAATCTAAAAGTATAGGGGGATGAAAATTAGCCAGCTTAGTAGTCTGGACATAGAGAGACCCTTTCAAGGATTTCGAGTAATTTTCAATACCTTGTGGATGATTTGATAAAATCGAGGGAATTACCAGAATAAAGAAGAAAAATTCCATTTCATTGAGAAAATTCCCATTATTTAATCACCAAAATTTTAATTACCACTAAACCCTGGATTTTTAAGAAACTGAAGTTCTCAGACAACTTGATTTTATTTCATCATCAGTTTTTTGAAGATATCTCGGAAACTAAGCGAGATAGAGCTATTTTCATACTAACCTTTTTTGTAGCTCTTGAAATTCTCTACAAAAAAGATATCCATAAAAATTTCTCTATCTCTCTTAGTTTCCAAGATATTCAATAAAAAGTAATGGTGAAATTAAGTTGATTTGTCTGGAAGTTTCATGCTCGTGGATTTTTGCATCATGAGCATCAAGATCTGAATAAAGTCGTCAGGGGCAGGTGCTATCTGGGATCTCGAGAACCCGGGGGTGGTCAGCTTCTTTTCTCGCGTGGCCACATAACGCACACACTGTACTCCCGTTCATGCCCACATTTCCATGCTTCCCACGAGGAAAAAAATAAAGGGGCAGGTAGAGTCTCTATCCTCTGTATCGAGTTTCACAATTAACAAATATTACGTTACGACCCCCGGGCTTGACCGATGCAAGTCGCTTCTTTCTTTTTCCTCTCCTTCACTACTTTATTTTTTGAATGGAGAGCCTATGGAAATGTGTTGGATCATCTCTTTCCGGTTGGGGATAGATATATCGAAGGATCGTGTTACATTCGTGGTAAAATTTTTCATTCATCCTCGTTTTTTGGGGACTTGGTCATTTCAATGTTTTTACGACGTTTTTTTTTTTTCCAATTTAAAGGGAAGTCTTCACGTTTTTTTTCCTCGGATTTTCCGGATATCCCCACGGCGCCAATTTTCATGCACTTGCAAACAAAGTACAGACTTTAATCTACGCTCAGAATGAAGACAAAACCCTCTCACCTGAGGATATAGTGATAGCATCAATGGGTGAGTGGAGACACTTTTTTTTGCCTCACGAAACGCTTAAATGTAAGAGCATTAAAGTGACCCAATTCTACGAGATTTTCGTGCAACCGATCCAACCGTGCAAAACTACCCCTTTTTGGTAATCTTCTTTGCATCAGAGGACTATGTTAAGTAGTGTAAGAAGATGAGTTTGAATTTTTCTTGAAAACTCGTAAATTCTGTAGAATTTATTGATCCAAAAATAAGAAGAAAAGAATTTAAAATAATTTGATAATAAAAGAGGTAAGAATTGATTAATTAAATATTAAATTGCCCCAATTTTGAGGGATTGACAAAAAAATGGAAAAAAAATTAAAAACACAATGTTTAACGATTTTCCAAAATTTTCCCCAATTCAATAGAATAACAGGTAAAGGGGCTTTGGAAAAAAGGGTTGTCCAAATGCGGCAGAGAGTGATCATGCTGCATAACGACGGGCGGCGCGATGTCCCATCTATTGACCGCTCGACAGATAAAAGAAAATGCAGGTAGAGGAAAACAATAGAGCGAGAGGGAGAACAAATATTTGGGGCTCACCCCGTTAAAAATGGACAGTTTTCCTCCGGAGGATCTCCTCCCCTAAAATATTTGTGCGCTTAATTGCTCTGGAAAACGATGAAATTTTGCGGAAGGTGTGTTTATTAGTCAGAAATTATAAAAACCATTTGAAAAGCCCCCGGAAAAGTCGAAAACCTTTTCTAAGAATTGTCTTCAACAAAAATATGAAATGTTACAATTATGTTGTATTTATTTATTTATTTATTGCTGTGACGAGTCACTTCTGACTCTGACATTGATGAATTTTAACGGGCAACAGTTCTACCTGATGACATTATTATTTGGTAATGGAGAAAAATTGTAATTTGGACAATTTTTCATGATTTGCATTCTCCTCTTTTCCCCTCGAGTGTCACAACATTTTGGACATTTCTTCGGAATAATGGAAAAGGTTGAAAAAATAAATTTTCCACATTTTTTCGATGACTAACGACGAGCGTTTAGCGATTCCCTGGGCAGATACCATTCGTTCAAATAATGGAGGTTAAAAAAAATGGGAAGAATAATCCTTTGACGTTTCCCAAGTCATGTAGCCTTTGTCAAAGCATCTCCCAGAGGGACCTGGACACTCTCCCATGGGCAAAAGGGCTTAAAGAGTTGAGGAAAAGGGAAAACGCCTCGATTCAACAGCAAAAGGCATTTTTCAACAAAAATCTTTTACACAACAGATAAAAGAATCTAAACGTTATTTGATTTATCTCGATAATTATTCGGATATTTGAATAGAGAACAGCTGCACAGTGGGGGGCGTGTTCTTCTGATTGTAAACGATTTTACAAAAATTTGCAGATTTAGTCAAATTCATTTTTTTACACAAAACGAATTCATCTAATCAGTTTTTTTAAGATATCTCGGCAAATAAGAGAGATAGAGAAATTTTTCAAGAGACCTTTTTTTGAGCTCTTGAAATTCTGCACAAAAAAGGTCTCTACAAAAATTTCTCTATCTCCCTTAGTTTCCGAGATATCTTAAAAAAACTAGTGATTAAAAAAATCTGCTTTTGACTTCAACTTTCTGACTTTGCAAAAATAATCATAACAAGTCGAGTAATTTCAAGCTGTTTTATTGCACCCATTCTCTCCCGAATTTGCGATATTTCGAGAGTATATAATGAATTCTTTTTTTACAGCTTTATTGTAATTTTCAGAGTAACCCTTGCGATTCTCAGAAGGCAGCACCCATTACCTCGGATGGTTATTTGAATTCGCATTTACCGGTCAGTGGGTCATGCAAAAATTCCTCAATTTATTCAAAATTTTTATTGTCCACTGGTTACTTCCAACCTTAAAGAAGAACAATAACCGAAAAATAGGATTACCCAGAATTATTTGGGGCTTCTCAGACACTTGGGTTTATTTAATTACGAGGATTTTATTATTCATTGTTAGAACGGTTAATTTTTGCGAGTATGGCGGTGTTGAAAAAAAAAATCCCTAAAAATTGACTTTTGACCGGGGATTTTGGAAAAACTTACTCGTTTTGAAAAACCGAAGAACTCGAGAGAACAGGTAATTCTTGAATTATTTTTATGGGGTAAAATTATGAATAATTCTGACCATTTTATGGCTTTTTAAGTACGTAGTCCTTGAGAATTCTATTATTTTCAGTAATAGAATTAGGTATTTTGAATTTGTGGGGTAAAAACCGCTCCATTTTTTGGGGTTTTCAGGTTGACTTTTACGGATTGTTATATGATGGGACTTGGTGACTCGATGGGTTGTGAGGGGGGTTGTAAAAATATTGGGACACTTGAGGCGTTTTATTATTGCAAACTTTGAGGGTATTGTTTGGGTTCTTGGAAGACGCAGTCGAGGGCACCAGTTGTGCACGAAAAATTTCGAATATTCGTTTTTTCGATTCCTTTTCATGCTTCGAATATGAAGATTCGATGAAATCATCATATAGAGTCTTTAAAAATATAAAAATTTGGATAAATATGTGGAAAGTAAAAGTTTGAAGTTAATTCTAATGTTTTTCCTTCAGATATTGATGTACGTCATGATCACGTGACACTGAATAAAAGTTCTTTTTCTATTTCTCACATAATCAACTCATATCAAGTGCATCATTTATTTACTCTACTTTATTTCTGTATATTTTGGAACTGTCTAGTGAACAGTTAAGCTCCACAACAAAATTTAACAAAATATACTAAAAATAAATTGTTAAATTCTTTGTTTCTTTCAGAAGTCATTCTTCAATGTCTTTAGTATTGAGTAAACGTGTACTTGGCGAGAGACACTACTGCATCTCCTGATTTAAATCATCTCCTCTATTTACCCAAAATACGCAAATATTGTTCGTAATATTATTGGAAAAAAGGGTCACGCGCCTCTTTGAACCAACAAACAGATAGCAAGAGTGTTTGACTTTCGGCTCAAAAAAAAGATTCAGACACAATTTGTGGATTTTTCTGTCATAATAATAGTCGCTGTCATTCTAACCTCCTCAGGCACAAAAATAACCCGCAAATTTTCGAAAAAAAATCCATGTTTACGATGAAATTCACCGTGACGTTTTTTTTTTCAGTCAATAGTGAATAGAAATGGACCACGGATGATAGAATCCATGAAGAAAATAAGAATGAGTAAATGGGATTTATTTTCTCCTCATTCTTGAAGAACGTATCGAATTTTTCTAGACGAAAAAAACTTCCGGATCTTTGTGTTCAATGTTTAACCAATCTTGAGACGCAGAAAAACCGCAAGGTTGTTTCTGCTACCTTGTTTAGTACACACAGCACTGTTATCCCTTTTGTCGGCATCAACAAGAAGAAAATAACTGGAGAAAAAGACAGAAGTTGACAAAACATGACAATCATAACCATATAACCGTAACTCGTCTCTCATGATGGGGGTGGAGCTGAGGCTTGTAACAATGAAGAAACTGACGAAAGGGATCATCCTGGACAAATATTATTTTGACGTGATTTCTTTTTTTCTTCTTCTTCTCTCAGCGAACACGTCTCTTCTCATTCTCGAGGGCATTTGGATTTCGTCGAGCGTTCTAATGTTTTTCATTTATAATTTATTCAATTTAAATTGAAAAAAACACCAGTTTTTTTGAAATATCTCGGAAACTAAGAGAGATAGAGCAATTTTGGAGGAATACTTTTTTTTAGCTTTTGAAATTCTCTACAAAAAAGGTCTCTATGAAAATTCCTCTATCTCTCTTATTTTCCGAGATATTCTTAATAAATCATTGGAACCTCTGAATTGTTTTAAATTTGAAAAAATCGTTTTCGAGGAGTTTTTCGTTCTCCATCATTGATCACGAATTTACGCACCCGAGGGCTCTCTAATAAAAGGGGTTTAATGTAAGAAAAAGGTGGAGAGAGAGTGGAAAAATTCTCGTAACACAGTGAAGTTATAAAACGACATCCAATGGTAACTGTGGGCTCAGTGTCACTAGGAAGACGCAAAGTTGCTCTCCCATGTATCCACGTCGTATAAGAATGTTAGCCACCGAGTAAACGCGTATATACCCGCTGAAAGGTTCCTTTACGATGTCGTAACGAGTATTATATTTCGTTTCAGCCATGGTCGTCTTGGCATGTCGCGATCATAAAGCGCATAATGTTATATTTTCGAATAAAAAAGGGAGAAATATCGAAAAGAAAAGGGCGAAAATAAAGTCAATGACACATAAAAAAATTCCCATTTTCCAGTATTCAAAAAAAATATTCTATTAAATAATGAAGAAAATTTGAAGAACTTTATAAAAAAAATTCGGAATATTCTCAAATACGTTAACATTGTTATTGAATTTTTTTCACAAATTTCTCTAGTTTAGAGGAAAAAGAAAAAAACGGTAAACTGATTTAAGGCACTGGCAATTTCCGAAAAACCGTAAAGTCAGGAAATTTAACCGTTTTTACCTTCTACCTATTGACAAATAGAAATAATATATATAGACCATTGAAAAAGTTTTTCTCCAAAAATTTGCATGCTCCAAAAGTTGTCTCTCTACCTCCCAGGGATATAACAAAAATGGTAAAATGGTTGAGTGCGGTTTATGGCTTTTGCCGTCCGTATTTTAGCGATATTTGGAACAAAGACCTGACCTAACTGTTTCATGTCCCCGGGGCCTCATGGATGCATGAAGAATCTACGAGAATACGAGTGAATAATCATTTGAAAAATTTCTTCACACAGAATGTGAATTCAAACGTTTTTCACGTTCTCTCCTCTTCAAATATTTGTTTTGTACCAAAGCGGATTGGATTATGCATTTTATTTGATGGAAAAATTGAGGATTCGATTATCCAGAGATTTACAGAAAGGCCCATGATGGACGTGCGTCTGCACCCTTTTGTATGGAGCTGTCTCTCGTTGAGATTACGTCAGGCCACTACCGGAGCGTCATAAACCTGTCAGCATCACGTGGCACTTCTCCCGCGCATTTGAGGGAATTTACCTCAACGAGATTTCCCAGGTTCTTCAATTACGTTGGAAGAAATTTTCTCCCCTAAAAAAAGAACATTATTCCAGTCCAAATAAGAAAAATTCGGAGAAACTCAAATTTTTATTAAATTGAAAAAAAAAACACTTTGCAGAAGCTTCTTTAGAATATCTCGGAAACTAAGGGAGATGGAGGAATTTTGGAAGAATCCTTTTTTGTAGAGAATTTCGAGAGCTACAAAAAAGGTCTCTACGAAAATTCCTCTATCTCGCTTATTTTTCGAGGATTTTTACGTTTAAAAACGAGATCGTTTCATCCTTGAAATGAGGAAAATTCGGGGAAATGCAAATTCATGGTCAAATTCATGGGTTTATCGAATCTGTCAACCTTGGTGGTCTGCATCTCCAACAAAGATTGGAATTCGCGGCACGACTCTGTGTTGGCTGTAAAAATGAGGGAACAATGGAGACTCGATCCAGATTTTTACGCCTGTTAAAACCAGGGCGAGGGTGTGACCTTGAGGAAAATTTTCAGGAGAAAGCTTTTTCCTTTTTCAATTTATTTTTAAATAAATTTCTGATGTCAAGAGGAACTTTTTGGTTTAATTCCACTAAAAATTGTGTATTTTCCCGGAAAATTCGGTGCAACGACGCGATAACGAAATAATGAAATAAATTTCACAGGATTGAAGTTACAATGCAGTTGATGAGAAGCGTCAGGTCGTTATCAACGTAACTACAATCTCACGCTTGGATTCGTGATTGTGACCCCTCACACGGATTGATCCAACGAATTAAAGGGTCTTCAACGCAGTTGCATCATTGCGATTTTCGTTGAGGGTCCGATGGACACAAAACGGCCGTCCAACTGTGATCCACTGCGATTGTTCGTTCATGAAGATATCGAGTTAATTCCGAGTCACATGATACGTCGGTGTTTTCATTACTTCATTTGCTGGGGCAATCCAATTAATTTTATTTTATTGCCATTGGGAGTAATTAAATAATGAAAAAAAAACCTAGTCTCTAATTGAAAGGTGGTAATTAGTTTCAGAACAATGAAAGAACCTTTTTCTTTCATTTCTAGTAAAATCGATGAAAAAAAATGTGAGAACAAAAGAATTTGAAGAGAACGATATAACCAACATCATTGGAAAACTAAAGAAATTTTTTATTTAACTCCAACGAATATCGAAAACGTCCATTTTTTCGGGGGCCAGTGAACTCAGTCTATCATTGGGGAAAAAGCGCTGCCCCCTCCTTTTTTTGTCACGCCCGTGAAAAATATCGGCAGTCATTATTTTTCGCACCCTCTGACAAACCCCACTGGCCCTGCGGTCAGTAACTAGCTATGAAATGAAAGAAAAACTCGGAATAACCACAATTCGGCAATTATTGACGTCAGAAAGGATCGCGTGACTATGATAAATCTATGAGCGCCTGGAATTTATTACAACTGCTGTTGCGATACAGATGAGAAAAATTATTCCATGTATACTCAATTTCATTGAGTGAATGCACGTCCCCTTTTTACAAACGATAAAATAGCGTTATAAATGAGGGAAAAATTGGAATTAGAGAATGAGCCACATGTGACGACGATTTTCATAATTTTAACGGGATTCTTCTCCTTACCTTTCATCGATTCAAAACCACAAAGACTCGAGAGCATTCCAACTCGACTCGTTTAGCCAGGCGCCGCATAAGCGTGCTCAACACGAGCTACCAGATCCTTTATTTTTTTCTCCTCTTCATTCGTATAACAAACTGGCCCATTCTTCTACGACTGCCAACGCCGCCCCTCGCTTTATCTACGTTATTTTTTTTTCCCTCCATTTCGAACTTTTTTCATTCTCCTTTCTTCATTCCGCTTCCACCGGGTACACTGTGTCTGCATTCCGAACCTGATGTTTGGCAATATCTTAGGAGGCACACAGTGGAGATTATACGAAGGGAGAGGAGGAAAAAAAAAGAGCGGCTCGTTTATTACAACGGGAAAGGAAGAGCAGGTATAGGTACAGGCCCGGAGGATTAGCCCTGGCGCTCAGATAACAACGCGAGATTCGGCGAAAGTCGAGTTTAAACGAACGTGAACTTCCCAGGCAAATCAAATTCATTTCACTATTACCTTTTTATTGAATATCTCGGAAACTGAGAGAGATAGAGGAATTTTTGTAGAGACCTTTTTTGTGCAGAATTTTAAGGGCTACAAAAAAGGTTATTATGAAAATTTCTCTATCTCTCTTGGTTTCCGAGATATCTTGAAAAAACTGATGGAATAAAATCGAGTTGTCTGAAAATAGAAAAATTACATTTTTCCGGAATTTTCTTGAATTGTTTACGTACTCTGGAATTAATTACAATTGAGTCATCATGATACCGTTATTCCCCGATCCAGTAACCCAATCTCAATAAACAATAGCGCGTGCTGGTGACAGTGGCTCCTCTCGCGCATGCGCGCTCGATCACCAGCGGCAGATGCACGCCGGGTTTTTTAAAAGTGGAGAAAAAAGAGCCGAATGAGGGGGACAGGATAAAAAAAAAAGGAAGAGATGAAAAAGGCGCGTGCCGGCATCAGCCAGAAATACTTGAACGCCCCCGTGAAGAGCGCCACGCCCGCCATAAAAACCCCGTGAGTATCGCAGTGGCCCCCGTGTGTCCCATCACATTTAATTCCCCTTTAAAATTCCTTTTTTTTTGGAGTAACAAGTAAATATGGCTAATTTTAGTAATTACGAGAGTCACTCGTCATCAGTCTTATCGGAGAATCGGAGGGAATGTTTTCGACGTTTCTCCCTTTTTTATGGGTGAAAGTGAAATGATGATAAATTGGGTTAAAAATGGTGGAAATTAATGTAAATATTTTTAATATTTTAAAAATTTATTGAATCACATTGTCGCCCCTATTTTTACAGGAAAAAAACGCAGATTCGTTACGGAATTTTATGAAAACGCGGAATAATACCGGATGGAATGGAGAAAAAAATTGTGAGAGAAGAGAATAGATGCGGTTTGGAGTAAAACATCGGAAAGTCGAGAAGGGTGGCATCTGCGTACCGGAGAAAACTAGAACGAAGCTTCATGTTTTTTTTTATTATTTTCATTTTGAATTCTCCGTCCTTTATTTTGGATAGTTCTCTCTTTTCTCCTCTTTTTTTTCATGAAAAACTGTAAATTGTACGGTTGGGTACAAGGGGGTCGACAAAACGGGGCCACGCGAGCTGCTTTTCGTAGCTAAAGGGGAAGAAAAAGGGCTGGAACTCTTTCGTTACCGTTTTACTTTTTTTTTTGAGGAAAAAGGGGAATTCTCGAGAGCAACCCTTGATTTACAGTTTCACGGTTTGATTGAATTTTTTTACATGAAACGTAAACGTACGTTGGATTCAACGAGTTTTTTGGAGACTAAAAAATCCAGAATTTCGGTGAATTCTGTGCATTTATTTTGGTCATTCTTTTTGGATTTAAATTACAGGTTTTCTCGAGATTTTTAACCAATGAAAATAGCTGCACTTTATCTCCTATTTTTCATTGTTACAACGTGTACTCAACATTAGCCAATCGAGAATCCTTGGACGATTGATTTTATGATCCATAAAAATAGGAAATTCTTCGGAATTCTTTAGAATCTACTTCATTTGTCCCATTAAATTGAAAGTAATATGGGTGTCATTTACTGGGACAATTCTCTTTGAGTGAACGTAATGGAGAGCACGTGGTTCATCTGTGAATGGGTTTATTCGGTATTTAATGGTGAGTCTTACCCCTTTTATTGGGCAGAGTCGGGAGTTGGGTTTCAGCCAATCAAGAGGCACGTGGGATTGACGCCCGAATGGTCGTGTTGTGACAGGAGCACAAATTACGTTCTTTTCAAGTAGAGAAAAAGCGAAAGGGTGAATTAATGGGATAGGGTTGCACAACGGGTTAAAAGCCATGGCCGGTACTACAAAATGGCGGACTATTTTATTTTCATTTCTCTTGTTTTATTAATTGAAGGAATAATGAGGGAAATATTGGAGATAATTTTTATCTGATGATTCCATTGAAAAGCTGAGGAAATTTCACATAGAAATCATGTGCGAGATTTTTTTTTTTCAATTGTCCTCAATTTTTCAATTAATTTTAGGAAAAAAACAGATTTTTATCAAATGTTTCATAATTAATTGAAAAATTAATGGAAATTGATGGGACTTTGACGGAAATTGTGGGAAATGAGCTTACCTTTCACCTCGAATCGAAATTTTTGAGGTACGACCAATAGAACCGAAGATATTCTCAAAAAACTGATTTTTCTAATTTTCTAAAAAATCGAAATTTCAAAATAATTAAAAAAAAATATTCAGACACATGTTTTCCGCCTGAAATTTTCTCAGCTTTTCAATAAAATCATTCAAAAAATTCTATCTCAACCCATTTTACCCCTGAAACAAATTCTCAATCCTCAAAACTCTGTAATAAACAAAATTAACTTCCCATATCATTCACATCCGTTTCCTCTCTCTCAAAACGTCAAATGAATCATCCAATTTTCGCTACATGAATATTCCTCGATCTCGTAAAGCATAGTTTCCTGTCACCGGATCTCATTGTGTAGGTACTCATGTACGTGAGTAAATGGGAGAAAAAAATAAAATAAACCGAGAGAAATAAAGAATTCTGGGGTGGGTGGGCCTCGGAGACTCGAATGAATTATTTAAAGTGAGAGAGACCGTTGGATTTCAAAGCCCGTGAATTCCATGAGCGAGAGAAAAATAAAAGATGCGTCGTAAATTCAATGTGGCCCACGTGTAGTGTGTCCGGAAAAGGTGCGAAACCTGGCTGCTTAATGAATCTAACTGCCTGCTTTAAATGCTCGACGAGATATCTAACTTTTTTGAAGTGTGATCTATGGTGGTAACAGGAGGGAAATAGGTTTTACTACGACAGCATTTTTATGAATCTCATTAACATATTTTCACGAAGAAGAATAAATAAAGAATCCTAGTTCTATTTTTCTAATAAAATAAAGTGCATTTGAAAGCAATAAAAAATTGCATTAAGTACGAATTCTATCTTAATAAATAATAAAAATAAATTTTATTTAAGTTTTATATTCGATTCTCTCTTTAGGTCTCTGGGTTACGCCAACGGTCATCCTTTTCACCCCAGAGTCTGGTTAAACTTTATGTGCCTTCAACAAAAAAAATAAAATAAAAAGGGAAAGAGGAAGAAACGAATGTCCATCGGAGGGTTGAGGGGTCAAGGGGTTGGCCAGCTGGCGCCGGACGGTTGTGCAATGGACCCCGCGTGAAACCGAAAATGGGGGGAGGAAGCGAGAGAGAGCAGAATGAGCACGAGGAAAAAAGGGGGGACACTCGTACGTAAAAGAAACAGAGGAGAGTTTGTAGAGGGGTTGCATTGTCCCCGGGTTTTTAGACGACACGATGGCCGGCTGTGTCCAGTCGCCATTGTTGGACGATGATTTTCGAGGAGGGGGAAAGGAAAATTCTCTGGTGACCGAGATAAACGTAACTTTTCGATTGTTCCCTCATTTCCTCCATTTTTCATTAAAAACAATTCAATAATCAATTCAACATAATTTTCTACTCTAAAAAATCCGGTGATTTTCCGGATTTATGTCTCTACCTGAGCGCGTGTGTGGCGCGTTTCCTAAAAAAAAAAAGGATCAACGAATTAATACATCGGAGAGGTGTTTCCGTCGAAAAAAATCCTCGTTTATACCTGCACGTGCCACAAAAAACTCGATAACCACGACTTTACTCCTTTTTTTTCTCTCATTGAGGGTCTCGCAGTTTATCCACCGAGTGATAGATCACGTGGCCTGTGAACCTTCCGGGCAACCCCTTTTCCCACTCTTTTTATTCCTATTTTTTTCAGAAACTTACCCCTTGACTCTATTGACTTTCTACCTGTTCGATAAATACCCTTTTTTTTCGTATTTTAACCCCTTTCCAAGTTTATTAAACCTCGATCTATTACACTTGAAATTAATCCCCTAATTTCCCCTTTATTAATAATCAAAAGGATGCACATGAATTTTATTCTTTTTCTCCTCCATTTTCCCTCAACAATTTCGGAATTATTCTCGTCCCTGTACTTTCACGTGCATAAAGAATTCATAAGAAAGGGGTTCCACTGACGTGTACATGCAGACGATAAAATTGATCCTCTCCAACATGCTACAATAGCCATCATCATTATTTAATAACCATTGAATTACCCAAGAATCCCTCAGATAACCCGTATCGATCCACATCGTGTCTTCACTCCCACGATCATGATTACAAGTTGTGTGTTTTCACTCCCTCTCGTAGCATCACCTGTACAGTTCAAATGAAGGGGTGCCAACCCTTGCTCCAACAATTGCCCTCTGATCGTTCATGAAAAATATATTAAAATACCACCTGTCGAGATGTTGCACTGTTCACAGTAGAAAAAAAAGGGGTTTTTCATGCCTGAGGATAAAGTGCAACCCTTCTTCCAACCCTCGGCTTTCTAATTCTCGGGCTCAGGTATATTTCCACTGGATCCCGTGTAAACAACCCTTTTTCAGGGATTCCCCGTGTTATTATGTCATATTGTGGATACACATGAATTTCTAGAGATAGAATGCGAGGGGAGAGAAAAAATAATACCTGATGGAGGTCCCAGGACCCAATCCTTTTCATGTCCTCGGAATTTCGGGATTTTATGGTCGTTTATCCGTTCTTGTGGGACCTTGGAAAGAGAAATTGAGATTAAACCACGAAAAAAAGGGTCTTCATCAGGTGCAGACGTTAAAGTGTTATGAAATTTATTGGGGATTTTTTTTTTTTTAATTATCAAATGAGTAAACTCGATTTTTCAATGAATTTTAGGGGTAAACGAGGAATAATTGAAGGGAAAAATTCAATTCAAAGCATTCGCAGAATTTATTTCTCTCCCGGTGGTCGTCATTACCCCTTCAACTCTGGAGAACAACTGAAAGGTTGAAAAAAGGGAGAAAAAATACGAAATACTAATAATGAAGGTCACAAACGGATCAGTAGACTCAAAAAGCCAATAATTATCGGCGGCACAGTGAAACGATCGTTTTTTCACAGACCGGAAGTGGGTGGGAATTACGAGGATTTCTCTCATTATTTTTTGTTTTTCTTTCTTTCCTCTTTTTCTTAAGGAAAAAGGTAGGAATAATGTCGGGGGTAAATTAGCGAGTGCAGATAATGAGAGGACAGTTTGAGCCGACGATTTTCGGGTGAAATTGGAGGCGTGGAAACTCCTGAAATAGCAGAAAAGGGGTGTTTTAACAGGGAAAACTATTTTCCCTTAATTTTTACATTTTTAATCTTCTTCTTCGGTGGTCTGCGGATTTTTTCAATTATTTTTCACTCACTCAAGATAAATCCCGAGTTATTGAACGATCTTCGAGACTTCCGGATTGCCTGGAACAAATTAGAAATAACGTTTCATTTGATACAAAACATTTCAAGGACTTAACACAGTAGTGCTTCGTCTCTTTGTCCTCAATGTAAGGTCGTTGTTCTGTACTTTGAAGTTAGAAAGCTTCGTGAACACGATTACAGAGTCAAAGCCAAGAGGGGTTGGACACAGCACTCTCTTGGTCACTTGTGTGGCTTTTTTCTCTGATCAGTGGCTTTTTTTTTTTCTTCATTTGCTGGATAGTGGAAAAGAAGTGGTATAGAGCTGGCCAATGGCGATAATTGCTATTTCAATAGAACGAGATTTCCCGAGAAAAGTATAATTAGTAAAAGTGGTAAAAATTCACTCTCATAATTGATGAATTGCAGAGTGAAAATAATTTTCTTCCTCTTTTCTTCTTTGAGTAATGAGGAAAAAGCCTGTGAAAATAATCAGGCAATTTTTAGCGGTGGAAAGAAAATCCCGGAGTCATTGACACAACAATGGAACGAATATTCCAAAGTTATTGTGTTAGATTTGGCTCATTGGCATCCCACTGGGAGTCAGGAGGCACGCGTTACCTCAGTTTTAGTTGCAGCATCACGCGGCAGTTGAAAGAGCTTTCAAAAGTGTGTTAATTTTCTAGCACCTCTTGAATTTCTTGGAATTCTCGTGATTAATGATTCCGAAGAGTTTAAAAGAAAGGAGAGAAGCCAATAAAATTCCCCATTTAGGGATTTTCCCGACACTATCACATCTGAGAATCTTAAAAAAATTCTACCCTAATTCGCCTCATTAACGACTCCAGTATCACCTGTAACAGAGGCCGAGTAGAAACACTTAAAAAAGAAAACAAAAAACGTCCAGTCATTGCGAAAAAAATGAGATACCTGCCACGCGCTTCAGCTTCTACCACACGCCATAAAAAAAACAAAAAAGCTCCTCTGGCAAATTCCCTTGGCATTTCATCGAGTTGCGGGTGAAACAAAAGTTACCAGGAACCGTGACAGGCCGAAGGTCATCCGACCTATCGATCTTGCTGCCTCTTCCCAGGTTTACGTACTTAGGACAGCCGGAGTAAGGACGGAAAAGGGAGGAAAAAAAAGTGGGGAAAAAAAAAGAAGACGTAGTATCCAGCTCAGGGAATAATGCACTCACCCTATGAGGATACTACCTTGATCCCAAAAGATATCTCCAGTTCACTCTGGTGTACGTCCGCCTACAAACGAAAAACTTCCGAAACCCGACGGAAAAAGGAGGAAAAAAAATCAGAGGAGAAAGAAAGTTTTTCTCGACGTCCACGTGTTTTCACTTCTTCTCGAGGGTCAAGAAAATATTCACCTACATTCTATTCCTCTTTTTTTTTACGCTTTGGTAATTTTTCCGGGAGGAAATGAGAGGAGAAAAAAAGGAGAACTCCTGGTTTTGATAAAAATCCACCAGATGGCTGGATAAAAGCCGCAGAGGGTCAATCCACAAGCTGCCATTGAATTTTCATGGCAAACTTCCTCCACGTGTCGTCGGGGAAAAAAAATGTTCTTTTCCCTCCTCGTTTATTGCGGAATGAGAGGAGGAAAATAGGGGAGGGAGTCACCCGTCTTCGATGATTGTCGATGACGTCGTGGACACAGTGAAGAATAATTCCGGATTTTTCCAGCATGCAGTTGGGGGTCTGAAAGGGGAAAACTTTTGTGATAGCCATGGGGTGGAAACATGGCTGAAGTTTGGACGTAAGGAGTGAGAGAGATTGATGGAGAGCTTGGAGATAGAGACAGGCGTGTCCATATAAAGAATTCTCGTTAAATTGAGGCTCAAGACTTCATAAATATAAAAAAAAAAAAATTAAACCTAACGAAACTTTCTGCCGATAATTCATGCAAATGGAGAACACTTTCCCAACGATTTCTGTCGACTCGCAATTACAGAATAGACTTGAAAGACTGAAATCGATAGTGAAATGTGCAGTTGCAGGGTCGTTGATCGTTGAATAGAGGGCTGGATTGTAAATGTATAAGAACGAACAATAAACGTGGAAAATCGTAATGTACAACTCTAGATGATGCGTCGAAAGTTTGGTCAGTATCCATTATTTAGCCTCGGTGCGAAGCTACAAAGGTTGCAACACTGGATGAGAAAAGGCATGGAGGGAGAAATGTTAGAGTTGAGTTGTATCGATCGGATAAAAACGGGGTGGACATAGGAAAAAGCATTGTGGGATAGCTTATTGGTCAGTTGCGCTAGTACCATCGTGCTCTGGACACAAGGGGGTTGGTTCAGGAGTAAACTAGTTGGGGTAGAATATCTCCCTATTGCGTTTGGGAGGAGAAGAAAAGGGGGAGAGTAAAGGGAGATGGATGATGGAGACTTTGGTTTTTGTCATTTCTAAATCATATTATTTATTTGAGGGATATTGCCTTGGAGGTTGTGTAAATAATGAAAAAAAGAGTGAAATATTGTTTTGTTTTTTTTTTGGTGAATTAAATTATGGAGTTTAGTCATCAGTGGGAGAATTTTTAGATTAATTGCCTGATTTTCACAGGGAAATTTATTTTAATGGCTTTATGGAGAGGTGAGGCATGAGATAGAGACAATGGCCGCTCTTTTCGTAGACGTAATGTAGCCATGGACAAAGGGTGCGAGAATGCCTGGAACAAAGGGCAGATAACGGACCTTACAAAAACAGTGGCGCTCGGATGATGGCAGGCTTCGGGAGGAGAATAAGATGAAAATAAGGGATTGAGGGAGATTCAGTTTCCTGCCTCATGATCTTTTCGGTTTCACCCTCACAAGCCAAGATCGCCCCAGACCCCTACGGAGTACTCACCACGGAAATAACCGCTCTCTTCCTTGGCCACCGCAAGAAAAAAAAATTGCCTGATAAGTGTGTAATGCTTTACTGAGTGGAAAAGAGGAGAATTGCCGTTATGATTTACTGGAGAACACTTGATACTGATTTTTTTGTTCCATAAAATTTATCGTATTATATGAATTTTCATGGAGAATTTTTATTTTTATTCACTGAATCCTCAAAACTTCTTATTCTCTATCCAAACACTCATTAGCTTTCCCCAACAAAACAAAAAAAAAACACCTCAAACAAACGAAAGGAAAAATTATGAAAAAATTTCTGGTAGTAACTGAGTTATGTAATCTGCAAGTATAATCCAATTAGATTAATTTGCATCTGTAATTCTCGGTGATGAAAAAAGAGCCCCGAGAGAGGGGAAAAATCGAGAAAAAAAAAGAAGCGAATCCACGATTTCTTATTCCCCAAGTAAAAACGGAATATCGATTCAGCTAATCGTCGTCCTGTCTCCCACTGCCTCCACTTTCTCCTATAAAATCAGTTGAACTTGTGCTCGAATTATATCCACCGAGGGAGGGATAATATGTGTGAAATATGCAAATTTCTCTCAAATATTTTTCCTCAAGTATTGAATATGAAAGAAAAAAAAGGTAAAATGGCATTGTAAAAGTAAAGAGAAAAGTTTCTCCATCCCTTTGGAGACGAGGACTTTGTCTCTCCTTTTTTTTTCCATTATAAAGAGGCAGAGGGGGTTAAGATGTCCCCCCTCCATCGAGGAATACGATACAGCCCTGTAGAACGTAATGAAAACATGAATACTTGAAGGCAAGAGCCCACCCCCAATAATTATATCCTTGCCCTCTGGGTTCCTCTCCACTTTTACTTTCTCCTCTTTTTATTTTATTTCTTATACTTCTACTTCTTTTACTTTACACTCTCCGATGCTCGAGAACACCGGAGAGTAAAGGGGAAGGGGGGGAGAATGGGTGCCATTTCTGTCCCCTACATAATTAATTCCGGCAGCGCCGCCGGCTTAAGCGCTCCGGTAAGAGAGTAAAGGAGAGAAAAAAAACACAAGGGTTATATATAAGAGAGCGAGAGAGGAAAGAAACTTTGGCGCCGGATAAAGCTACAGTTTCGTGACACCCTTACTCTCTTGGTACGGAGTTTTACCATGAAAAATCGATGGCGACTTTACGTATAAAAAGTACACAATTTTGGCATTATGATGAATTTTTATTATTTTTTTTTTATTCCAGAGGATTTTTTTAATGATTAATATGGGCTTGAGTGTTGCTGTGAAGAGGAATTCAGGATTAATCATTCAGACTCTGTAGTTTTTATTGAATCCTTGATTTCTCGAGGAATTTTTAAGTCATTTGATAAGCCAATGGCTCTCTCGTTTCTCTTTGGATTCATAAATGAAAGAGAAGAGCGACGGTGACAAGGGAAAGGGGTAGACACGCCTACTCGTGCACTCTCGTCCAATGAAAACCGGGGACTCGAGTCGGATGCATAATTACGCGGGTAAAGAGTTGAAGCAGGTGCTGGGCAAGGGTTGCGTATATACAGAGTTGTGGAGGGGAGGGAACGAGTGGACGAAGGGGGAAGGGTTAAATAAATGAAGGGCTCGACGTTCATTGGACGAGGGGAATAACCCGGCTCGATTATGCAACCAACTGGATGAAAACTTAATGCGTAACGGCCATCTTGAATTACCCCTTTTCATGACAGTCTCGGGATTTTCTTCTGAATTGATTAAAAAAATTGAATTAATTTTATTAGAATGGAAAATGCGTTTTTTTTTCATTCCTCGAGACGTGCAGACGTGTCCCTTCATCCATAAAAGGATAAAAAAAAGAACACAGGAGTCTCTAATAATGAAAAACCCTCGAAATCCGGGAATTCAAAAATTCTCGTTACACAGTAAAAATCAAAAAGCACGCGTGTTGCATAAACATGATTAAGTTTAATCATTCAACCGTGTCGGCATCTGCCTGAAGAGGGGGAGGCTCATATGGACCACATCACCCTCTTGAAAAAAATTTGGATATGGGTCGATGTTGAAAATCGACAGATTTTTACGGATACCTTTGTCAGACGTTTTTTCTCCGTTTTTTTTTTGCATTGTTGTTGAGATTATTGTAATCTCCTGGTTACCATGAATAAATCTGATTTACATTTTTCTGAAACTAAAAAAAAAACGGTTTAAAATTAAATTAAAATTACATTCAATAATCGATGAATTTTACTGATAAAAGAAAAATTGCGTCACGATGACAATTTCATTTTTAAGATGCTTTGTGCGGACATATGTCGTTCATATTTCATTTTATTCGAGGAATACAAGAGTCGTGACACGTTAGCACCCGCGATACACAATAGAATTATCCGAATCTGTGGGATTCATGCAGCAGCACGTAAAGAATCCAAAATGATTATAACGTAAACGTGAAAACTGATTTTAATCAGAATGAAAACGCGTGGGCGACTCGAGAATAAAGAAGTCTCATTGTGTGAGCACCTGCCTGAGGTGCGAAGCGTGGCAACAGGGACTATCGTCGACAATTCGAGATAATATGGGGCACGTGCTTCATATCTCAATCTCCGATTCCCAAAAAAATATCCAACATTTTCCGTAAACTCTAATCACTTGTTATTCCAACGGTCTCCGATAATTGTAACCTCACAATTAACATCTTAAGAGGTACTCAAGAAATTTCTCGAGGAATTTTCTCTGGGAAACCGGCAAATTTCAAATGCCCTTTTCCCTCGACAAGATCCATACGGCCACAGCACTTTTCCCTCATTTCCGTCTTATTTTACAAGTGTGGCGGTAAAGTCACTTTGAACCTTTCTTCGATTGAGGAGAAGGGTCTGTTGATTTTTCAAGAGAAATTGGGGAAAAAAAATCCAACGAAATTGTCTCATTTATTAAAAATTTCTTTGTGCTCAATTGAATTAATTAAAAATTCAATAAAAAAGAATATTCGAATGGATTAATCATTGATATCCGGAGGGCATGAAGATGTGCAAGAAACAGGAGCAGAGGAATGAGAAGACTGATACGATGAAATGCAAGACACGAGCCAGCCTGTTGCTGGTCGCGTGGTGCCTTCAGTGTGTGTTACTGTATATTGAAACTTCCGAGAGAGTGGAATGAGAAGAACGGTAGGTGGGCGAAAGGAGGAGGATGAGTCGGCAGAGGTGTAGTTATGGTTGGCAACTACCTGAGGCTTCTCTCCAAAAAATAAATCTCTAATTAATTCGTATTAAAATCGGACATTGAATTATTTTTTTAAAAATCATCGAATTTTCATGATTTAACGAAATTTTGGGTGGTCGCTTTTGCCCCTTGGGAACAGGTACATAAAAATTTAGGGCCATTTGTCAGCGTCCATTAGTAAACGTCATGTACACCAATGTCAGTCATAGAATAACTAAAGAGTTGTATATTTGCGGGATTAAATGAACCGTGGGCAGTGGGAGACGATTGTACAGCTGTGGAAAAAAGGGAAAAGCATGGGAATAAAGGAGAGAAAGGATAAAAACGAGAGAGTCGTTTGTACTGGGGTTTTGACACAAGACAGTTGATGGTAAAGGAGTATATGGAAAGTGGTTTCCTCCTGGGGAACCTCTTGAGGTGCGTCCAGGCGCGAAAGTGCTCTGCGAGGGCGAGAGAAGCCAAAAAGGAAATTCAGGAATAAATATAAAGAGGAGAAAAGAAATAAGCACTGAGAGTCCTCTAGACTCACTCCAACTCGGCCATAAAATTCATATTTTACTCTGAAAAAACCTACAAATGAGAGGTTTAAACGTGGGCAAGTGTCTCGAGAGATAAAAGAAGATAAGAAAATTCAATTTTTCATTGTGAAATTACATTAATAATGAGACTTTTGTTTATGTTTCATTGTTATCGGGTTTTTTTTTGGGAAATTCAGAGGTTTAGCCAAAGGCTTACTCATTAACGACATTTTTATGTCTTTTCCAGTGGACTAATTACCCTTTTCATTTGGGTAAATGACGGAGGATTAGAGCGAACGAATTCCTGTGACGTGAGAGAGTTGCGGCTTTTTTTTCCTCTTTCTCCTCGTTCTTTATGGAATAACATGAGAATCATGGAGTATTTATGGACGATCTCAACAATGAATTCCAGCGCACGAGGACGGTAAAACGTAAAGGGAAAAAAAAAGGGATACACAAGGACCACACGTTGGAGCATCGATCCTTCGACGATTGAGTCGTATAACCCGGAGATTATACGCCCTCGTTCCTGTACATTTTTCCTCCTTTTTTTCATTTTGCTTATCCCCCCTGGCGCAATCGAGCACTCACCGAACGTGTGATTAAGTCTGTATTGTTGTGCACAATGTGCAGTATATTGCCGAATGCGTGTGTGTGTTTTATGTATTTCTTTTCTCTTTCATTTTTAGGCTTTTTTTTCTGTTCACTATCGGCGACTCCACCTCGGGGCCTTTTTGAGGAGCCAATGGAAACGGAAACCCTTGAAGCACCTGCCTCGATATATGCTAATGCCCTTGTCATGGCGACCAGAGTTGTTTTGGTATTGTGAAACAAAGAAAACAAAATTTAATTATAGATTGACAGAAAAATCGAGTGGGAGGAATTAACGGCTTTGTTTGGATTTTATAAGTTATTTTCAGTGTAATTAAATGAATTTTAATTATTGGGCATTTTAATTGATTGATTTTTTTTTTTGTATTTTTAATTAAAGGTGAATTTATTTTCCATTATTTTTATTAAATTCCCATTGATTTTTATGAAAAATTCGATGAGTTATAGGGAAAAAACTGATTTTCATAAATTTGAAAAACTCGAATTGTTAAAAAATTCAAAAAATCAATTGTGGTACATGATTTTTATGTGAAATTTCCTTCCTTACAATGAAATCATCAGGAAAAACCTTTTCCCACTATTTCCCTAAATTTCCCCAACTTTTCTCCAATTTACTCCAAAAAATCCCGACATTAACAAAAAAATATTCTCTAAATTAACCAAAAACGCAAAAATTGGTCGCCATTGCAGCTGCAATCGAATTAGTTTCAGAGCAAAATAGTCAATGCCACTTGGAAGTAGGTGGAAGGGTGGAATAAGGAGAGAAGGATGGAAACAGAACACCCCCAGAAATGTTGGTCAACCCTCCCTTTTCTCGTGTGGGCAATACAGGAGTGGACGTTATATTAAAGCAAGGGTGATACCAGATGAATTCCCCTCTTTCTCCCCATGAGGGTGAACATTCACCCCGCCTCGAATTACTCACTACCCCTAACAGTCCATCCTCTCCCCTTTCGTTTTTACCCCGAAAAAATCCAAAAACCGAAGGGCATTTGTCCGTAAACCTGGAATGGAGCTGGCGTATTGCTTAGGGTTTACGTTTATACTAAAATCTCCCCTGTCTCGATAGGCACGTTTTCCAACCCCCTCCTATTCTCTTTTCTCCGGCAAATTTCGTCGAAATAAAGGCAGCAAAAAAGTGCCCCTCTCCTTCACTCTTTCACTTACTTCACCTCCTCAAATCCCTCTCTCTCTCTCTTTTTTTTCCTTCTTGTTGTCTCTTTTTCGATTATTTTTTAGACGGATGTAGGGATAAAGTAGGGAGGAAATCGAAGGCTTGACGATACAAATTCGCTTGAAATAGTCCAGTTGAAATGGAGAGAAAATATTTGATGTTGACGTTTCCATCAGTTCATGGATTTTCACTTTATTTAGTTTAAATTGATTTTTTTTTGGATCAACTCATAAATTTAATTAAAAATCGGTTGAATCTGCTGAGTTTTTTTCAGAATGGTCACTTTTTTTTGCAGGAAAATGAGGGGGAGGGAATCGCACGTCAGATGCAGAGGACGTTTACGTTGCGCAGAGGAAAAGAGGAGGAAAATGGGGTCCGTTTGGAAGAGAAGAGAAGCAAAAATAAACGTCACAGAGAAAAAAAGGAGAGAGGGGTGGTTGGACGTGAACGTAGGGTGGTTTTAGCTCTCTACCATTCAATTTATCGAAGGATTGACAGCTCTGTTAGGCTCTTGTTACGTTCGCCGCACATAGTTTCCCCCGTGGCTTAAAGCGGACGCTGTAGAAAACTCGGAATAAAAATAAATTGAAGAAAATGTAAGGAAAATTCTCACTTCTACTGCACATTTACTTTTGGTTTATTCGATTGAATGAAAAAAAAGAAGAGATTATTATTAAAATAAATAAAAAATTCAAGCACGTGTTGAGTATTTTTTTTTTAATAATCGGATGATCGAAGGATGAATCCGACCTGTTTATTTATGAAGAAAAATAAAGAATTACATAAGAATGGAGAAAAGAAGGAAATGTGGATGAATAAAGATGGTAAACCTGTGTGAGTTTGACCAGGAAATGCACCTGGATATAAATATGGTCAGAAGAGAGATGAAAATACGTTTATTTCGCAACGGACACGAGTAAATGGGGCTGGGATCCAGTGGACCTGAATCCCAGTGAAAAGATTGAGTGAAACGATATATTCAGTATGGGTTTTTGTAAATAAGGATACATCAATGTCTGCATTATTTTATCCTTCAATTGACGTTTTCATATTTCTTATAAATTCAAAATATTTTTAAACTTATTGAATTTATCATGAAATTGCATAAAATTGATATTTTTAGTTTCACATGCTCTAGAAGTTGAACTACTAGACCAGAGAGGAGAAAAAGGATAAAATAATGAAGCGGACGTCCTTCCTCCTAGACCAGCTGGTGTTGGGAGGGGGGGAGACTAGTTTTCTTCTCCTTTTTTCGTGCTCTATTCGCACGCCACATGTTCGCCAAGTGGGCAACTTCTATTCTTGACTTGAAAAATTAATGCAGAATTTATACACGTGTGTTATTAGGACTAGTCCGTTAGGGATAGGATGATGCCTCTGATAATTAGACGATTGGCTAACGAGTTCGATGTCTCGTTTTATTATTATTATTTTTAAAAGTTTGTTTGGCATTCAAGGTGGTCGTATTTTTTTGAAGAATTTATTTCTCCTTTCTTATCGATTTCGGAATGAAATAAATAAGCGGTTGAAGTGGAGCTTTTTTTTGATGACATTTTCGTTATTTCTCGCAGTTGATTCCAATGAAAAGAAGATTAGGAAGAATCGAAAACGTTGAACTACTGACTCAGTCATTTTTTTTAGAATTCTAGCTATTGAGACACTTTATCCAAATTTTTTTACTTCTCAAGGTAAAAAATGAAATCGATTCGAATTTCTTATGAATTTAACGAACACCCATGGACCATCTGGCGAAATCTCTATCCCTGGATCACGATCATACGTCCATCATACACAGAATGAAGTCAGTGAAACGTGTACAGAGATTATTCAGTTAGTTTGTGAAGGAAAGTTTGGAGGAAAATAGTTTTTCTGGTCATTTGGAAAAAAAGTCGAGAGTTTCACTGGTTTTTTTTTGTCAACAATTGACGGTTGGACCTGCAAAAAGTCTCGAATCTATGGTATCTATGGTCAGATCTGAGGGAAGATTGAAAATTGGGGGAAAAATACATTAAAAAAAATTATTCAACAAAAACATACATTTCTTTTATTCTTTCGTGAAGTAAAAATTGTGTAAAATATTTGAGCACATGTGACACGTGCTCAACTCTAAAAATTCATCGTACGTTCATTTTTACTGAAACTCTGGATTAAATGAGATTATTCTCCTCATTTTCCAGAAAATTCCAAAAACTAAACCAAAGTAAAAATCCAAAAATATCGTTTCACTCTGAAAAATCTACGACAACAATAAACCAGAGAATCATAATTTTTAATGGGATTAGTAAATTAAATTAATTTTTATAACCTCGAGAAATATGTTTTCTACTGTATTCTTCAGGTATGAACTCTGAATATTGAAAAATTGTGAGTCATTGTACGCCATTTGTGACCTACAAAAATTTAACAAACATTTAATTTTCGTCCTTACCACCCCTTGGACTGACTTACAACTTTTGTCTTAAATTGCACGGTTTGACGATCCTGAAAGCAATAAAACCCGAGGAAAATTAGATTCCATTGTATTTTATATTTTTTTTCTTTCATTTAACTTCTCGGAATCAACTTATTTTCAATGCAACATTGAATATTAAATTAATTAAATAAATTCGGTATTTAATTATTTAAAGATTGAATTTTTTATTGAACTTTAAATTAATTAAATAAATTCGGTATTTAATTATTTAAAGATTGAAGTTTTCGGGGGGGAATTAATCTTAATCTGTTCCTTTACCTTTAGGCAAGAATATTTTTCGTAATATTGCGTATTTCGAGTGCAGGGAAAAGGGGCAAAGAAAAGGTTGTAGGCAAATCCTCTTAAAACTATATAAAACGTAAATAAACAGAACCTGCGGCTTCAATTTTTTTCCACTCTCTGCATTTTCTCCTCTTTTTTTTTATCAGAGGATTAAGCCCGTAATTTTACGACTGGCATTCTCGAGAGGCGATTATCGATAGTGCGCAAACACAGTATTTAGAAATAATAAAATGGGGACATGCTCGGACATTTTCAGTGTAACCTGCTCTGGGGTAGATAATTCTTCGTTTTTTTTTCTATTCTTAGTGTGTTGAAACAAGTGTTATTTATTTACGATAAACGAAATTTTGTACATAATTTTTATGGGAATTCAATCATTTTTTATCTGTTATGTTTAAATTTAGTCACAGGATTTTCTTCTTTTTTTTTCTAATTTAATTAGAAATTAGGTTCAATAAAATTTTATTCGTTTTAAATTAAATTACGTGAAATCCATTGTATTAACATAATTTTTTTACAAACAATTTTTACAATTTTTCCGTTAAAAGTGTAATAAAATTTTATGGGATTAACTTCCATGAAAATTGGACAATAAAAAAATATGAAAATTCAATTCATAAAAAGGGCTGTTTTTAAATGAAATACAATAAGTCAATGGATTGTAATAAAAGTGAGTCTTTTATTCTCGTGAAATAATAAAATCATTCACAAAAACAAATTTCTATAAAATCTTTTAATGAAAACAAAACAAAACATTGGTAAAAGGAAATAAATGTTGAAAATTTAGTTCAATTCATTTGACCCAATTTTTCTGCATTTGTATTGTAATTGTGTTTATTGAAAATTATTTTTCCCTCAGCCAAGAGAAGTCGGACTGTTGGGTTGTGTTCAGGTAAAATTTTCGTACCTGATAATTTGTGCAATAAAAAGATAAAAGTCAAGAAACCCAATGGTGACTTGGTTATTTCCCAAACTTATGAATTGTCTGCACGTGGAGAGAAAGAGAGACGAAAAATGGGCAAATGGGAGGGGAAAGTTTACGAGGGGTTTCTCTCTTCTTTTCACTAAAACTGGAGCAAATTTTCTCGACTAATTGCAGGCAATCGTCAAGCTCCCAAAAATCATCAAACCTTCGAGCAATGCAAGAGCCCCAAATATCCATTGAATCATCTCCAACAGCTCCAACTGCTCCGCCTCAAAAAAACCCTAAAAAAAAATCCCAAATAATATGATTTCATCGTCATTATTTCAATGATTATTCTCCAACTTTAATCCCAATTGTTATATGAAAAAGGGGGAGTTTTATTTTCCTCCACGTTTCTGGATTACTGTCAAAGAACAATGAGCCAAAATTATTGAGGAATTTTTCCTCTCCTGTGATTCGACACAAGTACCTTGTCTAGCCGGTGTTACTGTAGTTACAGAATTGCTGCACCTAGTTCATCCACCCTTTTACACAAAAATTCCTAGTCCCAGGTATACGGTAGAGAAAAGGGTTGATGTTCAGGGACAACAATGGAGAGAATGGGATGCAGGTAGTGCCTTCACGCTTTTACGTTTTGTTAACGCCCAAGGGTTAAGTCGTAATGATTGTCAATAATCTGGCCAAGTTTTTCCTATTTTTTAACCGGAACAGGTTGGACGAAAAAAAAAGGCCGAGATTTGGGTCAAATTCAGTCTTAAAAATTCGTCAATTCAATTTTAAAAATCGTGAAGTTGATAATCTTTACAACAGGAGGCAAGCGAAGTGTTTGCAGCAAATGGTGAAGTGATAATTGATCGCGTGTAAACGCCGCAGTCACGAGATCATGAATCTGAGAGAGACAGAGAGTGGAAAAAGATAGAGAAATGGATAAAAGTAGGAATTGATGAGAATTATCATCTTTTTTTTCGTCATAATCGGGGGAATGAGGGGAGGGAAGCCCCCTCGAGGCAGTTTTTTAGGCACGCGCGGCGCACGCCCCGCGGGCAGGTGATCCGCATCTCTTCATCTCCCTCTTTTCCGCGTTTTTCCACCCTAAAAAAACTCGAGAGTGTGTGGAGGGAGCCTCTGTCGTTTGTTATTTTCATCTCACGTGTTTCGTCGAAACTAAAAGAACAATAAAATTATAATCCATTGAATAAATAAATAATTCTCAAATATAATTATTAATAATTATTAAAAAACGTTAATTTAATAATAATAAAAATGTATAAAAATTAACAAAGAAATGCGGAAACTTGGAATTTATACGGAATCCGTTAAACCCAAAAAAAAACTTCCCCGCAGCCTCTCCAAAAAAATCCCGAAAAAAGGGAAATAAAAGAGAGAATTCTCTCTCTTCTTCTCACCCTCCCGGCCCCATTGGCCAACAGGTTGACCCCCACCACTGCTGGGGCCAATTTTCTCTCTTTTTTTCTCCTCTTACCTTCCACTTCTTCTGTCCCCTAACTTCATCCCCCTTTTTACGGTAACTGCGCCGAGGGGTTGGCGTACGCCTCGAACGGATTGGCAGTTGGCCGGTGGTGGGGATGAGGTCCTCGTGAAAATTCTCGGGCCATGGGGTGGGGGATGTTTGACTACACCGAGCGCGCGTTCGCTGTCAGTTAGTATTGGGTTAGGTCAGCCCGTAGAAACATCGTTCGTTAGTTCTCGACGTTTTTGTACAATAACACAGAACTTTGTAAATTAACGATCAATTGTTTTTTAGTTACGTTTAAAAATAAAATAAACTGAGTTTCACCTGAATTATTTCAGAGTATTTTTCATTTAATTACGGATTATTTGAGTTTGAGAATTCAATGAACAGTTGGCATTGATTCAACATCAAGTGAATAAAAGTGCTTGCTCATTTATCAGAGTTTAATTCACGTGTTAGTGATTATAATTCATTTGTTTTGTTTATCCATTCATCGAGGAAATTTTCTCGTATTAAGTGTTTCGAATCTGTGGATGGAGTGTAAAAGTGATTATTCCAAACACGGATCGTAGAATGGCACTTTCTTATCTGCAGGAGGCACAGATCAACGCAGGTAAATTCAATTGAATTAAAACACTAAAAATTACGACATAATTTCCCACAAATTCCCAGCGATTTTGGAGACACACTTTTGTTTACATAGCACTGGTTTTCAAATGAATTTTCTTGGTTGACATACAGAAATGAGTAAACACGAAAATCTAGACAAAGTTCAAATGAAGAAATTCATGATAAAAATCGTTACTATTATTATTATTTTGATTTTTACAGAATTCGGTTATTTGCTTATTAATAATTATTTCTATGAATTTTTCAAAAAATGAAGAATGAAAATACACGATACCAATTAGGAGGGAAAAGATGCGGGGGCGTTATCGGGGGAGTGTTGCTGGGAAACGAGAGTTTTAAGACGTGAAAGAGTTCTCTTGCTCTTGGGGTGTCGTCAAGGAAATAAAGATCCATGAAACGTCGATCGAGTGTGTGGAAAATGTTTCATTTCACTTTGTTATTCAATTCTTCTCGGAGGATAGTCAAAGGGGATAAAAGCGAATGAAAAAAACGGTCTTTGAGAGAAATATTTCTATTGAGAGCCAAAACCAGTTCAATTTTTTCCAAATGAAATGCCCCTTTTTTTCTCTCGAAATAATGAAAACAGAGGAGAAATTAATAGATTTAACCGAATAAACGGCATAGTGGTGCATTGAGGCATTTAAAAAGAACCGAAAAAGTCAGAAAATTCCAGTGTTTCAGTGCCCGCATGACCTCTCAATATTTTCACCGTCGGTAACCACAAAAAAATTATCGAACTTCAGTACCACGTCAGGGGTCCAAAACCACAAGAATTCCGTAAAAAAACGGAATCCAAAGGAAGACAAAGAAATACAGGAAGCAGTAGAAATAAAAGAGGGATAGAAAGAAAAAAAATAGGGAATAAAAAAAAAGAAGAAAACAAGGAGAATTGTGAAAAGACAGAACACACATGGAGGAAAGTCGTTGGCCTCGAGACTCTCGCGTGGGTGGATCTTGGGTGGCACTGACGGGGGACTACGTGAATGAAACGTGCCCGGGTGTGGGTGAATGGGAGTTCGTCCTCCCGTACGCCAAACTACTTTATTTTCTTGCTTTCCTCATTCTTGCGATTTCTATTCTTCCGGAAGAGATAGATCAATTGGATTGAATTTGAAGCACATCTATGACACTTTATTTCACCAAATTAAATGAATTTAATGAATTTTTTCTAGGACTCCTCGCAACTCAGCAATTCGACATGAAGCAGGAGAGTGAAAAACAGCCGCTGTCGCCGCCACTAAACAATAACACATCGGTGTCATTATTCCCTCGAATGGGTGCGGCAGCAGCAGCAGCAGGACTGTCAATGCTAACGCCCCAACAATTATTAGCAGCGAGTCGCACTGCAGCTCTGATGGCCGCTGGTATTCCAGTATCACTCCATGCAAGTCTGGCAGCAGCAAGTCCGTCTCTCTATGCCCACACACAGAATCTCTTCGGTGGTTGGCCACAAACAGCATCATCACCACCATCACCACTCCACCAGGCGCCAGTATCCCCAGCACTGAGCACCAAATCAGACTCTCGAACTCGAACCAACAACAACAACAACATCGTCAGCAGCAGTGCTGATAGAATAAACAAGAAAGCCCAGGGAAAGAAGCGTGGACCCAAGAGCAAAATTGATCTCAGCTCACCAACAATGGTGGAAGGTGCAGCACCTCTGAGTCCACCGACTTCAATCAGTCCCGAAGCAGTAAAAGATGGCAAGGATAAAATATTCACCTGTCGCACTTGTTCAAGATCCTTTGGATACAAACACGTATTGCAGAATCATGAACGTACGCACACTGGAGAGAAGCCATTCGAGTGCCCCGAGTGTCACAAACGGTAAGCATCAATTCAATTAAATTGTCTCAATCTTTCTCTCAAGGACAAAACAGTTGTCGTATTTATTTATTCAGGTTTTAATGATTTGTTATTTATTACAGATTCACGAGGGATCATCACCTGAAAACTCACCTGAGACTTCACACAGGAGAAAAACCATATCACTGCAGTCACTGTGATCGTCAATTCGTCCAAGTAGCCAATCTCCGTCGTCATTTACGCGTGCACACTGGTGAACGTCCATATGCCTGTGAGCTGTGTGCCCAGAAATTCAGTGATTCAAATCAATTGAAGGCCCATGTATTAATTCACAAAGGCGAGAAGCCATTCGAGTGCCTTCATTGTCACGGAAGATTCAGAAGGAGGCATCACTTGCTTTATCACAAGTGCGGTGGCTCCGGAAGCAGAGCACAGGTAGCCTCACCATCGATAGCCAGTGATGATCTTGAGGAGGATCTTGATATTGATATTGACGTTGACGTTGAAGAGAAGCCAAATGTTGCTGCTAGGAGACCAGTACATCGTCCATTACCCAGTCCAGTCATTGAGAGTGGACTGCAGATACCATTGAATCTGTCCAATGTCCCCATGGATATTCCTGAGCAGACTGAACCGGAGGACTTGTCCATGTCGACTGGTATGCACAGACCCTCGTCCCACAGTCACAGCAGTGGAGACTCACCACTCAGCAGAAGTCCGAGCAGTGATACTCTTCATGAAGAAGAGGATGAGGAGCTTGATGTCTCTGAAGCAAGTCCAAGCACACTCTTCCTTCAGCCACATCACGACGAGTACACACATTATCTTGCTAATCTTGCTGGTGGTGGCTCCAATGCATCATAGTTGGGGTCAGGTACGTAGATGATAACTACGTAGTGTTGCTTTTATTGAAAACCTCAACTGCCAATCACACGTAATTATGAAGAGATAAATGAGCTCGCAGTCACTACGCGTTTAAGAGGATTCTTTTTGTAATTATTTATGGAGAATTATGATTTATTAGTTGGAGCATTGGAGAATTATGTTGGTGTTATTTTCTTTAGTCGATAGAAGGAAAATTATTAATGCTCCAATTATTTTAATTCTCCTGTGAATTAATTGATAGAGAAATAAACATTCAGGGATGCGTCTATGTAGATTAATATTATTATAAATAATGCATATATGAGTCCGTATATGATATAGTATTATTATATTGAGATGAGAAGAGATGTTTTTAGATTATAATGAAGATTGAAGAGTACAGAATTGGAGTGTTTCTCGTCCAGTCTGAATTTATTTAGTAGGAATTCGTATTTCGGTGTAAATAGTATTGAAAAAAATTTAAATATCTCGAGGAAATACTTATATTATGTATTAAAATTTAGTCGTTGTAGTTAGTGTGTTTAATTTGTCCTTAATTTCCATCGGAAATCGCAGAAGCAAGGATTCTTCTTTTTTTTTTTCTTTTTCATTTTGCTATGATTTATTGATTTAAATTGGGGATGGAAGGTTGGATGAATGAATGCTGGAATGAATGTAACTGGTATACAAGTTCCTCAAATAATACAAAAAAATAACCAGATTAGTGAAAGTACAATTTTTTTTGACACAAATACTCTCAATATTTAAAAAGACTAGTTTATAAAATTCTTTAGTTTCATTCTTATTTTTTTTTTTTTTAATGTGAGCTTCTGCGTGCCACGTTGTTATTGATTTATATTATTTTCATTTTATCTACTATTATTTCTTCCTGAAATTACCCTGTAAAATGCCAAAACAAAATGAAAGAAATTGTTAAATACATGTACAAATTTACCAAAAAAAAAAAAAAAAATCATACGATACAACATTTTTCTTTTCTGACCTGACACAATTACACTTAAAATTACTGACATAATTGCTGAGACAAGTGAAATTAATTGAAAAAATTTCACTGAGACTTGAATGAATGAAACAAGTTTTCGCTGGAGAAAAAAATTTGTTTTTCGGGTTTAAAAAAAAGAACATGAAGTCAAAAAAGTGTACCACACACCGAGTTCTTGCCTTCGTTAAACTCTCAATGCCTCTCTGATTTATGTCTCGTCATGCAAATTTTCTAGAGCAAAAAAAGGAGAAAGAAGGGGAGGTGGTAAGAGAAACCTTGAATTCTCGACCTCCAAGTTGCATTGTCCCCCGCTTCTGGTAAGAGTCGAGGGCAATATTCTTCACTCCCTTCCATTAACATCCCCGGACCTCCACGTTGCCGACAAAGAGGGACAGTACAGTCGTTTGTGCAAATGTCGTTCACAAAATATCTCGAAATTGCCCTCGTTTCCTTCCTCAGGCCATTCCTGAATGCTCGAGTTTCGCCGGAGAGGTATCCAAGGGTGTCTAGGCCTCGAGTCCCTTTTTTTTCCTTCGTTTTCACTTCTATCCCACTCTGCCCCCTCTATTTTTTTCACTCTGGGCCCGCTGGCCATGCTGCACGTTTCACTTCGTCCATTGACGTGGATGTACACTGTCGATGACAATGGCGTGTGCCAAAGATATGTTATTTGTTTGATGCTATTGCCAGCTCTCTTACGCACGATCGAACACCATCAAGATTTATTTTCCCTTCTATCTCATCTCTTTCTTTGGAATTGATGCTTTTAAATTGTTATTTATCGAGGAGTTTTTCTTCTCCAAGGATGAAGAAATAATAGAGGAAAATTCCTTTTTGAATTTCTTTTTGGGATTAATGGAGTGGTTCTCTCGGTATTTTTGTATTTCGATCCTTCTTTCAATGATTCAATGTGAAAAAGCAGAGCATTCAGGTTTTCAAAAAATTTATTGGGATTTTCTTATTTTTTAATATTGATTCAAACTTCATCTTCAGTTTTTCTATATTTTCTGGGAATTTTCAGCCGTTACACTTTCCCCAATTGGAAAATGGAAAGTTTGAAGGCAAAACTTTTACTTTCACCACGTGTCACATGTGTTTATTGACCCTGAGACATGCACTCATGTTTTCCAAGATTTTCCACCATTTTTCCACATGTTTCTGTGGATATTTTCGTGGAAAAATGGAACAGGTTCTTGAGAAAAGAGGAGAATAGTGGGGGAAAGCATGCGAATTTATGGGGCATTGTGAATGTGTCCAAAAGAAATAAAAAATCCTCAAAAAAAAACACTTCTTTTATAATTTTTTTGCATTCGCTCTTTTTCATTATGAATTCAAGAGAATTAATAACGAACTTCTTCTCTCCAGTGTCCATGGGATCCAAGTTATTTTGAAACCGGTTCAATTCATCTCCCAGGATTTTAAGAATCTGCATAATTTTTTTGAGTCCAATGCTTTCTTTTACCTTCATTTCTTACAGTTACGTGTCATTCAAATATTATTCACTGAGAAGAGTTTCTCAGAAAATTTGTGAAAATTTCGTGCACTTTCATTCTTTCAAATCACTTGTGAGAATGTGGATTAAATGATAAATGTAGTTAATCAAGTTTTTGAGTATCGCTTCTCCTAATATCGTAAATTATTATTGTTGTCACTTAGCAATGAAAGAAAAATCATGAAAAAAAAGGTATAAATTATATATATGTATATTATTATGGATATTTGATAGTTTAAACGTTGTGGAGTAGAAAATGACAGATTTCCCATGGATTTTAATGTGGAAAGTTGGGAAAATGGAGTAATTGCCAAAATATGAAGAAATTTGAGAGAAAGATGGGGTAAAATGGGGAATTTTGCAGATAGAAATTTTCTGATAATTCCAATGAAAAGCTGAGAAAATTTTACCTTGAAAACATGTGTCTAAATATTTTTCCTTTAATTTTTCCAAAATTTGGATTTTTTGGATTTTCAAAAAAATCCAAAAAATTAATTGTAACACATGATTTCTATGCGAAAGTTCCTCAGCTTTCCAATGGAATCATCAAGGATAACAATCATACCCATTTTACCCCATCTTCCCTACTAATTATCACGAAAATTATCGAATTAGCAATGTATATCCAATTGTATACTCAGTGTAACTAATTAAATGTAATTTTGTACAGAAAATCGAAAATAATCGTACAATGTTCAAACAGAGTCTCACTATTTGATCGACTGCAATTTTCCCCCAACAAAAATTGCACGATTTCAAATAATTTGATTCACAACGAGTTTGTGGTACAAATTCAGACCTTAAAAAAAAACGAAAAATAATTAAAAAAATAAATTGTGGATCAATGAAAAGCCATTGTAAATTGTTCTCGCTTGATACACATTACTGAAAAACCCCATAACAGCCATCATAGAATTATGTTAAAATAAATGAAAAAAAAAAAAAAATATATTTAATTTGTACCTGCCTAATGTACCGTGCGAGCAGCAATTTAAGTGGCACACAGAGAAAAATGTTATTTAATGATGAAACACGATAATTAATTCAATTTAATGAAATAATAATAATATGAAGGAACAATTGTATACTATGAAACTGACACTACCTCACCAGACACCTAATATATCTCAACCACAAGACTGATTTTACATAGTATTCCTATAAATAAGAGAGAAAAGTAATGATGCAAATAAAAATAATGAAAAAAATATGGATAAAATGAATAATTGTGAATTATTGAATATACATGTACCAGAGACGATTTTTTGTAATTAAAATTAAGCAATCACATGAGAAAAAAAAAACAATCCAATCTTGTGGTTAATGTTTATTAATGAATATTAAGTACTTTTTTCTCTTTCGAGTGATTTATTTATTCTGTGGACAAAAATGAATTATCAAGCATCCGGCTCCAAAATCAATTGTAAAAGTGTGTCTCTTTGAAAATTATTTAATGAAGAAAATGAAGACATCAGTGTACTATAAATAGACATTTAATTGTCTCTTGATTCGACACTTGTCGAGAATATTTTTATTATTAAAGATTCACTGTTCAATCGTTTATTTATTGTCTCTTCTTTTTTAAAAATTCCTTTAATCACAAATTTAATTAAATATTCTCTGGAAAAAAGGGAAATTTTTTGAGGAAACTTCATGTGAAATCGTTGAGAATAATTCTATTTTCAACGGGTTTCATTGAATCCATTTTACCCCATATAATTCCCTCGGGAAATCCTCGAGCTCTTGCATGAGTCCCGGAAATATTTTCTCGACTCATCCGGAGTTGAAATCGTCAATTCAGTGTGAGGATATTCGAGAGACTCCGGCTATAAAAACGAATTTGGTTTGAAAAAATTGGGAAAAAAAAAGTGAGTCTCCCCTCGTGGACCTTGCATTCAGCTGCCGCCATTCAATCCGACGTTTCCAAAATCTAGGATTCCACGCGGGTGCCACGTGCACAAAGGGGGTGGTTACGAGTGTGCGCAAACGCGTTTACGTTTTTCCAGTGTATGTAGTGGATATTGTGTTCTCTATCTTCATTCTTTTTTATGATTCGAGGACGAGAGAGAGATGGAGAATGAGGCCGGTGGCACAGTGACACATTATGCTGTAATGCAGGGGCACGTGGCAGATGCAGACGGATGTGTGTCTCAAATCGTGAACAAATTGTTCGTAACAAGGTGGGTTTTTTAATTAAATGAGAGAAATTTCAATTTTTTGGGGGAATATATTGGTTTTTCGAGAGATCGCGAGAAATATTGGAGATTGAATTTTTTTGAGGATTCCATTGGGAAGTTGAGGAAATTTTAGGGGAAAAACATGTGTCGAAATTAATTTTTTCGAGTTTTTTGAAAATTCGATTTTTTTCACACTGATTTTAAGGGGTTTACCTTGGAAAAATTTGAAAAAATTACATTTTTGGGGATATCTTGGGTTCTATTGGTTGTAGCTCGAAAATTCCGATTCGAGGTGAAAGGTGAGCTCATTTGCGATGAATTCATGTGGTTTTGAAATTAAAAATACGATTTTTTCAAGTATGGTTTCAAGAGGTGTTTTTTGAAAATCAGTTTTTCCACTATAAATCACTCAAAAAATCGTATTTTTAATTTTGAAACCACATAAATTCATCGCAAATGAGCTCAGCTTTCACCTCGAATCGGAATTTTTACGCTACGACCAATAGAACCAGAGATATCGCAAAAAATGTGTTCTTTTCAAATTTTTCCAAGGTAAACCCCTTCAAATCTGTGTGAAAAAATTCGAATTTTCAAAAAAATCGAAAAAATTAATTTCGACACATGTTTTCCGCGTAAAATTTCCTCACCTTTCCAATGGAATCATCAGAAAATCATTATCTCCAACCGTTCAATCAGAATGTCCATTTTGAAACAGTTGCACTTTACCACAAATATTTGTGCAATAAATTTCTCCTCGAAGCCTTTTTCCAAAAAAAGGTAAAATATATTGTCGTGTGCTCGCCACGCGTCCCCCAACAAATTTCTTGTTTTCTTTTAAATCTCCTTCGAGGGTAAGAAAAGAGAGAAATAAAAAGGGAGGAAAAATAAATAAAAAAAAGTCCGTTCTCTATACACACAAGCAACGCGTGGCCCCAAAAATTCAAGATTAAAAGGGAAAAAATATAGGGTAGGGGGTTATTCACCGTTGCCTTTAACCTCTTTCTTTATTTTCCGAAAATTTATCCTCAACGACAATGCTCCATTTCTTCCGCTGGATTCGGAGGAAAGGCGATATCTTTTTGTACATGAAACCCGAAAATTACGTAAAATCCCTGGATCCTTTGCGGGAGATTCATTTTTTCCTCAAGTGGGAGGGGAAGCGTGAGATTGAGGGTGTTTTGTCGAACAATGGACAAAAATTCACTCGACGCGTGCTCAATGGGTTCTTTTTATCGTCGAATCATTTTGAATTCATGTCGAATATTAAAAAAATTGATTCCACTGGCTTCTCGATATTCATGACTCTCAATTAATTATTTAATATGAAAAATTCCTTATCTCTTATTCATCTGAATGAATTTCCCCCGACAAAAAAATTCGAATCTTTAAGTATTTGAATTAAAGTGTGACTAATCATAAATTATTGAGAACAAAAAAAAACGGAAAAACGATTAAAATATCCGTCTTCTCCTTCTCCGAATTCAAAAATTCTTAAAAGGTTTTTATATTTGAATTCCCGTTTTACGGAAGCAACTAATTTTCACCATATGGCGATTAAAAAAAGAGGAGAAGGAAAAAACCCTCAAATAAAATCCCGAAATCCCGAAAAAAAACTCTTTCCCATTAATCCTGAATTAAAAAATAAAGAAAATTTCAAAAATTTATGTTCTTCATTTTTCACATCCTCAAAAAACCCCTTCGCCTCTTCGCTGTTCTTCAGACTGAAGGTCAAAGGGAAATAGGAGAGAAAAAAATGATAAAATGAGGCCAGACTCTTCTCGACTCCTTAATTATACAGCACGCGCCAAATAAATGGGCCTCTTTTTCCCCGAAGGATGCTCCATCCCTAGGATAGCCATATGGCGAATCCTTTGGATGTTTTAGAAGGCGCCCTTTTACCAGAGCAAAGAGTAGTCACTCAAAAAATCACCGAGGACACACGAGTTCTTCGATCTTAACAACGACAGGTGGCACATCGAGTTAATATACATTATTTTGAGCAAACATTTATGATTTCGTGATAACCCGAGGCCTGAGTCCCAGAAATTAGTCGGAATCACGAGAATTCTCGTTTAATTTACTCTTGAATTAAGTAATATTAAATTTAACAAAAATTTATGCTAATTTTCACATTAAATGAGGAAGTTAATTTTTTTTTAAAAAAAATAAAGAATTAAAGATTGATTAGAAAATTCACGTTTTAATTTCCTCTAAAATTAAATAATAATGAATTTAAAAAAATAGTTTATGCAAATATCGTCGGAGATTATCAATAAAAGAGTCTGTAAATCAATTCAACGCCCAACGACTCAATTTTCACATTTCCTAACAAGCACGTGGCACCTTTACGATGAACAGGTGCCACACACGGAAACAAGAAACTTTTATCGTTGTGCATTAGGTAAAAGAGGAAAAGATGTTTGTAAGATAAAACGCATAGGCGTTAGTCGTGAGTTTATAAAGAAGGAATGATGGAAAAAGTAGTCTGCAGCAGGTGAAAAAGCAGTGATGATGAAACGAGAATTATTTTTACTTGAAAAGATTAAAGAAAAAGACGAGGAAAGAGCAATTTTTATCTTTTAATTTACACCCATTCTCTGTATTTCTACACTCACACCTGAGCCACAAATTCACCTGGTTGGCTAATCCGATTAACACGTGAATGTAACGTTTAAATATTTTAATGATTCTTCTAATTTACGTGATTTTATTATTTTTCACATGTAGAATAAAAAAAAGAGGGGATTTATCTCCCCTGAAACAATTCCCTCGAGGTCTACATGAATCCACTGAGATCAAATGACCCAGCTTGTTATAAATAAAGACTCTCCCCCCGAATTTTCCCCATAAATTCAAAGAAAAAAATATCCCAATTATTTCAAAATTATTCCTGAAGAATCTGCAAACATTAACGCAAGTCTCCGAATGAATTAAAAGGAAATAAAAAATGCGGAAGATTTGAGGTTTCCCATTTTTCTCATTATGAAGAGAACACGATGATGAGAAAAGGAAAATATAAAAGAAAATTGTGAACGGGGGATGGATGGTTGTGTCGCCGTTGGCGATATTAAAATTCTTGGACAGACGAGAAGAATCGAACGGTAATGGTCCATCGACCGAAGACGTCTGTCTCGTTAACGAGAAATAAGGATCCTCCTTATTTCCTTACACTCGTTGTCTGTGTACTTCTCTTCCTGCGATACTTCCACATACTTATAAATGCAGAATTTTTATTTTATTTGAGCGCTGAGAAATGGAGAAATAGAGTTTCTCCTTTTTCCATCATCAAATCCTTCTTCTCTCCCATCTCCAACGGACTCGGACTCGAATCTGAGACGTTCGAGGACGAGAGGAAGAAACCGAGGATAAAAAAAATGAGAACGGACGGGGTAGTTGCTATAGAAACACTAATTCTGTCTTCGTTGCACTCGCAGAGTGAAGAAATGGTTAGGCAACGGTGAGCCACGGGCCGAAACGAGAGGAGAAAAAAATAGCGAGGGTGAAAAAAACCTGGGGGTGACTCAAATAAAAAAACGGATCAATATTAACTCTTTTTTTCTGGGGTAGATGCCATCCAATTGGGGTGGGGATGTACCCAGGACTAACGTGGATGCTTTTCACCTTCTTTGCCTCTTTTCCTCCTCAAATATTTCATTTAAATACGCAGATTATGGGAAAATTTTTGTAAATAAATGAGTTTAATTAATTCAGTTTTATTCTCTTATTTTTTTACAATTGAGTGAAAAGAAATAAGTTTTTCCAGGAAAAGAGAGCTTTAGTCCTTGACTTCCGGGCGGAGACCCTCTGCAACCCTTCCGATATTGTTCGACTGCCCTCGGGCCACCCCCGCCCACTACCGTGACCAAAGGAACCCCAAACAAACAGGCATTTCCATGGTAACGTACAATTACCAGGGCTCAAGGACACCAGACTGTCCTGAATTTCCTCGACTCTTCAATTACACTTTTTTCCTTTATTTTTATCAGAATCGAATGAATCGAATGAAATCTATGAATTCATCGATTTCATTAAATCATGAGATGGATAAGTAGATAAATTTGAATGAAAATTCACGTGTCATTGTGGAAATTGAAAGAGAAAAGTTATATACTTGGACTGTGAAATGCCAAACGAGGCAATATGCAGTAAATCCATAAAATGGCCCGTGACTCCTTATTCTTGATCTATTCGTTGTTTTTCCCAGCGACTCCATCCACACAACCTCCTCCGTAGATTACATTTATGAGGATACAACGAAACCATGATCGATACACCGTATCCTCCAACCCCTCGAAAAAAGGCGGAATAACATAAGGAAAAAAGGCGCAGAGTCTTCACTCTTTCTCTCGCCCCGTTTTACGCCGAGGCACCGGTGTAGACATGAATTTCATTCGCTTTCTATTTCCGTGAGGATTTTTATTCTATCTGTTGAAGTGCCCGGATGGGGTAAGGATGAATTTAATTTTAAATTTTCCAGTGAAAATTATTGGATTTTATGAATAAATATGAAAATTATAGTTATGAAAAAGCTGAGGAAATTTTAGGCGGAAAACATGTGTCGAAATTAATTTTTTCGAGTTTTTTGAAAATTTGATTTTTTTCACACAGATTTTAAGGGGTTTACCTTGGAAAAATTTGAAAAAATCACATTTTTGGGGATATCTCCGGTTCTATTGGTCGAAGCGTAAAAATCCGATTTAAGGTGAAAGCTGAGCTCATTTGCGATGAATTTATGTGGCTTCAAAATTAAAAATACGATTTTTTGAGTGATTTATAGTAAAAAAACACCTCAAAAGTACTTGAAAAAATCGTATTTTTAATTTTGAAACCACATGAATTCATCGCAAATGAGCTCACCTTTCACCTCGAATCGGAATTTCTGAGCTACGACCAATAGAACCCGAGATATCGCCAAAAATGTGATTTTTTCGAATTTTTCCAAGGTAAACCCCTTAAAATCTGGGTGAAAAAAATCGAATTTTCAAAAAACTCGAAAAAATCAATTTCGACACATGTTTTCCGCCTAAAATTTCCTCAGTTTTCCGATGGAATCATCGAAAAAATTCTATCTCCAATATTTCTCTCGATTTCTCGTAATATGCAATTTCAAAGTGAGCACCCACCTTCCCCTAATAATTATATTAGTAGTTTTTAGAAAATTGTTAATTACAACAACATTGCAGCTCTCATCAGGATGTTTCCTCTATTATTAATAATCTCGAAAATTCCCGAGGATTTTTTTTTGACTCCTTCAACCGTTTTCCATGTTTTTCCAATGAAATTCAATGGAAAAAAAGAATTTTCAAGTATTTAAAGTTTCAATTAATCAATAAATTAATAAAAAATGATGGATGCAAGTTTTTCCAAGTTTTCGGAAGACTCCTCAAACTAATAAATTAATAAAACTGTAATGATAGACTGAAAAGTGGATAATTTAGTAGTCCAACCCTACGTTAAAAACGCAACGATCAAAGACCCATAAAACACGCAGTCCCCATGGCTTCCGGTGCATCCCGTTATTACCTCCATCGCACTATAATTTTCCCATAACCCCATATCCCAAGAATAGAAAAGAGAAATGTTGAAAAAAACCAAAAGAGACTTCGAAGAAATTGAAAAAAAAAAAAAACTGTCAATAAAATCAATCCCATAATCCACGTTATAAATAATCCACAAAAAATTTCATTAAATCCTCGTTATTTATCCCATAACTCTTCTCCAAAAAAACCCGGAATGTGTTTTCCATATGGGCAGGTTCCTGCTTAGGTATAAAAAAGGGAAAAAATCAATGATATTGATTGGCATTCATGGTGAATGGAGCGGTTGGGGGTTTCAATGGGTTTCGACGTCCAAGTTCAAGGTCAGAGGTTGATGAAAGGTTCTTCATTTCTTTATTCATTAATTTCGCCAATCAGTTCACTCAAAATCACGAATTTCACAAATAATTTCAATCCAATACCATTATTATTATTATTACATATATATTGACATATTAATTGCTGAATAATCTTCGAGGGCTCCTTATTATTATTATTATTATTATAATGAAACGATTAAATAAATTGTCATTCAAACAAATGCTTTTTCATGATTTTTTTTTCATATGTAAAACACGAGATAGGATGTGGCTGACATTGAGTTGAGTTTTGTATGTAGCATTGCATAAATCATAAATGCGAATCCGATGTGGATACGTGCACGAGGTATAGCTTATGGATGAAAGGATGGAGGATAGTCTAGAGTATATACGTATGTATGTCCTGGGTACTATTATGTAAATGATGAAGCGGGTATAGCCAGCCCATAAAGCGATAAAATATCTATTATACCGAAGCTCCCCATTGTCGAATACAGCCACAATGGACGACGAGAGACTCACACGTTTTATGTTTTACGTATGCAAGTAAAGGGTGCGCCCACGTCACTAAATAATATTCGATGTAATTATAATAAAGGTGAATTCTAATTATCGAAGGGTTTTTTTTTGGGGAAAAAAAAAAATATTGTTTTTTTGGAATATCTCGGAAAGTAAGGGAGATAGGGAAATTTTTGTAGAGACCTTTTTTGTAGAGAATTTTTAGAGCTACAAAAAAGGTTTCTATGAAAAATTCTCTATCTCGCTTGGTTTTCAAGGTATCTTAAAAAAAAGTGGAATTGATTTGTGGAGAGAGTTAAATGGGGTCAAATGAGTTTGAGAGATGAAAATTCATGAAATCTGATAAGAAGAGGATAAACTATTTCTGGATATGGAATAATTGGAATTATGTAAGCCGTTGGTTCTATCTATATGCACCCTGGATGATTAACTTAATTCTCTCGACGACAAAACCATCACTCACTGTCTTAATTCAACGGATTTAATTAATTCGATTGACTCGAAGAAAGAAAAAAGGTTACAGATAGTTAATTGTTTAATTGGTTTACTAGATAAATTTAATCCCTCAATTGCCCAATTATTCTTCGAACTGAAGGTAAAACTGAAAATCAAGGAAAAGAATTATTGAAACGTTAAATTTAAAGCAAAGTTATTCCACTAGAAATCTAATAAACATGATCAATACTCCGGGGATGTTTCATTACCCCAGGAAAATTCAAGACAGAAGCTTCAAGGGGGCAAGAAAAAAATTAAAGTAAAACCCTAACCTCACTGATTTGTTGGGAGAGCTCCCCCTCGTGTCGCACTACGGGAGACGCAGGCGGGCCAATATGGCCGACGAGGAATCGTCTACATTACGGCCGCGCCTTGCTTAATTACGCAAGATACTTTTCTTTCTTAGAAGGGAGAAAAAAGGGTCCAGGGGGTGGAAATAAGCGTGCGCTTGGAATCGAAGAGTTGAAGAGGGTGGAAAAGGAGGAAAATGGAATGAAAAAAGAAGGAAGGCTCTTGCGTCGTAGTAACCACCCTTCACTTCTTTGCTCCCTTTTATTTCAGGCTGATACAAAACTTTCCCTTTTCTTTTAAGCGTCTTCCAGCCTCAAGTGTACTAGTGTGTGTTACGTCACAGTTTAATGCGGGGAAACGCGCGCAGATGTTGGAGGAGTGGGGATAGAAGCTCGAGCGAATTAATTTCCCAGAGAAACAATAAGCGAGACTTTGTGCGGTAAAAATGTAAATGTTTGGGTTATTGAAAAGCCAATTTCCTCTTTTTTTAACATAATTCAATGGAAATGTTTGGTTTATCAATAATTTCGGGATTAAAGGGGAAATGTCAAGTTGTCTCGCAATCGATGAAAATACATTTTCGCATAAAAGATAGAATCGATGTGTTGCCTTTGAAGAAAACTTTCTTGCATACGTCATACATTTATCAACCGCCCACTGAGGGTGAAAATCTACTTTTCACTCCTCCCTCTCGGTCCATATATCGTACTCCCATGACCCTTTTCTTCCCCCAGAGATAAAAAATGCAGAGAAGTAAAATTCACATTTAAAAGTTTCTCTATCCACAAAACTCCGATATATTTCGATTGAAAGAAAAATAAAATAAAATAATTGAGATGAAAGTGAGAGGATTCGGCGAATTATAAAGTTAGAAGTGGCCATTACTGCCTTTCATTAGTGAATTCTATCAGAGTCAATGGAAAAAAAGAAGGAGAAAAATAAAAAAAAGAGTCACAAGGGGTCTTCTCTTCATGTACTTGAAATAAACTCGAGTACTTCTTATTTTCTCTCTCTCATTTCACTTTTTACATGACCTCATTTCTCCCATTTCTCACTTTTACTTTCTTCTTCACTATTATTTCATCCCCTATCTTACAAAAAAAAAAAAATAAAGAAAAATCGAAAATAAATTAAACCTGTCAGGAAAACATGTAAATGTATAACATGTAAATGTCTTGAGTAGTGTCCACTCTTCCATTATAAAAAAAAACTCACCCCACAACGTGTCCTCTTCTCTGTTGTGACATTTCCGAGGGGTTGAATTTAGCCATTGTGTGTGGTTCAATGTGAGGGACACATTATGTGATTGTGACTTTTCATTTTCCAAAACCCCAGGAATATTCAACTTTTCCCGAATATTTTTCCACAGAATCATTATTTATTCTCAAAGAAAAAACATAGGTGGATCGGAGGAACCCTTTTTTTGTTCATCCCCTGATAAGCCACAAGGAAAGGATTCAACCCCAAGAGAGTGAGAATAAAAAAACGGGGAAAAAAAATGGGCTGGGTGATCGTGGGTGAGTCACAGTGTCCCTTCTTCTGGGGTAGCACACTTTTTATCTACAGGGATTTGCAGTGGTCCGGCTGCACCCCTTCTTATTTTATATTTTTTCCCCTCTTTTTTTTTACATTCTCATTCTCCTCTGATGTATGGATATTCGTGCATGTGTGCGCGTGTACGTGCGCCTTTTTTTACGATCGAAAGAGAGGGAGAGAGAGAGGCTTTCGAAATTATTCATGAGATGCGCACAACTCGTGGAGAAACTGCCGACGAATTAGGAAGGGTTGAGATGATTTTTTTCTATTCCAATGACGCTTTTTTTTCACGAAACAATTTCATGAATTTCACATAATCAGAAGTACCGAATTCGTTGAAAAAAAAAAAGAATCTCTCCAAGACGATAAATTTAAAAACTTGTCTGCTGAGCAAGCTAGACACTGGAGAATCTCACCCCAAGGCCAATTGCTCTCTGTGAAGAAGCATTCCGGTTTATGAGAATAAAGTTGGGAATGAATAACGAGGCCGACAATGCCATTTAACATTTTCTCTTCTCTCGTAATCAGAGGCCTAACCCGAGGAAGAAGTGAGATGCCCTCACGAGAAACGAAAACGAAAGCATTAAAAAAAAGAAAGGAAAAAAAAGAAAGTAACGAGGGGTGAGTGTTCTTGAGGGAAAGAAGCCTCGGACGATCTCATAAAAAAAAGAATAAAATGCGAGTGCACCCCCGGTATTTCATCTTCAGGGGCCCGGCTGGTCGCGCAAGTAATTTCGCTTAAAAACGTAATTAGTGTGCGTTAAGAGATGGGGTTGAAGAAATATAACGGGACAAGTGGAGGGGGGTAGAAAGGGAGAACTGCAGGAGCGAAAAAAAATCGTTACGCGAGTGGGGTAAAAGTTTTTTTTACCATTCTGGGGGGGGGTGGCTTTGCCCAGGGGTTACTTTCATCTCCCTCACGGCCTTTTTTTTATCTCACTTGCACCGGGTAACTCAGCAGTTACGTGTCTATCTCTGTGGCCGCTTTTTTTTCGACTCCCTCACATGATCAAATCGTTTTTTTTTTTTTTTTTAGGGTGGACGAGAAGGGTGAAAAGGAGAGACTTGAAACGAGTGGAGAGCCGGAAATAAGAAATCGCACGTGAATATTTTTCTTTTTCTTTATCGTAGCTTTTGTTTGAATGGAGTTTCATTTAAATGTGAATTTTTTGGGGAAGAATTTCACCCGTAATTCTCTCATTCCACTCAACTGCACGATTATTTAAAACATCGTACAAGTTTTTATCTGAAAAATAAAGCCTCAGGGTATTGGAAATTGATGGAAGTACAAAACCGAAAGGCGTTAATCCGATTTTTCTGTACACGACACCCTTTAACGTCATTTTCCTCGCACAGAGGGTCCCACAAAAAAAAAAAAAAACGGGGAAAAAAAAGCGAGGGAAGAGAATGAAAACCCCCGCAAACTCGATCGCCTTGGAGATCGATTTGAAGGAGAGACATGCCTCTCTTTCACAGTGAAATGCCTCGCACAAAATCATCCCGCGTGACTAATTTACTCGACCACTCCAAACGGATCACACAGAGAATGGAAACCCGCAGGTTGACACGTGCTTCTATACATGCCACCCTCTATCAAAGAATAATAATAAAAATACGAAAAATCTTCACGACAAATTCTTAATTTTCTGAAAGCACTCTTTGCCCCCTTTTTTCTCCTCTCCAACTTGGAAACTCCTTATGGGTTTGCCACTCATATCACGAAATAAATTTTGGTAAAAGCAAAGTGCCACAGGGCTTGAATGTAAACATAAAGAAGAAAAAAACACCTGGGACAAAACTGTAAAAATAAAATCGACTATTCAGCCGGAGGACACGAGAGTGATTCAGTTGATGATGTTTTTTCGGATAAAAATATGAGTTCAGAGTGTCCAGAATGTTTGCCTTTATTTTGAGTGAAACAGAGATGAGAAAAGAAACTTTTGCTCAACAAAAAACTTCTTCAGAAGCATGAAAATAATTTATTCACCAATATAAAACTATGAGTGCACTCTGAGTGAATAAATGAGGAGTGAAGAATGAGTTTTTGTAAAAAAAATTTACAGTTAAAAGGAGAAAGAAACTCTGGACACATTTGAGAGTTGGAGAATTTCTTGGACATTTCAGTACTTTTTTTGTTCTCGAAAGTGAAGAGGAATTTACAAAGAAAGAAAATGATTTTTTTGTCGATTGAGTTTCTTAAAATGGCAGTGAAAAAGAATTACGATGGTATGAGCCTTGGGAAAGTGCGCCACGGCGTCTGATTACAAATTTATAAAGAAATAGATCTTGGGACGTCGCCCACTCGAGGGTGGCTAAAAAGAAAGAGGGGGCAGAATGGGGTGAATTGAAGCACCCTAGCCTCTTGAAGGCTCACGGAAAACTCCGTTCTTTGGTGGAAAGAAGGGCAGGGAGAGAAAAACTCCTATGGAACTTGGTGTGAGTGTAAAAATAAGGAGAAACGTAAGAAGAAGTTGCATGGGAGAGGGGCAAAAGTCTCCTTCGGCTCCTGGGGCTGATTGAAGCGGGCACGATGTTTAATTCAAAGAAACTGGAGACACGCCCCGCTAACTACGCTGGGATACTTCGTTCTCGATGCTGAAAATACTTTGGAGGTAAAAAAAAAAATAGTGTCTCTTTTCTTCATGAAGATTTAGCATTTTTTTAAAATATTTCCTTTTGCTATACTTGGGACTATGAGCATTGAGGGAAAACTAATGGTAGGAAATTCTTGAATATATGCAAATAATGAAGAAGAGAATTATTTTGTGTCTTGTGAGACGAGAAAATTGATGGTTGCTATTTTTTTTCCTCTCCTTTTTCCCTTTCACAGTCTCGTGAATTTTTTTTTTTTAGTATTCAGAGAGTCAATTCCCGGGGAATTACTCGAATTAATAATTTTTTTTACACAAAATTTATGAGTTTTCTCTATTATTTCGTTTTATAAAGATAAATCATGGATTCGCCATTGAAGTTTAAGGCTGTCGTCCATTTTGCGAACACCGAGGCAATTACCTCTTTTTGCACAACACGCGCATGTCCCGAAAAGGGTTATAATTCTAGGGACAACCCTTTGAAGCGAGGGAGTAACCGGACTCCCCTCCGAACCCATAAAAGACCCTCGTTTCACGACAAAAAAATCGATTCCAACTTCCTCCACTTCTCCCTAAACATTCCAGACATCTTTTCACATTCCTCGGAGACAATTCAACACTCAGAACTAATTTTTGTTGCCTTTCCCCTTTTATTCGGTTGAGGAGGACTGTCAGTGGCACTGCCTCCTCATCAGGCCCCTTCACTTGCATTCCAATGTCTGAGATGTAAACACAATATTGTGAGCTATTAGGGAAAGAACCTGGGGAGCATTAAATGTCCAAGTTGTGTAAAAAATATAGAATTAAAAACAACCATGAAATCCATCATTAGTTTTTGTTAAATATCTCGGAAACTAAGAGAGATAGAGAAATTTTCATTGATACCTTTTTTGTAGGTAATTTCAAGAGCTACAAAAAAGGTTTCTATAAAAATTTCTCTATCTCGCTTAGTTTTCGAGATATCCTCAAAAAACTGATCATTGAATAAATTCAAGGGGAATTTTTATATATTTTTGAGTTCAATGAGGAAAGAAAGGGAGAGAGGAAGCTCTTCCCTTTTTTTGCGGGAAGAAAAAAGTGAGAAAAAAAACAGGATAAGCTTTCACGTTCAACCCTACTAACCCCTTTTCTCTACCTATTCTCAGTTGGACGCGTGTGTGTTTTTGTCTCAGCCCAAAAACAAGACCGTGAAACGAAGAACGTGGCAAATGAAAAGGCTCAGGAAATAATGAATGAAGGTAAGAAGATATATGGTGTTTTTTTTATGTTTGTGGCTCGCAGCCTCTTGTTTTTTTCCATCACTTTTTTGCCCGCATATCAGAGCGATGCAGAAGGGGGTTCGGGAAAAAAATTAACGGCACGCGACAATAGTTTTTGCAGCGACAGCTGTGGAAGGGTTGACGATTAGCATAAAGAGCCAGATTACACGCCATAAGCAGCCACATACGTTGGAAAAAAATTGTGAGAAATTATGAGTGAAAAAATTGACGGGACCTTTTTGGGAGAATTTAAAAAAACATACATGATAGAGATGGAAAATAATGTGGGAGTAATTTTATTTTATTTATGGGATTTTTTTGTGGATAATTGGGATTGAGAGGGAAAATATTGGAGATGAGATTTTCCTGATGATTTCATTGGAAAACTGAGGAAATTTCCCATGGAAATCATGTGGGAAATGTTTTTTTCTTTTTAATTTTCAAAAAATCAAGTTCTTTTATAAATTGCTTCATAACTCATTGAAAAATTGATGAAAATCGATGGGACTTTAACGGAAATCATAGAAAATCACTTCACGCTTCACCTCGAATCGGAATTTTTGAGTTCCAACCAATAAAACCAAAGATATTTCCAAAAACCTAATTTTTCGAATTTCTCAAAAACTCAAAATTTCCAAAAAAATTGAAATTTTCTCATCTTCTCAATGAAATCATCCGAAAATCTCCATCTCAAATTCAATCAAACCACCCATTTTACCCCACCCAAAACCACTCCTCTCCTTTCTCCCTAATTTTCATGTTTTCGTACAAGTTGAAAGACAGCAAATAAATCAAATACAATGAAACGAGTGTGGCTTTTTTTTATCCGGCAGTCGTGAAGACTAGAATGAGAGGTGGGTAACCCGCGGAGGGCAGTAAATCGTCAATGGAGTTATAAAAGTGAGAGCTCTATTCCCCTTTCTCCTCAAAACCCCTCGGGCGTGCGACGATGCGTGCACGTATAAACTTCGCTTCTGCGCGCCACAAAGTGCCCACTCAATGTTGCTATACTTGCTCCATTACATCGTATTGTTCCTCGAAAATATCTCAATTCCTCCAAAGAAAACGAGTGGAATAATTCATTCGATTAATCCCTTAATTTCAATGATTAATTGCATTTCCTCTGGATTCCAATAATTTCGAGGTAACTCAGACTCAAATGATCCATAATTGATGCCGCACCCAATTAATCAACATTATCACAAGCTTTACGTTTAAAAAAATCGATATTTATTAACACTTAAAAAAATGGAGTAAAAAAAACAATACTTGAGGTAAAACAATAAAAAATATCGAATTTCCATGAACTTTGTCTCTTTAACGGATAAAAAATTAACCGTGACATTTCGAAACGAATACATTGCACTGTATGAGCTCGTCTGATCGACTCACCTCCACTTTTCTCTCGTTAACAAATCCCTGAATAAAAAAAAAGGAACATGCCAAGGAAAAAAACGGAGAAAAGTGAATAAAAATGTAACTGCTTAGAAAAAAATTGACGTTAACAATGCGTGACGGTTGGTGCAAAAAATCCACTCTCTAGATGTATGAAGTCAAGAGTCGAGTGACGATGAAAAAAAAAAACGCAAACAGACTTGGGAAGGTGGCTTTTTTTTTACAATATCTTCGGCAACTTTTGAGGTGAAAAGTTGGAATTGAAGAAAAAAATCCCCTTTAACGGGGGAAAAATTGTGTCGAGTGTATCGGTGATGCCTGATTGACGTTTGAATGTTTCACATGCATATAAAGTTGGAGTCACCCTCGCGCGTACCAGGTCCCACCCCCCGGAAGCTCCCAGGGGCATAACTGTTGTAATTTAACGAGCTGCACTTTTTTTTTTTTTTTTCATCATTTCATATTTTTTGTTACATGTTCCTTTAGTTGATTCGGGGGTTTTTTTTTTTTTTTAAATACTCGGCTGCACGTTGGAGCGAAATGCGATCAGGCGAGAGTTGGTGAAAGTGCACGTCAGGAGAAACGTCAAGGAACAGGAAGAGAAACGAAATGGGAATTGAGAAGAGCAGAACAAGAGGGTGAAACCGTTGAATTTGAATAGACTCCCCATAATAATTTCACGATTTTGTAAAGTGTTTTTTTTCTCTTGGTTCAACGAAATTTGAGATGAAAACGATTTTTGGGTCAATGAACTTGTTTAATTTTCAGTCATTGTGATTTTTTTTATAAAATTCGGGATTTCCTGAGAAATTGATACAAAGTCACTTCAATATTTTCTCAATGATTTAATTATTTAAAATTCTTGCAAGATTGACTGAATAATTAAAATCATTTTGAATATTGTAATTTTCATAAAATTAAGTATTAAACTACAAATGACAGATGAGAATGAATTTAATTATTAAAAGCATAGTTTAAGTATGTAAATCGATGGTAAGGTCAGACCTGAGAGGGGCTGAAGAAAATGAAAATAAGAGTGAAGAAGAGGCATTACCAATGGAGACTCTTCTACCAAGTCCCCTTGGAAAGAATACATTACACGATTCCTCTTTCTCCTTCAAGTTATCCACCCTTCTTACTCCATTCTCCACTTTTTATTTCCACCCACTTTGTCTTCGTCGTAGCAAACAAGAGCCAAACTAAAAGGGAATATCGAAATTCCAATGGCGCAACAGCCGTAAGACGATTTTAATTGAATTCTAAATTGAGGAACCAAACCTCGACGGATATCCACTCGAGGCGATATTTTACGGCTCGTTCAATTATCCTTTTCGCCTTTTTTTTTCGCTTAATTCTCGAGAGGATATCCATCGGTGATTGGGAATAACAATTGAGGATAAACTGGCAATTTCAACTTTTTAATCTAATTCACTTCACTCTTCCTCTATTATTTTCCAGGTGAATAGAATAACTGATATTACAAAAAAAAAAAAACACAGACACGCTTCACTATTCCATTATCCATTGTAAAAAAAAAGGTATAAAAAACCGCAGTAAAAAAAATACCCCCAATATATCGACTGACATTTACTCGGTCCAGCGAGTTGTTGTCTCTTTCATTCAATCCTCGTTTTTATTTCCACATATTTGCAGACAACCGAACAATGAGAGTGTATCGAGAACAGATAGAGCCTCATTGTTCGGTATGGTCCATCCAAGTGTGGGGCCAGCCCCGGGGGGAGTGAACAGGATAAAAAAATTCCCAATCGGTATTTTTTTTTTCGTGTACTTTCCTTTTTTTTGGGGTAAAGACTCGAGAACTCGATTATTAGGGATGAAAAAAGGTGGAGAATCATTCAATTGCTTTCAATGCTTTTGAATTATTCTATTAATTTGATTTTTTCCTTTTTTTTTTTTTAATTAAAAGAGTGTTTCTGAGTATTATAAACCGTTCATACACGAATATTATCAGTGAAGCAGTGGCATGAAACTGACGCATTTGACACGTCACTCTTCCAGACAGTGGATACAAAATGAATAGCACAGGATGAGTATCACAGTTATATTCCCTTCTCATTGAAAAGCCGCGAGTTATATCATTCTCACATTTATAAAGCCCGTCATCGTCAACGCCACAGTGAAAGGGGTATTATGCTCTGATAATAGACGTAGTCGATCCATAGTGAGTCACTGAATGAAATCGAAACTGCCGCGTGTTTTTTGTTGGAAAAAGAAAGTACACTCTTCAATGAAGTATTAAAAAAAATGAAAAGATTTCCATTATCCTGAAATTCAGGGAAATTATAATTTCCTGATGAATAAAGGGAATTGAAAGTGAATAAAAGAACTCTTCGTTTGGATGAAAATCGTTTTCTCAATGAATTTTTCAGTTTTACAGTGAAAATTTGTGAAAAATGGTTAATGTTATATCAAACTCACGTGATTCTAATAAATAAAACCAAAGTATTATAATAATTGTCTCAATTACACGAGAAAAATGAAAAATTCACTTATTTTTTAAACTGAAATCATAAGAAATTATGCATTAAATTAAGCACCATTTTGAACACTCGCCAAGTACTCATTGTACTTTTTCTCTTGCGCCTGTTGTAATTTTTGTAATTTCTTCAATTGTCCCTTGCTGATTTCCTTTCCCTCTGCATCGTGCGTTGGTAAGCCCTTATCATCGAACTTCGAGTACTTATCCTTCTCCAATTTAAACATTTCAGTGGGAGCTATTTTCTTCTGTGCCTCTTTAGCAGCACTTGCTGCAGCAGCCTCCGCCTTCTTCCGCTCCTTCTCCGCAGCTTTTTCCTCCTCCAGCTTCTTCTTAGCCAAACGTTCCCTCACCAAATCCTCACGATTCACCAACTTTATCCTACAGGTACCACTCTCATCGTCCTCCAAACGTACACCAACGTTCGGTAATACTTCGTCACGCAGTCTATCACATTCTTGAAGAATATCATTAGCCTTAATTAATTTAGCATGGCCACGTATTTTCTCACGAAAATCGCCAAGAATTTCCAAATACGGTAGGACAGTTTCCTCGGTATTAATATTCGTGGATTCACTGTCAATGGGAAAACCAATACTCTCGTTCGCCGAGGAGATTGCTCCGAAAGTCGTGAAGATCTTGGTGATGTAGACAGCAATGTCACGAAGCAGAAGAGTATTGGGGTCGTTTGTTCCTTTTGTGTAGACGTTGCATTGTCCAACGAGGTCTCTAATTACATCGAGAGCTGTTCTCGTGTCGATGTTGTCGCAGAGAGCAACGTGAACTGCGTCCTTTGCACCGCAGAATCTTCTATTGAGCTCAAGCTCAGCCGTATTCCACTTGCTGAAGGTCTTCAGCGTTGTGCCGGATCCCAGGGATCGTATTCTGCACTTTACATTGAGGAAGAATTCATTCAGGAACTTTTCATACTGCACTGCCATGTCCATGGTATTATCACTATAATCCAGCGTGTCCTTCCAAGAATGAAGCAGAAATGCTAGTCTCAGTTGTCTCGCTGTGTGCTTCTTCAGTGCCTCTTGAATCGTGATGAAGTTCTTCAGGGACTTGGACATCTTGCATCCTGAAATTGTCAAGTGTCCCGAGTGCAGGAAGTATCTTACCCAATGGGAATTATCGAAGTAGGCTTCTGCCTGGGCGAGTTCGTTATCGTGATGAGGGAATTTAAGGTCTACACCACCTGTATGAATGTCTAGGCTCTCTCCGCAGATTGCTGATGCCATTACTGAGCATTCAATGTGCCAACCGGGTCTGCCTTTGCCCCAGGGACTATTCCACCAAGGTTCGCCGGCTTTTGAGGACTTCCAGAGGGCAAAGTCTGTTGGTGATCGTTTCTCTGACAGTCGCTCTTCTGATATACATAAATCACCTGAAAAATTACAAAGAAGAGAATAATTAAACGATTTTCTGGTGAAGTAGAATATTAAAAAGAATTATTCAATAGTCTTCTTACCTTCACCCTCTTGGAGACTAGAGGCATCTCCATAAGCCTCTGGTACCAGTTTAGCATAGTGATGATTCTCCTTTCTATCAAATCCCCCAACGTCAAAATAAACAGAGCCATTGCTCTCATAAGCTAGTCCACGATCAACAATTTTTTGAATATACTCTATAATCTCTGGAACGTATTCACTGACCCTCGTCAACACATTTGGTCTTAAGACCTGTAAAAACACCGTTTAAGTCTCGTAAATGATAAGATAGGCCAAGTTGTAATGAACTTCTTACGTTCAGAGCATCCATATCTTTGTGATACTCCGCCTCCCAGTGTTGCGATAATTTATTGAATATTGCGTTCTCTGTTACTGAAGCTCCGGATTTCTTGTCCAACCATTCGGAGAGAGGATCTCTGGCTTCACTCAGCAGAGTCTGAAATAAAAGAATAATTATGTAATTGCAGGAAAACTCAGGAATCCACAATTTTCACAATTTCAATGCTCATTACCTCCTGATATTCTTTCATCTTCAACTCATCTCCACTCTTAACAGCTTTCTCAAGATTCTCCACAGCTAATTTGACCTTCCCCAACATTCTCTCCAACATAACTCTCTTATCAGCATCATTCGTATTTCTCACGGTTGCTTCAAATGCTGACATGACATTTTTAGCATCCTCCAATACTGTGTCAAGTGGGTTATCTTCAGCCAAGTATTTTTCATACAGATGATTTTGTCTTGCACGTTTGATTATTTTATCATCGATATCAGTGATGTTCATAACGTAGAGGACATCGTAGCCAAAGTAGTCTGATAATACTCGTCGTAGAATATCGAAAGATATGTAAGATCTGAAAGGAATTAATTCAATGAGACGTTTTGCTTGAGGATGATGCAATTGTTTACACAATAATCATAATGTTGTGATGAATCAATGAATTTGAAAATTGAGAGGAATTTATTTCATTCAAATTACCTGGCATGTCCCATATGTGATGCATCATAGACAGTTGGTCCACAGCTGTACCAGAACACTCGATTTCCATGCTGTGGCACAAAATCCTCTTTCTGGCGTGTCAAACTGTTGTAGAGCTTCAAGCTAGCTCCACACTTTCGCACAGGTGTACTCCAAGTTGGTTGAGAACGTTTTGACATTTTTATGAAGCTTCTTTCTTTCTTTAATCACTGCAATTATGTATCACGTGTCACCTAATTAAGGAGAAGACGAGGATGAGACAAGTGGTTCAAAGAATTCAAGGAAAAACGTAAACTTCTCTTTATAACTCCATTTTCTCTTGTTTAATTGAAAGTTCTGTTGGATTTTTTTGTTATAAAATTTGGAAAAATTATGTACTTACCGCATGCGAAGTTTTTCCGGTGTTTTCCAAGCACTTTTCAGGTTCCTTATGGAATAGGTAACGTTGGGATAGGGTAAACTGTGTTCACTGATGATGTTCATTCTGAAATTCGCTCCAAATGCATCACAACTCTTACCAAACTTGGAAAACAATTTTTTTAACAATTATACGGAAATTAAATTGAAAAATGTGAATAATTCATTTTTACCTTTGGAAATACGTGAAAATGATGGGAATTAAGTGCAGAGCTTTGGATTTTTGTTTAAATAATTATTTAATCTCGTTTTTAAGTAGTGGATGTAATGATTATTGATTTTATGAAGTTGGCAAGCTTTTCTCTACGCCATGTTCATAGCACAGCGAGGCCGAACCCTTCTGGCCCGGATTTTACTTGTGTCGAAACGTGGAAAGAACAATCACGATGCAAGTGCCTGCAGTTTTTATGGATTTACCCCCTGAGGATCAGGTAAATTATAAATAAAGAAGTTTTATTAATCTGTAAACTCTTTCAAAATTATCTCTTTTAACAAAAATCTGAGGTACTTTCACTGGACTTTGTGATGAGTGGTCGTTGAGGTTAGGTTTCCGAAGCTGCTCCAATGTGTCAATAATTTTCACTCAAAAATTCAACATTCAAAGATCATTAATAATTATTTAATAAAAATTTATTTAATTAATTCATCTAATCCAAAAATTATTTTCAGGCTCAGGAATTAAGAATCTACTTCAAGAGCTTGGGTGCTGAAATAAGTGACGAGAAATCACCCCGTGGAATTGAGGACGATTTACACAAAATAATTGGTGTTTGTGATGCCTGTTTCAAGGAAGGAAATGAAGTAGAAATTGAGAATATTCTCAATGATATTGTATCAATATTAATCCACATTCCAGTGGAGCGTGCTGAGAATTTGATTCTTGCATTCTGTGAGAAATTGAAGAAAGCACAGGGACAAAAATTGGGGCTAGTCTGTTTGAAGGCACTGTGGCTTCTCTTCCAGTCGCTCGAGGAGAAATCACCGATGAGATATCATGTTTATTACAATCTCGTGCAAGTTGCTAGGAATGTGGACCAAGTCAAAGCTGTTTACAGTGGTGTTGAACAATTGAAGGAACAGTTCAAGGCATTCCCACCTAATAATGAACAGATGCAGAAGCTCCTGCGTTTGTTGCACGAAATTTTGCTCAGTTGTAAGCAAGGCGATCAAGCTGCAGCAGTGATGGTGGAGTTGTTGGGGACATATACAGCTGAAACTGCTTCAGAGGCACGTGAAGATGCCATGCACTGCATCCAAGCTGCTCTTGCTGACCCCAATACTTTCCTCCTTGATCCTCTTCTTGCATTGAAGCCTGTGAGGTTTCTGGAGGGTGAACTCATTCACGATCTTCTCCTCATATTTGTTCAAGAGAAATTGCCAGCTTATATACAATTCTACAAGAATCATAAAGACTTTGTTGAGCACACTGTTGGTGAGTATTTAGGAATAATTGGATTTTTTTCTTTATTTTAATTGAACGATGCTTTCAGGTCTGAATCATGAACAGAATATGAAGAAAATGAGGCTGCTGACGTTTATGCAACTGGCTGAGACAAATCCAGAAATGTCGTTTGAGACGATTCAGAGTGAGCTGCAGTTGGAAGAGGGAAATGTGGAGAGTTTCATAATTGATGGTAAATATTAAATGAAAATAGACAAATTAAATATCCCTGTGTTCCTTATTGAAAATTCTCATTATATTTGGAGAATTGTTGGGAATATGGGGAATATTAAATGAATCTATACTGGCTCAATGATTTTTTAATAATAATTGAGTTATCGAGTTATTCGACAAGAAGAACCATTATTAATTCTTTTAAATTAATTTTAAGACGAGAATTTAATATAATGATTCTCTTTTCAGTTCTGAAAACTAAATTAGTTCGTGCACGTATGGATCAAGCTGGAAGGAAAGTTCTCATCTCCTCCACAATGCACAGAACCTTTGGTAAACCTCAATGGTTACAATTGAGAGATCTTCTTGTTGCATGGAAGACGAATTTATCAGCTGTTCAAGATGGAATGAAGTCAGTGGCATCAGCACAGATGGAAATTGCATCGAAAGGAAAAACCCCATTGGCTCACTGATAATAGTTTAATTTCTACACTTTGACAGTGCATTAAATGAAGAAATTAAAATTTCTTTAATTATTCGAAGAAGGAGAAGAAGAAAAAAAAGGAAACGTGACATTCCATCATCCAATGTCACCAAGAATTTGAAGATCAGCTCCATAATTTTTTATTCACTACTTCCACAGTTAAATTCAACATAATAAATTAATGGAGAACAGTTTTTGTACAGAAAACCTTGGATTTCATCAAACAATAAAATAAATTAACGAAAATCAATTATCTCAATTGAATTTATTGTAAACAACAGGATACTACATTTTGTATTTCCAATATAATGAAAAATATTTACACTTTCTGGATTTTTTCTTTGAGAGAATCGTTTGAATCCTCTTTCAGCACTCTTTTCCCAGTATTCTGAATAATCCCATCATTTTTATCTTTATTTCTGCTCTCTTCTCTTTCACTGAGGACTTTCTGATAATCTTCTTCAGATAACAACGTTTTTCTCATTTCTTCATACACTTTAATGTTTGGTAGGATAATAGCAAAGTATCCACCCTTGTGAAGCTTCTCTTTAATCATTTCTGGATTTTCAACGAGTGCTTCATTGACTTCAATCAATTTACCCATCATGCAGCATTTGATATTCCATTTCTCCCCATTATCACAAGTTATTATACAAATATTCGAACTCTCCTGTAAAGGCTGAGCTCCATGTTTTCCCTTTCCTGAGACTTTGTTCGCAGCTCTGTCCAATTTTTCAGTGACTTTGAAGCTTATACTCTCGATTTTCATTCCTTCCTGAAGAACTGGATGACTTGGTGCAAGAGTCAACATGCAGATACGATTACTGTGGATTCTTATGCAAATATCGTCTCTTGGTTTTTGTACATTAACTTTGTAAAAAGGGGTGAAGTAACGATCTGTAACACTAGCCAGTTCTGTGTCCAATGGAACCTCGTCGAGCATGTCAGTTATTTCATTGTCATCTGGGAACTCAAAGCCATCGTCCTTAACATCAATCCCATTGTCATCAAGACAATTAATTGATTCTATTTCTGTCATTTTTATTAATTATATTTTTTAATTATCCTCGTCTTTTTTTGCTTCTAGTCGTTCATGCAATTTTTGTTGCTTCGATCTGGATTTCTCGTAGTTTGCTGATGCTAAATTTATTTTCTGGAAATTAATACAATGAGTAAATTGGGAATATTGTAAAAAAAAAAGGAATCATGATAAATTCTCACGTTTTGTCTCAGACACTTGGTTAATGCCACGTGGAATTCACTGCACTTTCCAAAAGCCCTTCCTATTGGATGCTGAAACAAAATAATTATTGAGAATTCATTCATTCATAAATAACGAATATTTATTAATTTATTTTTCAGTGTTTTCCTTACTTCTCTCTCACAGTCCTGGATTTTCACGAAGATTGGGTTGCAGGCAGAATGATGAATCGGAAGACGCATGTACTCGTTATCAGACATTCTTTTCCCAAACAATTCTTCACAATTTCTCCATTCATTAATAGTGTTAATTCATTTATTTCAATATTTTCCGCATTTACAGTCTCAACTTTGATTACGAAACACTCTTGTTTCGGTTTATGAGCACGAGGTTAGGTTTACAATAACCATATGTTTCTGAGAAACATGGAAGCTTCGTCCAATCAAATTGGAGAATCCAAATTTCACAATATTGGCAACAGTTGTTCTCGTAATTTCAAAATACCAAGAATTTTATTGAAATAATGAATTTTCATGTACAATTATCAACCCCAGGTTTCCGTTTGATACCGATTACTCTTCTCGAGTTGTCTTATAAGATTCTCAGCCTCTAGATCCTTTAAGCCTCCGAATTTAATACATAAATCGACGAATTCATCTCTCACACATTTCGGCATATTTTTGGAGCTTCCAGATAGATAAATTTGTCCGCCTTTCATTAATAAATCCCAGCACAATTCTCCATTTTTCCTAATGAGATGCTGAACGTATCTGCGAAGGAAAAACCTTATTAAATTTTCCTCCTATTCTCCAATAATTCTTAAAATAATTACGAATAATTTCTTTACTCACACTTTATCCTCCTGATCTCTCGAAGAAGCGCAGAAGATCCTCAGATTATTCTTATCAACCATTCTCTCAAAATCCTCCCGACAATGATAATCTTTCTCTCGATTCCTACATCCAAAAAACACCACTGCATTCTCCATATCACCTTCAACAGCAGCACGCTCCAATAAAACCGATCTGAAAGCAGCAATTCCAGTCCCTGGACCAATGAGAATCATAGGTTTACTCCAATCGAACTTAAACGTTCCCTTCTGCATCCAACAGACGAATTCGTCCCCTTTCTCCAGAGAGGCCAGCCAATTGGAGCAGAGACCAAGTCTAGGCTCCATCAGCTTCGTCTTATACCTAACAACAGCCACCAGTAAATCAACTTCCCCGGGAGTGTACTTGTTGCTGGAGGCTATGCTAAAAGCCCTGGGTTTAATCGGCACCATGACCTCAAACAGAATCTTCTCGTCCATTCTCCTAGAAGTATGAGGAAAATCCCTCAGAACTTCAACAATATTCCTCCTCGGTCTGTTCACATAACCGTAGAGTTCTTCTTGCCCAATTGCGGTACTGAATTCAGTCAACTTCTCTTTTTCTAATTCATTGTCACTTATCGATGCTAAAACCTGCATGGTTGATCTCCTGGGTTTATAATTGAGATCCCAGTACTGCTCGACGATTTGTTTGAGGGTGACTGGACGTTTTAGGCAGTGTGGCAGCTTTATTTCTTTTTCAGTGATGCAGAGGAGAGTCTCAGGATGCAGAGGAATGTCGTGTTCCTTCAGGAGTTTGAAGAAATTGGAGACTTGTGTAGGAGAATTCTTAGGCCTGACGTAGAGAATATCTCCTGGTTCATAATCAATGTCTTTGATGCTCAGTTTGATGAGTCTAACGTCTTGGAAGTGGTCCAGGGCTGTTGTCCTCTGATTGTCGATGACTGTTGCCAGTTTTAAGTGTTTATTCACCTCAAGTTCGTCTCTGTGGATGTCTCGACTTCTAGAATCTGTTTTTGTTGAGTCGAGAATGGAAATGCTGAAGCGTTCTATGAATTCAGGAGTTTTCAGAGGCATTAAGGGAATATTTAAAGAATCGGAAATGATTTTCCAGATATTTTTTATCCAAGGCTCAATCGTCGCATCAATGCCCAAATCATGCTGATCATCAGCCAGTGCTATTGGGAGAATCTCCTGTCCTCCCAATTGCGAGAGTCTTTTAGATAACTTCTTGGCAGCAAAATTGTATTTCTCGTAGGAACTGTCACCCAATCCCAGTACTGCGTATTTCAAGTTCTTTAGGAAACTTTGAGGAAGTGATTTACGCAGTAGGAATCGCCAGAATTTCCTCATGTTTGAGGGTGGATCACCTTGGCCAGTTGTTGATGCGACGAAAATCATCAGCTGTTCCGAGGAAAGATGATGGATCTCGTAATCGTCCATTGCGGTTACAGAACAGCTCAGACCATTCCTGAAATAAAACGAAACTCTTTTTTATTCATTCCTATTGAAATAGTTGTATAATACAATGTAACTCGTTTTTTTTTTTTTCATTACTGCAATCACATTGTTTATAGTAATAAAAGAAAATAACCTTTTGGCATTTTTCCAAATTTCTTCGGCAGTGTCTTGTGCAGTTCCTGTCTCACTTCCATAGAGTACAGTAATATTAATCTCTTCTCTCGTCATTCTCAACTATTTTTTCTCACCTCTAAACTCACAAAATCAAATGATTTTTTTTTTCTTCTCTTTTTTGAGAAAATCATGAACTCCACTTACTGATAATGAATAGTATCATGTGACTCAGGCACAATTTCGATTTATCGATTATTACTTAACATTGGATGAAAATCGTGACAGTTACCAACTCAATGAATTTTTGAAATAACAATAAATCATCTTTACTCTCTTCTGTGTCTCCATGAATTTTTGTTAGTTCGATAATGATGAAAATGACAACAATCACGCAAACTGCAGATCAAATGTCAAGGATAAATTGTCTAGGCTAAGTCCCATTTGGCCGTGCTCCCGGGATAGTTATAAATAAATAAAAATTCAAAAATTTATACGTAGAAATAGTTTTTGATGTGTGCAATTGTGTCATAACGTCCTTCAATAATTCAATTGCTCTTCAATCATCATCGATAACAAGTTCATCTGAAAAAGTCAAATAATCCAATTAATTAAATCCCGAAAAATCACTAAAAAAAAAATTGAATTAATGAGAAAAAAAATCTCAAACTGAGGAAACGGAAGCTGAATTGTCGCGCACTTAACGGTTAATTAAAAATCAAAACGAGTCAATTAAATATTTCAAGGTTAGTCCAACGATTTGCAGGGTTACATAATAATTAATGTTGTATCCACTGTTCAGTCATGCTTTTCGTAAAAAAAACGTTTATAAAAACATAAATATGTGTGCTTCATTCTTTGGTACACGTGGGCGTTTAAATAAAGAGCAGTGAAAAAAAAATAGAAATAAAATCCTCACATCCAAATAAAATACACGAGACTCCATTCAGTTGGCAGGACTGCGAAAAATTGTGTTTTTTTCTTGTGTATGTGTGTGCCTGTTGTGTGTGGCTGCTGATGACTGTCAAAACCTACTTTCCTATTCTCCCGAGAAGCGCTCTTACGTTTTACCACTCGGTTAACAAACTGAAAATCCTATTTTTTTCTTCATTTTTTCATTTAATTTAGCACCTACGAGGCCAAAGAAACATTATGACTAAGTGTGTGAGAGTGAGAGAGTCTAGTTAGACGTGAGATTGATGGAGAAGGTGAGAGTGTTATACATATGAATTATTATTATTTTTTATTTCAATTTCTGCCAACAGTATAAAAAAAAGAAGAAATAATACAGTGAATCAAAATGAAGTAGAGAAGAGAGAGAGAGAGGTGATGAGAAAATATGGTTTTTGTTGTGATTAACGTATCGTTATTTGGTTATTTCATATCAGGTGAATTACATGCGTACACTGACGATGCTGAAGAGAGATTGTCATTCTGATAAATGCTGCGTTGAAACGTGAGTTTAAATCAGACACTGGGAATAATAGAAGAAGATAGAGAGAGAAAGAAGATTGAGAAATCATTGTTATTAAATGGTGTGGTGTTATTGTCACGTTTAGGCATGAGGAGTCGTCAGTGGTGCTAAATAAAATTTGGTGCGTTTATTGTATTATTTCTGGTGACTTTAATTTATTTAATTAATTCAATGGAGATTTATTGTGCGTGACAATAGCCTGTGAGTATAGGCACAGGTTGAAGGGATTAATAATTATTGCCAGGTTGCCCGTATGCAATGATACACTAGTTCAATTTACAATTTTTTTTTCTTCTCTCCACGGATTACATATTAAACTTTCTTGCTACCAGTGTGTATGTACACGTAAGTTATGGTTATTTATTTGATGTTTTATTGCTTTATTTTTGCCTTCAAATGGAGTAATGCAGTTTTTTTTAAATTTTCATTACAGGTATCAGTGACACTACTTTATTTGGGCTTCCTGGCAGTATTGTTTGGTGATATTTAGGAAAAATTCAATAGGATGTAAAGATATCCCAGTCTTCATTATTATAGTAATTCAATTAGTTGGATAATATTGAAATTTTTTCATTGAGAGAGAGAGAGAAAGAAAGAGTCATAGGTATGGATTTCTTTTTTTATTAGATTAATAATTGATGTTCTGAGGATTGATGATTTGAGAAAATGAGGAGTTTGTAAAGTATCAGTGCATTATGTGAAAGTTCAGAGAAATTTAGGACTTCCTAATGTGATTGCGAGTATTTTTACATTGAGAAGAGCATCTGATACTTTCATTCTCTCAGTTAATTAAATGGATGAGGATTAATTATTCTTCTGCATCAAACGGAAATTCTTCTTGTCAATAATTAACAATTGTTTGCCTCTAATTGTCTTTTCTTCTGTCTCAGTCCATCAGTTAATCAATTAATTTGTATTGAAAGAATTAATTAATATAGAATGTATTAAAAAAATTCCAGATATCACTGAGAAAATGAGTGGCAGACTTGAAGAATCCCAGTCAAAATGGAACTGCGAGTACTGTACGTACGAAAATTGGCCATCGTCCTTGAAATGCACAATGTGCAGAGGTGCAAAGCCATTATTGGGCGAAGATATTTACAGATTACGTGATCAAAGTCCCCAAAGATCTAATGTAGCATCTGGCCCAGTATCATACGGTCCATCAACAGACACATACAATTTAAGTCCACAAAATTACAGTCAAAATTTACCATCAGGTGGTAAATGGTCCTGTGATGCATGCACATATTTAAATTATCAAAATGCAACACGTTGTGTCCAATGTAGTACACATAAGCCAGCTAATCACACTCAATCGATAAATTCAGCATCGAATTTACATGAACATTTAGCACCACTTAGACTGGGTGATCCACCACCACCTCCAAATTCTGGACAAAATACACCAGTAGGTAATAATTTATCACAACCACATCCAGATAAATGGTCATGTTACGTATGTACTTATGAGAATTGGCCAAAAGCTAGTAAATGTATTATGTGTGGTCATCAAAAAGACAAGGATAAACGTGAGAATAAAACAATAAGTACTGGATTAATACTACCGAGTCCAGAAAGAGAGCACAATCAGAGAGGTGGATTGCCATCACCACCACAGTCATACATACATCAAGCACAGCGTGATGATAATCTTGCTGGTGCAAGAAGAAGCTCGCACCGTTACGACAGCCGAAACGACTGTTTACCATCGCCACAGGGTCCCAATGATGTTGATTATGAGAATAGACTGAAACAATTGAGACGCAACACTGATTGGTGTTGGTTAAATGCCTGTTTGGGCATTGTAGAGGGTGATAATTCACCAGTAGAAGCTTATTTGGCCAGTGGAGGTGATCCAGCACGTCAATTGACGCATTCCGAGGTTTTATTATTAAACAGAAGCAGTGCCTTCGATGTAGGACATACACTCGTTCACTTGGCAATAAGATTTCAACGTGAAGATATATTAGCAACATTATTATCACAAATTGAGGGCTCTGGATCTGGTATCAAGAGAGTACCAAGCTATGTAGCACCAGATTTAGCTGCTCAGATACGTAGACACGTTACTAATAGTATTCGATTGAGAAAGGGCACATTTCCATGTTATTTTGTAACTGATATGGCAACTTTTGCATTGCCAGCTGAGGTTGAAGACTTACCTAGTGTTGTACAAGAACAGATGCTGGAGGAATTGTTGGATCGTGAGGCACAGCAACAGTTGGAGGGTGGTGATGGTGAACCACCGGCATTAAATTGGTCGCTTGAGATAACTGAGAGACTTGGTAGTCGGTTACATGCATTATGGAATAGATCAGCTGGTGATTGTCTCTTGGATTCTGCTATGCAGGCAACGTGGGGAGTTTTTGATAGAGATAATGCACTGAGACGAGCGCTTGCTGATTCTCTGCAGCAGGCGGGTCAATTGTGAGTTTAGCATTTTTTTCTGGCTTTTATTTAGCTGAATAAGCGGTTTTTTTCATCGATTCATTGTCAATTGCAGCTTTTATCCACGCTGGAGAGAGTATGAAGCATCACAGGCGTCTAGAATGTTAGATTTTACACTTGAAGAGGCTCAATGGCAGGACGATTGGGAAAATTTGCTAGCCACAGCAGCTCAGCCAGGCAGTGCTCTAGAACAATTGCACATATTTGCACTTGCTCACATATTGAGAAGGCCTATTATTGTTTATGGTGTTAAATATGTCAAGAGCTTCCGCGGAGAAGATATAGGTAATTATTATTTTTTAATTAATTGTCTGAGGATTCTTTTAATTATTTTAAATAATCGTTTATATTTTTTATTAGGCTATGCGAGATTCGAGGGTGTCTATCTACCATTACTGTGGGAGCCCTCATTCTGCATTCGTTCACCAATAGCACTTGGCTACACTCGCGGCCATTTCACAGCCCTTGTACCAATCGAACCATACGCATCATCAAGATTATCACACAGCGGCGTTGGAGTTGGTGGTGGTAATAGTCCAATGCAGCAATTACAAATACAGATGCAAACTACGTTTATGCCACTTATGGATAGAGAACGTAAATTATTACCGATACACTTTTTGAGCCCAGAGGAAATTGGAAGAGAGGAAACAATATTGAAACAGTGGTTAGATGTTTGTACCACTGAGGGTGGAATACTCGTTGCACAGCAGAAATTACATAAACGACCACTGCTAGTAGCACAAATGCTAGAGGAATGGCTCAACCATTATCGACGATTAGCGTAAGTGGTAAAATGGGGAAAATTTAAATTATTTGGGGGAAATAAAGATAATTTATTGTTAAAGAGCTTGCACATTTTTTTTTTAACGATTATAATTTTTCTTTATTTTGAAATAATATTTGTGGAACGGTTTAATCAATTTTAATTAATTAAAATTCATATTTATTCTTACAGTCAGATGAATAATGCACCATTCGTGCGGCCGGCAGTACTCCAGGACTACAGTAGTGATGGTGATACTGAGGATGAATAACGTCCGGCTGGTGCAATTAATTAATTCTAAATTAATAAAACAAGTATTTCAGGGGGTGAGCATACGGTGATTTTCACAATTCTCTTACAATTTATATGATTTTTCTTTAATTTTATTTTTTTCTATTCATTATTCGCACTATGCAGGGTCTCTCAAACGATCTCCCAAAGTTTATTGAGATAAAATGAGTAAACAAAATCGTTGCAAACAATAATTACAAATGATATTTAATTAGGAATCTTATTCTTTTCTCTCGTATCCACTGTTATCTTCACGTTGAAAGGAAAAAAAACGCAAAATCCATAATGTATCATAGCACAGATTATAATCGGTGAGCTTTGGTCCTGATTGATATCTCAAAATAAGAAAAATTGAATCCCTATTGATTCACATCACATTGGTCATAATGAAATCAAGCTTATTATTTATTAATTTATTCGATATTATCAAAGATGAATATTTACGAGTGTTTATTATTTTTTCATCTCTTCAATTTTCGCTTCTCTCTCTTCTTTTGGTTCTTTTTGAGTTGTTTTTCATTTTTTATCTTGTTGTAGCATTGGGGATTGGGAAAAATTCAGTCTAAGGTCTACGATAAGTTTTATTGTGTTAATGAAGTGAAAAAAAAAACATGAGGAATACATTGAATTAGGGTAAATTAGGTGGTAAATAAGTGGTACACACACTTGTGTGCAGAATTTTACATTTTTTGAAAAATTTAATCTTCGAAAATCTAAGAAACAACAATAAAAAACAGGTTAAATGAAATAATTGATACGAAGAAAAGAAATCGTCAATTATTTGTGATTCATTCCGACGATTTGTTATGTAATATCAATAATTTCTGTTTATTGGTACTGAATTGAGGATCGTAATGAAAAATTAAACAAATACTGTAGATTTTTTATGCAGCCTCTCTCTCCCTCTTTCACTCTGTCGCAAAGTAAAATCATAATTTTACTAAAAAAAAAAACTGTAATAAATGAATTTTAAAGTTAACAAAATAATGTCGAAGACTTCTATTCGAGAGAGTTCAGGCTTGTGTTATATATAGATCATAAAAAGTGGATACAACGATCCTATGATTTAATTATTAAATTTTAAATACTGAATTAAAAGAAATTTTAACAAAAATGCTGCGTTAGAAATGGCTTCCATAGTAGAATGCCAATTTGCGTGATGAAATTAATAAGAAAAGAGATGAATCGTTATTAAAAGAATTTCGTTGGAGCTGAATGAGTAAAGAGAAATTAATAATAATTACAAAACAAAGGAAAAAGATATATTAATAAAACGATTTAAGCAGCTGTGAAGTGATAGAGCTTTTGCAACAAAAAAAAAAAAAAAAAAAGTAATAATTTGGCAAAAGCTAATTAATTTAGGTGTAGTTTTTAACTAACATTTTAGGAAAGATAATGTCCATTTTTCGGGTACGACTTTGAAAATAAATTCTCAGAACAAAAAGAATATAAAAATTTGGCAATTGCCAAGATAAAATGATGAAACCCTAATCAAAAAAGTACAAAAGAAAAAAATCACGAAAAGAATGCAAAATTCAGTTTAAACAAGGAAGAAAAAAAAAACAAAGTTGACAAAAAAAAGAAAGAAGAATGAAGCTTTGAGATGATTTTCGTTTTTAATGATGTTACTGTCTGCTTCGATCCTCTATTCTTTTTTTCCTCTCTCCGATAATGGAAACGAAAAGATAAAAAAAAAAAGAAAAAACATTTATTTTCTCTCTTGAACCTAGCTTCTAGTCCATTAGCACTGTCGTACTTTTTTCAAACACATAAAAGGTGATTTAGCTGTATAATTGAACAGAAAATATGAAGAATTTAATGAATGAAAGAATGAGAAAAGTAACAATATATTATTATAATAAATGAAGTGGAAAATTTAACGTTAATGCAAAAATCATTTGGCATGTTTTGTGAATGGGATGAGAGGAGTTTTGGAGGACGAAAGGAAAAAAGTAATATTTCGTGTCTGGGATTGTTAATTCAATTCCATCGATTCCCTTGGGATGTATTCGTACCTAGCTGTTAATTCATTTTAATTAGTTGTGAATCTCGGACAGATGAATCTACATCACGACGTTGTTTTTTTGCCCCCCTCCGCGTTAGATTAGTAATTAAAAAATAATGATAACATAATTGAGGAATTTAAAAAGAAAGGAAGAAAGAACAATTTAACAAATAAAATAAAATGAATGGTAAGAAAAAATGAACGTTTAAACGGTGAAATTCCGAATTTAATCCGATAATCGTATGGAAATAGTGAAAAAATTGAATTATCGGATGTTGCCACATTCTTTTTCCTTGGCACGTGATAAAAATAAGAATTTTAAACGAGAAAGAAAAGAAAATTTAATTGGGAGAATAGAAATCTATATTAATATAGAATATATGAAATGGATTATATTGAATAATATATGGATGTAAAATAATTCAAAGTGACAATTGATTTATTTATATCAATGTTCTTTAATTAATTCAAATTTTATTATCATTTGTTTCATTAATATTCTTTTATTAGGGAAATTGGGGGTAAAATGGACATTCTGATTGAACGGTTTGAGATAACAATTTTCTGATGATTCCATTGAAAAGCTGAGATGATTTTACATAGAAATCAATTATCAAAATTGATTTTTTTGAATTTTTCGATTTTTTTCCCAAAATTTGAAAAAAACTCAAAAAAATTAATTTCGACACATGTTTTCTGCCTAAAATTTCCTCAACTTTCCAATAAAATCACCAAAAAAATTCTATCTCCAACCGTTTAATCAGAATGCCCATTTTACCCTGATTTCCCCTATTATTCATTGAATGAGAATCGTTAAAGAAAATTATCATCCATCGATATGCAAATTCACTTAATTATTTGTGATTCAATCAACTGTTTCCCAATTAATTTGATTTTTTTTCCCCATTAATTATAATGTCACACTTAATTTAATTCTCATTGTCCAACGCAACATTAACGAGTAATTCTCTTTGATTTATCCTCAATCAATAGTTTCTCATTATTTGTATATTCTGTCAGTATTACCAGAACCTGGGATAACTTGTTTCATACGCAATATGCATAGGATATTGGAGTGCATTAGACAAACCAATTTTTCATTGATAGTGCAGAATAAAGTTTTTCCATCTAATCATAAAAGTATTTTCAAACTTCCAGTATCTAGACGTTTTTTTTTTTCAATTACAAAAATAAATATAAGCATTCTGCTCATTTATGAGGGATAGGGGCGATTTTGGGGCGTAAATCGGGCCACCAGCCAGTCTCAAATAGAATTGCGGGCAAAAGCTTTTACGTGAATCCTGCAGTAATAGACAGAAGAAAAAACTGAACAAAAGTTAAACGGCTCAGCCGTGAGATGTATGTGAACTTGGAATCTTTTTATTTTCACGCTTCTGTGTCGTCCGTTTCTTTTTCTCTCGTCGAGGATTTTAATCTCGCCACCTTCAGTCTCGGAGAAAAAAAATTGCGTGATACAATGCTACGAAAAATGAATTGAGCCCTGTGTTAGACGGATAGGGATGGAATAAAGGGTCGTTGCGTGTTGAGAAAAGAAAAAGAAATGAATATAGGTAGTATTGGCCAACATAAATTGGCGAAACACGTTTCGGTGTTTTATAGAGAAACATGGAGGAATGATACATCTTCTTTTTCATTTCGTGAAAATATTTTGGCAATATTTGTCTTGAGAAAGTAAATTGATGGGATTATTTCATGATAATGGGTCTTCTCATTGAATAATTTCTTTTTTAAATTCAATTAGAATGTCCATAAAAAAAAACATGTTAAAATTTATTCCTAGGTCTTCATCAGTAAAAAAAAATAAACTTTCCATTCACTATTTTTACTGAGTGCAATGAAGCCACAGTATTATGACTTTCTGGTGTGAACATTGACATGATCCATTGCGTCGTGGCCCAGAGGCATGAATGCTGAAAAAAGATCCCCATAAAAAATTTGATACGACTTTTTCAATAATACATCACACCAAAAGCGAGTGTCCCGATGCATGAATTTCACCCTCTATCTTCATGAAAAAAAAAAACCACCCCAATATCAAAATAAATTCTCTGCATTTCACGATAATCCCAGTAAACTCAACACTCATCACGAATAAATTCATTGACCGTTTAATGCACCATTCATCACAGAATATTTGAATTCTAATAAATTCATAGCTCAATGATAAATACCAGGAATTATTAAAATATTTGCATATCCCTGTTTTTCATCGATTCCTGATATCCAATACTGCATCCTGCTGCATCAATTGCTCTCATAAAGAAGCAATTGTGTCTATTACCATCAAAAAAGAGTAGTCACCACAAAATAAACTGAATCCTCTTTTTTTCATAATTAATGAGGTCACGCGAGAGAGATTTGCCTAGTCTTTGTGATGTGGCATGAGACTTCTACATGCGTGGTTCAATCTCTCCCCTCAATTTCAACATTTTCCATCTCGTGTTTTACATTTATTCCTCTCCGCTTATTTTTCCTTCTTTATTTCTTGACACCTAGTACTGTAGTATCGTGGAGCGTGCTCGACACCCCAACACTCACAGTGGTATCGTGGCTAATGGCTTGGTACTTGGGTTGACTAGCGGGTAGAACACACCGGAGACACTGCTAATTGGCCGGGCCTTCAGTGGCCTCTTTGTATGATGCTACTCTGTGAATATCTACCGTGGTATATAACATTGCCTATATTCTGTCTCTTGTGGTTGACAATAATTGAGTTAACCTGGATGAGAGGTGGTGAGGTGGTTATTCCAGACTATCTGGGTAATCCTCACAACTGTCAATTCTACTGGTACAATTTAAATGGTAACTTTATTCTTTATCGTTCGCAGGTTTGGAGGAAACGGCAAAGCTATTTGGAGCTGAGAGTTTTGAGGGAATTCTGGTATTTTCAGCCTCTTTTATTATGCTATATATTAAATTCCAAGTTAAATCGAATGGGTCCCATTCTACCCCATTTCCACCGAAATCCTTTCATTGCTATGCATGGAAACATCAATCGTTCCCGGAGAATCTTCAATTTTTTATGCCTCAAAGCACAAACAAGTGGGATGATGAAGAGAGTGGAGATTTTTTTTTTGAATATCTTTGAGAACGAGTTTTGTAACGAATTTCAGCACAAGGGTCGACTGATAAATTCTCGTAAATTCTCACTTTGGAATTGGATATTAGGGAGAGGAAATTTTAGGCGGAAAACATGTGTCGAAATTAATTTTTTCGAGTTTTTTGAAAATTCGATTTTTTTCATCCGGATTTTACGGGGTTTATCTTGGAAAAATTTGAAAAAAACACATTTTTGTGAATATCTTGGGTTTTATTGGTCGTAGCTTGAAAATTCCGATTCGAGGTGGAAGGTGAGCTCATTTGCGATGAATTCATGTGGTTTTAAAATTAAAAATACGTTTTTTTCAAGTACTTTTGGGGTGTTTTTTGAAAATCAGTTTTTCCACTATTTCGACACATGTTTTCCGCCTAATATTTCCTCAGCTTTCCAATGGAATCATCAGAAAATCGTTATCTCAAACCGTTCAATCAGAATGTCCATTTTACCCCAATCTCCCCTAATAATAGTCGTAAAATGATAAAGTTCAAGAAAGTCACAGATCCTTTCCCGGAATCTCCTTTTGTGGCTGTGAAATTCTTTACAAAAAGGTTCTGCCCCCAAATTCCAGTAAACCTCATCATTCACGAGCTATCGAGAATCTCGAGTCTCTTGAATAAAAAATCGAAAATAAAAAATCCCATCTCTCTCTCTCATTCAAACAACTCAGAACAATATACAATTCAATTTCTCCTATAATTAATTCCCCGATAGATTTCACTCCACCTTCATCCTTGATCTTGGAACTTGAAACTTTGGAAGTTTCAGCAAACTGAATGTGATCATACTCGTTAAAAGTTTCACCGCAGAAACTCCCATCGACCACGATAATTCAGAATGTTTCGGAATCTATAGAAAAAGAGTCAAAAATTGAAGATAAAGAAAGGAAAATAAACTGTACATGTAACTCGTTATAAAAATCCTCAATTCCCTCTCGAATTTCCCCAAAATCCTGTCTTCTGAATGTATAATTGGAGGTTTTGAGTAGCACGTGGCTGAGAGCAATTCAAAGTTCACCGTTCAAATCACGAGAGTGAAAACGTTGAATTAAGGTAACACACAGAGTCCCTTCTTGAGTTAGTTCAACTGTTATAACACAAGTTTTGTCAAAACTTTAGCCCCTGGATATATGAGGTTCAATCAGGTATCTCTAACTTGGTTACATCCCTTCCCTTTTATCTTAATAAAATAAAAATCTTTCTCTACCTTTTCTCTCTCCGTATTTTTCATTGTTAAAATCAGTGAATTTGTTGATAGATAAATACAGAAAGAAAATTCTAACTGTGATGTAAAAAGTTTTATTTTCTTTTTCTCTTTGGGATGTCCATTGAGACTTGATTATTGTTGATTAGTAAGTTTTGGGTGGAAACAACAATGTATGTGTCTCATGTTGACGATTCGATGAGACTGTAAGTGAATTTTATGATAATGAAAAATATTACAGAAAAGAGAATCTTCTACCTAAACTTCGTGCTATCACGATGAAATCCGTGTCTTATCTCCACTCACCTCTGAAACTACCAATAATTAGTGAATTCATCAAAGGATCTCAAACTGTCGTCGTCAGACTAACAATTATTCGGTCCAAGTATTGACGAAGTTACGTTGATTGCAGGTTGAACATTATTATTGAGTGCAGAAACAGGCATCAGGCCATGGTGTTCCTGGAGATACAGAGCAAGTACACATGTCAGTAAGTGCATGGGAATCAATTAGAAAGCAGAGGGAGTATCGTACACTGGCCTGTACGAGTTGCTAATTAACATACTCCAACTCTGCTATGCATTTGTGCTCGGAGCATTCACGTGAATGTATTGCAATTCTCGTGCACAAACTTGCATCAATTACTAGTTAAATGTACAACCACGGCGTTCATTCAGACTTGCTATGGCTGATCAGAGATTAATATACAGTGCTAAATGTTTGCATCTGTTTAATGAGAGACTAAACAACATTTCCTGATGTTCAGAAGCTTTGGAATTTTGTTGGAAAATTAATAAATCCGGGTTTCATACGTTTTCCAGGCAATTGGCGAATGCCTAAACAATGGAACCCTTGGTGAAAGCACATTGGTTCTACAGTCTCCGGATAATTGAGGAAATTAATTTGTGAAAAGGCAGAAATAGGTCAATTGTAATCTGAAGCTCAACTCTGTGATTTTTTTCACATTTTAATTAATTAAGGAATGAGGACGCAATTAACGTACAATTCATTCAATATATCTATATATTTGAATATATATATATATTTTTTTTATGTTTCTCGGGTTTTTTCTTAAAATATCTTTATTAATGTGCCTTGATCTCTGGCTGGAGGCCCTCAGATCAATATCTCATACTGACATTTTTTATTTCTTCGATATTCTCTACGTGACACTAAGGATCCGTAACAGGCATTCATTGTATCGACAATTCAGTCACTCGAAACTCTTATGCTCAATCAATATACATCTCAAATACACAGCTTGAATGTAAATATATTGTTATTATGTATTTTTTTATTTAATTTGTCGTGTATTGAGGGTTTGATTCGACCCTTTTGAAAATATAAGGATTTTTCTTTTGGAGATTTATTGTAATTCTAATTTTTCAGGGGGATCAATCATAGTTTTCACTTTGGTAACAAATTATAAAATAAAATATCTATTTTTTTTCATTGATGAAACAATTAATATCTTAAAATTAGTCTCTTTGGTTTTTTTATATATATATTTTCTCTTAATTCTCACATATTCCGTATACCTTAAGACACCAAAGTTTTTTTATATTCTTTTCTTTTTTAAGTACATAGATTAGGTCACTAGTCACTTATTACTAAGTAGGTACCTATTTTTTTTTTTTCACAAATACATAAATCAATGTATTCTTCAATTTTTTCTCCTTTTATTTACGTTTGATCTTATCGTTAATGATTGTTTCTCATTTTGTTTCATTTCAATTATTTTAATAATAATGATGGTAATAATAATGCAACTATGTGAACAAATGTGCGCATATTTCGTTTCTTTTTTTTTTCTCTTTAAATTATTTAATTAATTCTCACTTTGAATGACGAAAAATGAATGTAATTTTTTCTCTCTCATTGTCTGCATATAAAAAATGATTATGAAGCGTCATTTTTCTCTGGTAAAATTTTATTCAATAGATATCGATTAATTTCATTATTTTCGGGAGCTTTTTTTTCTTCATTAATTTGATAAATTAATTTTACCTATTACAATTATCACTATCAACGATACGTAAATCTCATATTTCATTATTTACAATTAATCTCAATTGATTACACTTAATTAACATCATTATAATAATTAATAAATTTATTATATACAAAATAGCTACAAAAAAAATAATTTATCTAAACGATAAAATGAGCGATTTAATTTGTTCTCCATTTCTCAATTGTGCAATTATAATTTAATTTCTCTATTGAAAAAATTCAGAAAAAATAAGAATGTGCTAGGAAGCTGTTTCTCAATTCTCAATTAACAAATTGTAAAGGATTACTTTCTCGCAGTAATTCTTTTTTCACTGCATCGGAAGCAAAAAAAAATGTACTCTTTAAACATTATCCGCAGGCGCAAGATTCCATTTTATCTCAACTTCCTTTATTTCCTCGTTTCTTCCCTTTGCAACCGAATCATCAAACGACCCCAACGTGTGTTCAACTTTTAGAAGCAAAGTGTCGTTAGAATGAGAATTCTCTTCTTTTCCCTTTTTTTTAAAACTCTGAATACATTCTTTTGCTCTTTCCAAAGTCTCACCCCTACCGGCGATAAGCGACCCCGAATCATAAGATTCTCCTCTTATTTTTTTCCCATTATTTTCCATCACATTCCTCCTATCAATAAAACATTTTTACCTTAGGTCACGAATTTTCCGCAAGGAGCTGACGAAAAAAAGAGGCGAGATAAACTGACACATCTGATGGTTATATGTGTTCTATTGATTTTTCTAATTATAAACGTTTGACGAACTCTCTCGTTTGTGGGTCTTTTGCTGTATTTTCGTGGAGTCTCGGTGCTCATCGTGATATTCTATCCGTTATTAATTACTTGATGAGAATATCTCAGGCTCTTCCCTCTCTTCCCAACATCAATCAGCCTCTGTTAAGCCTCCGTTAATCAAATAAAATAATTCAAATAAACCTCGAATTTTTTACTCTTGCATGTGATACAAATTCTCATTCCATTCATCATTCAACCGGAATAAAATTAAAAAAAAACCTTGGCACAAGTGCTTATGCACGTTCGACTGAACGAAGAATTCACCGGAGCTATAAACAATCCAGTCTCTTCATTCGTCACGTGATAAACTGGAGAATATGTTTGTTTGATCTAAAAAAGAATCTTCAACAGCTCCCAATGTCCAAATGATCAAATGCTTCCCTTCACTCAATCAGATAATCACATTTGATTGTGAGGCATCAATTGATACCTCTATATGCAAGCCTCTATGTGCACATTGGTCATTTCACTGGTACGTAACTGATTGTTGACATGTAATTCGGATGATGCATTACTATGTACGAGATCCTGCTTCCTATGAACTTGCCTGAGGTCACGTACTGGTGCTAATGCTGCACAGCAGCTCTCAAGTGTCTTACGAAATGCCGCACGAAATTCACGATTGAAGTATGCGTATATCAGTGGATTCAGGGCACTATTGAAGTAGCCAACCCAAAAAACAGCAGCAACTACGATTGGACTGCTCTGGCAGGTGTCACAGAGTGAGGTTATGACGTACCTTAAATCAGAATTAATGATTAATTAATAAATGAACACTATTTTTGGAATATCTTGGAAAATAATGGAGATATGAAAAAATTTATTGATACATTTTTTGTAGAGCAGAAAAAGAGCTACAAAAAAGGTATCCATGATTTTTTTCCTATCTCCATTAGTTTCAAAGATATTCAGCCATGAATTAATTAAACCTAGTTTATCGCTTCTTTTATTTCTTCAGGTTAAAAATCACGTGGTTAAACAGTGTCTAGACACGCTAACGATATCAATTTTTACCATTCCACGTTTTTTGGTGAGAGGGGAGAAAAAAAAGGCCTCGAGGGTAATTGAACTGCGATCATTTGACAGAGATTTTTGTAACCTTCCACACCCAATACCATCAATTATTCGTGAAACAAGTTTATTTTAGACTGGATTTCATGTAATTACATTTCTCAAAGATGTCAGAGATAGATTTTTTTCACTCAGTTCAGTAATGACTCTGGCACTTTTTCAGCCCTTCAAATTAATCGTGGCACTTGTTTACACATAATTTTACCACATTGTTGGGAATAATCAGGGGAAATTTACATATCTACACTTCAACACATGTCCCACTGAAATTCCACGTTTTGACGCATAATGAGAATTGTTACAGTGTATTTTCAAGGACACTTGGTAACACGAAACTAAAATTGTTCGAATGAAAAAAAATGTGGTAAAAAGAATCCTAAAAAAAAAACGATTTCATTTCTGGTAAATGCACTGACTCTACAAAGTGGGTCAGGTTGAAGTTTTTTTTCTCCACTTCACGTACTTGCTTTTTTTTCCCCTATTTTCCCATTCATTTTTTTTTACAGCAATCTTTCATCATTGAGCCGACCAGGTATTGGTACTGTGTGTGTTCTCTCATGTAGGCCATTTTTTTTTTTCATCGATAATGTGTGTATGCTTGTGTACTGAGGCCCACGCATTTTTACTTCTTTTTTAAAGTCTCTGAGGGAATAAAAGACCCACAAGAATATGCCTCCACATTTTCCCTATTATACCAGTATTTCAGGCTTCTTTCAGAACACCTCCAAGTTTTCCTCTTTTTTGTCCCCTTTCATGTAGCTTTTTTAACGGAACTACTTCCGGAAAATTCACGCCTCCATTCTCGCAATAAAGTCGAGACATTAAAGTGTCAGCCTGTGAAATTTGTAAATTAATTAATTTATTAAATTGAAAAAAAAAAAAATGAATTCTCCTGATTCATGAAAAAATACAAACTCAATCAGAATGATGGAAAAATTTCTGCTGATTTTACAGAAGTAATTTAATCAGTAATTTCCTTGGATTCTTGGAAAACAAATTTGTCTCCTAATTGGCATGGAGGAAATCGTTGGAGTGTACACTGGCCACTAGTCGACTCAGTCGTTCGTCTTAATTGGAAGATAAGTGAAAAGGAAGGAACACAAAGAAGTGGAAGTGGATGTATAACAAAAGACTGTGGGCGATTTCGATCTTGGCCGAGGCGATCAAGGGAAGGCACTCAATGCTTTTTTCTCCCTTTTTTCCATTCTTATTTTTATTCCCAAGAATAACAAGAAATATTCCAGGGTTATTGAGAAGAGCACTCGGTTGCAATGGAAACATTTTATCAAATGAGACCTCAACGACGTCTTGTTGACGACAATTCTTGCTTTGATAAGTTTTCCGATGAGTTTAGGTATTTTTTATCATGGATCAAAATAAATAAATAGGAGAAATTAATGGGAAATTGTTGAAAGAGTGAGGTTATGACAGAATTAATGAGAATTAATAAATGAACACTATTTTTGAAATATCTTGGAAAATAATGGAGATACGAAAATTTTTATTGATACCTTTTTTGTAGAGCATGAAAAGAGCTACAAAAAATGTATCTACAATTTTTTCCCTATCTCCATTAATTTCCAAGATATTCAGCCATGAATTAATTAAAACTAATTTATCGTTTTTTTTATTTCTTCAGGTTAAGAATCACGTGGTTGAACATGAGGTATTTTTTTCATGGATTCAAATAAATAAAAAAATGGAAGAAATTAATGGAAGATTGTTGATTAAAAAAATCGTTCAGTTTGAAATATTTTCATTATGAAGAAGTAATGAAGACGTAAATCAGGAGATGAGAAAAAGGATAAAAAAAATGAATCCCCTTCTTGTGATAAGGAATGAGGATCTGATGGGGTGATTGGAGCCAAGTATTTGGGTCGTGGCCGAGAAAATCGGTTCTTCTCTTCATTCGACGTACTGAGGAAGTGAGTAAGGTCAAGGGTTGACAGGGATGAGAGATGTTGAAGGTGATGTATTGGATTGTGGTTGACGTGGAGACTACCTATTGAAAAATAAAGTTTTGTTAAAACTAAGAGAGAGCAGAAAAATAATAGAATAAAGTGGCTCATGTTCACCGGGAAGTTCTCAACAATTTTTTTTCTTCCGTCATAAATAATTTCATCTGAAAGTTTCTGTAGAATTCTTTACACGATACATGGAAACTAATAAACGTGACAAAAGTTTTGGGCACCGAAACACATTCTTCTTCCATCTGGATGAGAAAACAATGATGGAAGTTGTTGAATTAAATTCTCAATTGTCGAATGGTTATTCCAGTGGTGAAGGAAACTTTCGTATAATCAAGAAGATATAATCGATGATACAACATACAGATACTAATTCAGAATTTCCGATTGCAGGATGCCTCCAGGTGCATTGTTACCATGAAAAAGATGTGGAAGAATAAAGAAAAATCCTCTCTTTTTCATTTCCAGTTGGGCGCATCTGTTGTTGCAGTTGTAAGGGAAATAAGAATATTCCTCTATTGGAATTGGTATCTGCAGTCACGTTGACCCATCGACCTCCTTGACACGCCAATTCCTTTTTCGAGAGCCAGCCCGACAATAAGAAGAGTTCCATGAATATTTCATCGAGTGAACCTTCAATATAGGGGTAAAATGGGCAATTAAATCCACGTTATTCTTCCAATAAATGGTCAATTGAGAAACAAAAATTTACACAATGATGTGTACTCGTTGTAACTAGGTCTACACACTTCAACCTGGCACTTGACACACGGGCTAAAAAGAAGGGGTGAGTTTGTATTGAGTTGCCGGAAAACCCTGGCCCACGCTCAAGATTGTTTCTAGTACTACTCGAATCGTTGGAAACTATCGACCGTGATGAGAAGTGGAAGTCAGTTCATCCTCCGCTTTCTTTTATTTTCAATTTTTTTCCTTCAATTTTTTGCATCAATCGACCCTTGAAAATATATCGCACAGGTTAAGAATATCCATCGAGTGTTCTTCCGGATATTTCGACTTTTTCCTGAAATTACTCCGAGTGTTATTTACGCTCATTCTTATCCCCTCTATTTATCTTCCCTAGGATTCATCGGAGTGATTTCGTTGAAGATAAGAAGATGATTCAGGATTTTACCAGAGGAAGAACGGCAACCAGCATGCCAAAAATGCAGACATTATTATTCCCAGTGTCCTGGCAGCCTTTCTCTCTCTTTTCATTTTGCTGCTGCTTGTTATCTGTGGTTCTTCTGGCTGAGGATCGGGCGGCGATTGCTCCACTGGAGGAGGAAGTCCAGCTAGGCCTGCTGATATACCATTTATTTGCAGGTGCTTGTTCAGAAGGGCTGCTGCTACTTTACTCCTGAAACATGGAAAAAGAGGGGATTAATAGACTCATTCAGCAGAGAGTGAATCTGATTAAAATCGATGGAAACTCTCTTTATTCATCCACATTTTCCTCATTTATTTAAATTAATTAAAGAATTTATTTGAAGGAGAATGAGAATATTATCCTAAAGATAAGTTGGATTTATCCTTTTTACCTTTTCTTCATCTGAATCGTTAATAATTAAATCAATGAAACGTCAGAATGATCTTCATGCAATTCATATCGTCTCTGACTCTCCGTCAAACTTGTGAGGTTTCTGAGTAACTCGAAACGAGGTCATTGAGTGATATCGGTGCGTGCAGTGAAGGACAGTAGTAGTGCCAGAGCTTGGGTCGGACCGGGAGATAAGTATTTCAATTGACATTCAAAGAGACGGGGATTAATCGATGATCCAAGAATACATTGTGCTTGGAATTGGCGCAGAGTGACCGAGTGAAAGAGGAGGATCGATCTGCAGGTGGAGAATAATGGAGATATGTTGGAGGAAAGAATGGAGGTAATGCCGGTGACTCGGGCCGGACGTCGTTTCATTGATATACCACGTGCCCTCGACCCTCCGCACTTATTTAGCCTCAACACATCCTCTTTTCTACGTAAAAAACACATTTCTCCACTTGGCAATGGGCTTTTTTCACATTTTTTTTTTTTGTGGATGGAGAAAGTTTGCGGACGAGCCCGTTGGGTGTGTGTATTTTATGTTAAAAATGTCGCGACTGAATATTTTATGACCAAAGTCCCTGGTTCACTGCAGTCTGGCTTTTCTTCAAAAGCCTGTCTCATATATCACTTACCACGGTGACAGAATATTAACAGGATAAAGTGAAATAAAAATTATCTCTGGAAATTAATGCAGTACTGTTTTACATCAGTTCTTCATTTTCTTCATATTTTAATTATTTAAATTAAATTAAATAAAATTTTAATTGTCACTCACAGGTTCAAAGTGATTTTTTTTTTTTTTTTTTTTTTTTGAAAATTAAATAAAAATTGTGCACGTGTCAATGCAGTTTCCAATGACCGAATAAATTTAAATGTCGATAAGGCACACAGTTTTCACCCCCTTATTGATAACGCTTGTATATGGCGTGTAGATGTGCTGTTGATCTGTTGTTTATTTTTTTTTTATTCCTCTTTGAATCGTCGATGAGTATCTCTGTACCTGTATACATTTTCACGTTTTTTATCACGCTGGAAAAATGCCAGAATTTTCCATCAATACTAGATACGTATATCCTTTTATTTTTATGTGAATTTTCTGTTTCTGGAAATTGAGAATTTATTTCATCATCAGATTTTTAAAGATATCTCTGAAACTAAACGAGATAGGGAAATTTTCATAATAACCTTTTTTGTAGAGAATTTAAAGACCTACAAAAAAGATCTCTACAAAAATTCCTCTATCTCCCTTAGTTTCCGAGATATCTCAAAAAAAAAACTCGTGACTAACCAAAATCGATAATTTAATTTATCTCCAAATTCCTGTGTACTCAAAGAGTAAGACGAGAGGATAATAAAGCGTGGATCTAAATCAATTAAACCAGAATCCCTCTTGAGCTATTAGGGAGTCTTGTTTACTGGCCGTTGTTCTAAACTTCAACATTAAACACCGGGTAAACACGTATCCTGAAATCCCATATTGGCCTCGTGGTCAACCGCATCAACCGCAAAGGCACTACCTTCCCTTATACTCCCGTTTACCATCCACCGTAACTCTCCTCCACTATCACTGGCTTTGTGCTCTCCATTGGATCCAGTGGGCGTTGGGCCTTTACGTCTTTTTAGCAATTCAAATAACTGCACCATGCATCTGCTACATTTTTACTTCTTCCAATTCCTCAAGCTCCAATTGTATCAAAAATATGGGCAAACTGTGTGCTCCACTTGCAAATAAAAACCTCACACCAAAACCACAAAGTCTTAGCAATTCCAATGGAACTTGGCTCCTTGTTTCTCATGAAAATTTGAATTATCCTCTTTACTCAAAAGTTTTCTCTCCTTTTTCAATAATTAATGAGTGAATTTATTTCATCTACAAAGGAACAATTTAATGCCCTTGTTATCTAGTGTCTCTGTGTAATTGTTCTGAATTAAACTCAGTAAATTTTACCTTCATGCATAACATATGGCAACAGAGACTCGTGTACTCATTCAGGAAAATGAAAATAACCTGGTGCAAAGAGAATAGAGAGGGGACAATTGTTTACATGAAATTTATGAGTTTTTCCTGATTTTTGTAGAGTAATTTGCAAGTGTCTTTGAGTGAGACATAAGAATGAAAATAATTCAGGAATAATTGAATTGTGAGATGTTTTGCCATTGACTTTGTGGAATTCTTAATTCTTTTTTATGAACCAAAACTCCCACTTTTATTATTTCCCAATTTTTTCATTTTTAGAAATAAATTCAATTTTACATTTATGAGACAAAGACCTTAAAAATCTTTACATTCACTCAATTTTCACAAGGTTGAAAAAGAAGAAATTGGAAATTTTTTACGAGCATGTTTCAAAGTTGTTACGAAACTTTTATTATTTTTTTTTTTCAGCTTCTTGTTATAGTGCTTGCGGTTTTTATGGGACTCAGAGTCATAGGTCAATGTTATGGGATCGTTTGGGTTTTGGTCTAGACGTTTATTCGAGGAATGATACAAGGGTTAATGCACTCAAATTTTCTCTTGAATAATTGAAAGAAATTGAACTAAAAATGATTTTCTTATTTTTATAATTTTTTTTAGAGACTTAATTCTCTAGAGAATTGTCTCAGTAATGGATAAACGTGATGGGCGTTTGTCAGTGATCGGAAATTGTTCTCTTTTCCTCAGATTTTCGTTGAAGAATAAAACATTTGAAAAAAATGGGCCAAGTTGTATTGTCTCCTGGGTACAGTAAGAAGAGAAATAGGAATTTTCAGTTGTTTTTACTTCTCCAACAGTGACAGAAGAAAAAATAAAGTAAAACTCCGATTGGATAGTAAAGAGGAGAGAAAAACAGGAGAGAGTAAAGACAATTTCATTTTAGCCTCTTGGCACAGCCCCAGTTGATTTTTACTGTCTCTCCAACTTCCAATTGTCCATTGGTTCTTGATTACCGTTATAAACTCTGTGGAAAACTATCAACACGCTTCGTGTCAGTTCAATATCACAGGCAAATTAAATTCTATTTACTTTTGTCTACTTTTTCCAGTTAAATTTCACCTGAATTGTCACTCTGCTGTTTCGGTATTTGTTTATCAATCGTTTCAATTACTCTGCCCTTTTTTTTTGGGAATATTTACACTGTAAATTGGGTTTTCCATTGAATTTTTTTTTTTTAAATAGAATTTTCAAAAAAAATATAGAATTTCCCCATTTTTCTTAAATTCAATTTAGAAAAAAAAGGGAAAATTCAATGAAAAATTATGTAACTTCAGGGTGATCTCGTAAATGTAATTCTCGAGGCGAAAGAAATTCATCTGATAGAGATTCGATAATCGATTATTGAGTCTTCCGGTTGTTCGTAAAGATCAGAAGAGAGACAGAATCGTTTAACTGAAATTCACTTGAATTTAATATGTCCAGACAATGTATTTCGTACTGAAAAGCGATCGTGGTTTAAATCCTTTATGTCTCTCAGTATATCGAACTAAAATACTTCATTTCCTTTCTTTTCTTCTCCTGCAATTCTTCCTTTGTGACATTTCTTTGCAGTGAATTTCCCGGATAAATTGCTGCGAATTAATTTGATGATAGAATCAATTGGAGATTATTGGAATTGATGAAAAAGGGAGAAAAAAATTCCCAGAATTCTTTCATGAAAAAAAAAATAATAATTGAAACACTCAACAAATTACGATTTATCCAATTTAATCCAACAATTTTTCAAATTCTTGAAAATGTCAATTTTCTCAACATTCCCATCACACTCCAACTACAATTTCCTATCGGCATTACTTCACTGCATTTCCTCAATGCTATCGGAAGGTTACACCGAGTGCCTGAACGCAATTCGTCGAATAAAAAAAAGGAGAAGAAAAAAATTAAAGAGAAAACGAAGCGACAGAGTAATGAGAAGATGGTACGGTTATAAAAGAGGACAAGGATGATATGAAAAGGAAGAAATAAGTAAAGATCCTTCTGGATTAAAGAAAAAAAATGGAGACACTGCGTCGAAGAGTTCACGTTATTTCATCCGAGTCTCAACTCTCCACGAGATTACTGTAGTACTTATGTTATTGCGAAAGGAAAAGAAAAAGGATAAATAGACATTCTATTAAGCGGTTTCAAATAACGAAAATTGCTTCTTCAAACTCGACAGAGTCTCATTGAGATTCAATCTGTCCATGTTACACATTGGTTAAAATAATTTACATAAATATTGAACTTGAGTAATTAATTGAGTGACTTGGAGATGAAAAAATGTGGAGGGATTTAATTCAGCTTATCCTGGTGCAAATGAGAAGAAAAAGAGAAGAAAAACTAATTAATGTGGAGATAGTCTCCAGTATTCACTGACCAATTCACCTAATTGAAGCAAGTAGGTATTGAGTGTGAATATATTTTCTCTTACATTCACCTAAAAGTGCACTATTTTATTTTTCTCTTCTTTTTCAGGTGAAATGTAAAAGAAATACACATGGAATTTTATTCAAAGTGTAAAGCAACTATTATGTTAATTAGGAATTGGGGTAAAATGACTTGGTATCATCATATAGATCATCTGGAGTTACAAAATGAGTTAAGAATTTATTTTTAAATCAACTTTCATGATCCAATTCATCTGAAACTGCACAAATGCTTTTATTTTGATTTAAAGAAGGGAGACAATGTTTATCTCTGTTTTTCCAACATAAAAATGAGGAAAAAGAATAAAAAAAGTAAAGAGAAAGATAAATAACAGAATAAATGGAGCAGAAAAATAATGATCTCCAAGAGCCTCAGTTTTTATATTTCGAATTATTGCTTCTGTTCAATAATTAATGAGTGGTTTAATACGTAAATCATTGTTTTATTTCATCTTCAAAGGAACAATTTAATGCCCTTGTTATCTAGTGTCTCTGTGTAATTGTTCTGAATTAAACTCAGTATATTTTACCTTCATGCATAACATATGGCAACAGAGACTCGTGTACTCATCCAGAAAAATGAAAATAACGTGGTGCAAAGAGAATAGAGAAGGGACAATTGTTTACATGAAATTTATGAGTTTTTCCTGATTTTTGTAGAGTAATTTGCAAGTGTCTTTGAGTGAGACATAAGAATGAAAATAATTCAGGAATAATTGAATTGTGAGACATTTTGCCTTCGAGCTGTGGAATTCTTTATTCATTTTTATGGACCAAAGACATTCTAACGTTGGAATCTAGTGACACAAGTGATATGCGACCTTCCTGTTCTTCTTCTTGATGGAAATTTCATTATCTTCACTTCTTTGAGTTTCGCGTATTGTACTTTTTGTGTTTAGATTGCAATGAGAGAGACTGAAGGACAAATTTCATTTATCAGAGAGTGCAATGTTGTGTAGAGTGAATTGAATATTCAAGATTACTTCTTGTTATTTGAATTTAAAAGTTATTTCACTGAATTTATATGAAATATCAATTTTTCCCCCATTTTAATAATCTCGAAAAACTGATAAATCCCATTTTAAATCCCACGCAAATCCACAAAACCCTGGAGTCCTTGATAGAATAAACTAGAATTCATGACGATGCAACTGAAAAACTCATTCGTATCTCCAATTTCCTTTGAAACTACTTCAATTTTAAATCAATTATAATCCTCATAGAAAAAAAGTGTGAATGATTAAAATTCCATTGGTCTAGTCATCAAAGAAAGAAGATTAAGGAAAAACTTGGAACGTGAAAAGGCATCAACTTGTTACGTGTTAATAGCTTTTCAAACTCTTCACAAAGAAGTGAAAAAAAAAAAAAAAAATTGGGAAAAACAGAAGAAATAAAGTCTGAGGACTTTTTTTCCTTTATCAGTATCACATTTGCACTCACCACTTTCGCAATTTAACTTTACAAACTCAATAGACTTGTAATCTCAATTTAAATTCTTCTTTAATTCCTCTCAGAGAAACAGATCTCCACCAGACTTTAGCAAAAAAAAAAAAGGTACTTTGATGAACCCTGCTAATGTGTATGCACAATGGCAGTGGGAATAGTGGCAAATGGCCAGAAATTATCGTTTCCCCCATTATGCAAATCCATGAGGCAAACTGTTGCACTGCAGCCGTTATTTCTGCCCTATTCCACCCTGAGGTCAATATCGTTTTCAATTGGCTCGCGTGTCATTCGCCGTTACTCCAATTTTTCAAGGCTCTCATTAGCATTTTCAATTGGCAATGTTTCTCAAATTATTGCAAATCCGCTTTTAAATCTGATTAATCGCTTCTTTATCCTCAGAATTCCTTAATTTTTTAATTTATTATTATTGGTCGAGGTCAAGGAGATTGAGGAAAGGTCAGACCCTTGGGCATTCCTTGCATTCCTTTGTTGGAATATATCACGTATTCAGAAGCCTTCGGTTCCTTTTTTAAAAAAATGTTTATTGCGAATTTAGCCAAAGAATACATCACTTTTTATTAAATATCTCGGAAACTAAGAGAGATAGAGAAATTTTCATAGATACCTTTTTCATAGAGAATTTTAAGGGCTACAAAAAAGGTTATTATGAAAATAACTCTATCTCGCTTAGTTTCCGAGATATCTTAAAAAAACTGATGATGATATAAAATCAAATTGTCTGAAAACTTTAGTTTCTTGTACAAAGTGGAAACGCTTCTAAAAACGACTTCATTATTTTCGTGTGTTCTGAGACTAACAATAGAGAATAAGAAGAAAAAGTTAAGGGGAAGAAAGGGGGAGGGATTATTTACATATTTACAATGAGATATTTCCGTGTTTTTTATTAGACTTTTTCACGTATTTAGAAGCCTTCGGTTCTTCACCCTTCAACGTAAGCATCTTTCTCTCTTTTTTCTGCCTTTTTTTTATTGAACGATCGTTCTGATCTTTTTTCCGGCTCGTCGCACGGTCACACAGCGCTATTTTTAAGGCCGCCTGTCTATTCATACACGATTGACGCAGACGACAAATTATATGAATAAAAAGTGAGAAAATACGTGGGCATTAAAAGAGTGTTGGTAATGTGGATTAAAAATAGTCATTGAGTATTTTTTATGTCTCTACTCGATTCTCATATCACGATGAACTTTACAGTTTATTTGATGAATTTCATGGGAATGTAGTGGTGAGGATAATGGCTTTCACGTTATCACAAATGCTTCCGTTTATCAAATTTCCAATAATGTCAAAAATGACATTTTCACGTGGGATTTGTTAATGCAGCATTATGCTGGAAATTGTTTTGATAATATCGAGGAAATGGTAGAGAGAGTAATTAAGTTTAATTGTTAGAATTCTGGGAATTATTATTTTTTTAGTAATTAAGAAGAGAGGAAATTCATTAATTAATTATAATTAATGAGATGTGATTTTATTGGAAATTGAGGCAAATTTCAAATGGAAATGTGTCAATTGAACTTTGCCCTTTTTTTTAAAACAAATTTCTGGTTTTAATTATCATTGACACATGTCGAGTTTAAACATGAAAAGAGGGAATAATCCTCAGTTGCCTTTTATTTAAAAAGAATTTCCCTCGACAAAGAGAAGGAAAATACTGGGAAATTCACATGGAAAATACTCACTTTCACAGAAAACTTCATAGAGAGAATGTAACATTTAGAAAAGGGGTTGATCCGCTTGAAAAATCCAGAAATATCACTTGCACGTGAAAATTGTGTATGAGACTTGTGTTTTCATTCGTGGAAAATCCGTCGAATGTGTGAAGTGCCCTTTCCACTTTGCCCTTTCCAAAAATCCGGAGATATTTGATATCCCACGTGATTTCGAATTCAAAAAACGAGGATTTCACGAGAAATATTAAAAATATTTTTCCCTCACATTTTGTTCTTTTTTCATGAATTAACGGAATTCAAGAAAAATCGTAGATAAAAAGACGAATGAGAAAATTGGAAAAATCCTAGAGAAACAATGAGATATTCCCTGAGGTTTCCATGTGTATCGAGAGGTCGAGGCAAATGGAGCTGTAAGAAACGGTCGAACTAAACCAGGGGTTGGTACATCTATTATTCATTGCGGTCGATTCTATAAATTTCGTACTGAGAGACGACCCCGTGTGGAATTCAAAGCGTGCACGTTCTACCAAAGGAAAAATAAATGACAGATGACGCTGTATACTCATTAGAATGCATATATATGCACTTTTTTCATTGAAAAATGGGAATAAAGCGGGCAAACCTGTTATTTTCGAGGTCTTTTCAATATCAGGTTTGATGTGTTCCTTAAAAAAAATTCGGAGACTTTTAAAAATTCATGAAATCTTCTTCCAAATCAATACCGGAAGTCAGCATTAAATATTCAATACAACGAAAAAAAAGAGGATTTTATCATAAATTCACTAAAGTAATTTTATTGTGAATTTAATAGATTTGTTCTTGGAAAATGTCTTGAGTATGTGGTAACTTGGAGTGAACTTTGGAGAAGCATTATCAGTGCTTAAATTTTAATGGACAACTTGAGAATAATGTGTAATCACATAAGTGAATTTACATGGCCATTTGAGGAGACAATTGTGGGGCTTCTAAACACGAAGAAACACTGGGTGGTTAAACTGGCTCGTGGTAACCCAACAGTTTGAGATTCTCATGTGTTATACCCATGTCAACTCTGTTATAACATATTCTCCACAAGTTTTAATGAAAATTGTGGATCAAATCATCTGCACAAATCCAAAAACATTCAGATTACCATTAAAAAAGAAAAAAAAATCCTGGAATTTACTCATGAAAAGATACAAATTCTTATTTTCTTCCTGAAGAATATATTCCCACTTGCCACCGCATTTTTTACCTCAAATTGAAGAATAAATTCAACAAGTAGAGTGGATCTGCATAATATATCTCCCATTGCTGAAGAAAAGCCTCTGAGAATGAGGGGAGAAGATTGAAGTTACATTTTTGAGGTACTTGGAGACCACAACTACACATCCAGAGTTGAATTCTCATGGAATTGAGATGAATATCTTGGTGAGCTTTGAGGCACGATGAAAAGTTCTGAAGTTCATTAATAATGATGAGACTGCACAAACTTCTGAACATTCTCCCAAAAACATTGGAGTTAATGGTGTAGACTTGATGGACAGTGATAATTACTCAAAACTGTCGAATAGTCTCCATTTCCCCTAAAAGACTTCTCATTTAATCCAAAATAGCACGAGACAAAATGAGGAATTGAAGATACAGAGTTTAGATAATCCCCATGGTTTCTATGGGAAAAGTAAACAAATTGGAGTAAAGTCATAGTCTCTGGAGGGATTGAATAGAATCCATGGGTAATATCCCAAGGCGCAAGTGCGACTGCTATGAACTCTTGTTGGAGGTAAAGTTTTTGCGGTATCTTCAGGAAATAGGTGGAAGAGCAAAAAAAAAGGGAGAGGGGAGTGTGATGAGTTCTGAGTGCTTTGGCTGTTTGCAGAGTCATCGATGTACTGAGGAAAATCGTATTGAGGGAGAGAACCTGTTGCACAGCGTGAAGCATCGTTAAACCATCGACGAAATATTGGTCATGTTGATTGTTTCAGAAGAATAATCTTCATGAATTATGGAAGAGCCTCTAACTCCTGTTTTCTCGAGAAATCTAAAGTTGATATCTGTTTTTAGGCAACATGGATGATGAGAAAGTCACGGATGAGCCTCAAGGTGTGACACAAAGTCACAACAGTTGAGAAATGTGAAGTGAGTGAGTGAAAGAAGTGGGAAAGAGGAGCAGATGCTAATGAGGTGGCCACCATCCCTCAGAATGAAGAGGCAAGGTATGGAGGAACGTACGAAGAGGTCAACGAGAATGACAAGAGGACGAAGGAAACTGGTACTCTAGATTCCACCTTCAAAAGATAAGAAAATGTCTCCTGGTATCTCAGAGGTGGATAAGAAATATCCGGTGGATAAGGGCCAGGATATTGCTTGGAAAAAAAATGTACAGCATAAAATGTCTTTGAATGAAAGAGTCGGAGATAAAGGGAGCATGATGGTACTGATGCTAATGGAAATATATCTACTTGATCTTCAATGGCCTCTGATTCATATTTTATTCGTTAAAGGCAGAAGGAAATACCTCCACAATTCAACGGATCTCTATCTTTGTGAGCAGAGGAAATGACAATGGAAAATTATGAAGGGATGAGAAAAATGAGGGATAAGTTTGATGAGACTAGTTATTTGGAATCACTGATGTTGAGTTACCATAGTGATATGTAATCCCAACAGCAAAGTTTTCTGTGATCCTCTCTAGATACTGGAGGTCATAGAAAACAACTACTGTATAATGTCCCGAGAAGTTTCAGTAGGTTGAACACTTTGGTAGGTAGATTGAAAAGTTTTGTGTGTGTTTGGAAAATTTGAAATTATCGTGTTCACTAGCCACTCTATAAATTGAGTTATAGTGACATTATTTGTGTGAGGTAAACTTTGTCCTCTTTGATTAATAATTGACTCGATAATTGGATGAATTTGTCTACAAAAAATAAAGTAATAAAAATCTATGAACTCACCGATAGAGTAAGCGTTCCTGTCGATCAGCCTCTCTATAAATTTTGTAGTACATAACGAGCATGATGATACCAGGCACCCAAAAACTCACACTCGAACTAACCACAGCATATGGTTTATTAACGACAAAACCACAGTCTTCAGGATGCTCCTTCCTATCATCAAGATGATCCTGAGTAGCATACCATCCAGCGAAAATTGGTAAAAAGCTTATGATTGTTGGTGAACACCATACGACACTCAGCATTGTCGTTAGTCTCAGATTAGTCATTATGAGTGGATAATCCAGTGGTTGAACAATAGCATAATAACGATCAACACTTATACAGCACAAATGTAGAATTGATACAGTACTGAAGAATACATCCAGTGAATTCCATACGTCACACATGAAATAACCAAACAGCCATCGTCCTGATAATTCAACACTAGCATTAAATGTCATTGCAAATATTGCAACAAGCATGTCAGCCAGTGCCAGTGATACAACAAAATAATTCGTTATGACTCGTAATTTTCTGTGCCTCATCACTGACACAATTACTAATAAATTACCGAATAATGCTGCGAGAATTATGAAACTCATGATAATCGCTTTTGTTATCCACAGTATCACTGTCTCCAGATCTTGGACATGATGATTCTCCGTTGGCTCATATTTTTCCGTTTTATTTATTAAATTCAACAAACCAACCATCGTCTCGTTGCTTCGTACCAGGGACTCGTTACGATCCATTCTATAAATTTGATTATTTATTTTGTGATTATTCTTCTTCAAGTTTAATTATGGAAATCCAGTGATCCAGGTCAATACGATCATCCGATTGATCTTCCTCTTCCGTTTTTACGCACTCACACATATTCACATTATTGTAATTTGATTATTTTCTCTAATTACACTAGTATCCTTCACCTCAGCCTCTTTGTTCTACTTGTTACTTTGAGGTATCTCATTTTTTTAAAAATATTACAATGTTTCTGCTCATTTCACATTGTCGATTATGTAGAGCGGTGGATGGGGACTTCGGTGATATCCTGAAAAATAAAAATACTTTGAAAATTCATGAAATTTAAGTTTTTTAAATATATGAATATTCTTGTGGAATTGATGAATCAATTCCTCTCATTCAAAACTCATGTCTGACTTTCTTTCCTGGCGCCATTGAAACTGCGGTTATAAGTTGTGATCGATAGGTTGAGTATATTGCAAGTCTCGAAGGTCGCTATTCTTATTTCATAAAGAATCATTTCTCTTTGTTTTCATAATTCGATTTTTCATTTATTTATACAGCTTTTTAAATTGGATTCAAGCATGGAGTTATTTTAGATTCGAATTTTTCATCAATATCAATAAAAATATGGGAATACATTGGTGTTATGAGTTGAGAGACATAAAAAGGACATTACAGTCTCTTTTAAAATGAAATTTAAAATAAGTCGTGAATATTCACTGTTCTCCGTTGGATCCCACACACTATTCTGATTATTTGAATGAATGGATTCAAAGTGTGTGGGCTTTAAAGCTGTTTGTGAAAAAGTAACTGTGATATGTAGGATGAAATCAACATGTATTCATTCATATAGTGAAATAGGATTTGTATTATTGGGGATGACATTTGAATACTAAGCAAATAGATCAAGTCAATAGAAGTAACAAACTGATTTAGCATCAATGATACTGGGACAAGTGGAATAAGGATGTGCTACATTCGAGTCATTAAAATTCATGTTTTTTTTCAATTTTTTAAATTAAATAAATTCAATGAATAATTGGAAATTTGAGAGATAGAGATTCAATGAATTTAATCATTGTCAATCAAATGAAAACATTATCCGATTATTCTGAGATTTAAAAATACAGAGAAAAGTAGCATGATCCCTGGCATTTTAAAATGAGCTCTCAGTGTCAGGAAAATTGTTCACAAAACTACGTGCAGCAAATGTAATTTTCCAACTTTTCATGTTTATGAAATTTTGATGTTTTAAATTGAAATATTCCAGTGAAAATGGGTCATTGGAATTGTTATTTTTTAAACTCTCAATTATTCCTGAAATAATACTCATTATTTGAATTTGAAAAAACCTGCATAATTGCCTGAGTATTGAATAAATATTTATTTATTCTCACGAGCACATGAAATGCAAACATTTAAATGAAATTTTATGCTCATTAAATGAGTTTTCGAGTAGTTCTCAAGACTCTGGATAATTTTGTACGATTATCTTAATTTACAAATGAACATTAGCACTGGAAAATAATTGTTTCAACGTGTTTTTGAATTAACAAGTACAATTGGAGAGTTTAAAATTAATTTTATCATCATTAAGCTTGTTTATGAAGTTTCTGGTGAATTTTACATTATCAGTGCACCGACCGAAAGAGCCCAGGTATTTTCCATCTGGATGGACTGGCAACGGTTTTAGGAGTCTCAGCAGAGTAACCAAGTGGATGACAACTCTGTCTCTCGTACAGAAAAACCCCTGGGGGAATTATGGAAGCTTCGTGTGCATCAATGATGCCATTGGTATCATTCACAAAAAATGGAGACGAGCTGTAATGAGCTTCATGCATCATGAAAAAAGAAATTATCTCATGCATGACCTCAATAATCTGCTCTAATTGCCAACAACCTGGAATTATCATGATTTTTTCTTATTTCAATGGAAGTAATAAATGAAAATGAGGATTTTATGAATTCAATCAGAATTCAATGAAAATAATGAGAGAAAAATCTTGAGAAATACTGTAATTTCTTAGACTCAATAATCTTCGTGAAAATGAATTTTAGTCTCTCATTATTCTGATGAATTATTCCAACTTTTGTAATTCAGTGAAGGAGAAAATTTATGCAGTATCTCTTTCCCCTGAATTTGGAATTCTTCCTGTGTTAATTCAGAGACAGAATTTCATTAATCAAATCACTTTTCTTCTCTTATTTTTCTATTGAAAATGAGAATGAAACTATTCAACAATTTCACATACGTCAGAGTTTTCTTTTTTTTCAATTCCACAGCGAACATTGGCTTGGAATATTCATGAAATAGACTTTCATATATCGATATTATCAAGGATTTCCTACGGTATTATCGTGAAAAATTAAATTTCCAGTATGTGCACATCCTCGAATGTATTAGATTACACATTGCTGAGTAAAATCCAGTAAATGCTGTTCGTCAATGAGAAATTAATTAAAAAAAGGGGAAGCCAAGAAATGAAAGAAATTAATTCATGAAATACGATAAATGTAATTGAATTTAAAAAATTCCAATTATTCCCACCCTATTGTTAAAACCATTCAATTGCAAAAATTTACTAATGAAAAGGAATAATAAAAAAAAAACGAGAAACGAATGAAGAAAACAATCGAAACAAATCATTCCCTCCACCCTTAATCTCAAATAATCCCAATTGTTTGTCTCCCACAAATCTATTTTCCCATTTTTCTCCTCCATCTTGCAGGCAAAAATTTATTCATGAATTCTCGTAGGCTGAGAACATTGAGGATGATGACAGGAGTCAATAGCTCCAGGGCACCTGACAACGCATTGAAATAAAAAAAAAAAAGGAGAAAAGAATGGGGAAACTGAGAGGATAAAGATATGAGAAAAAGAGAGATAAGGAGCTCAAGCTCCTGATGGTTTTATGCTTGTGACAGTGATCTAACCACATGACTTTGTCCTATTACTCCTCTGCACACGTGTCCAATATTCTCGTGATATTGGAGAGTAATCTAAAGTCACTCACACATGGAAAGAAGAGCCAAGGGACATTTTAAGGAGATCGTCTAATTTAAAATGACATATTTCGTGCTATTCTTGCTGCTGCATGTCTTCTAGCATTCCTGGGTCCTTCTGCACTTTCTCTGAATGGTAAATAATAAATGGTGATCCAGTATCATCAACGAGGTCATGATTCAGGTCATGATACACTCTGCTATTTCATGAACCGAGTGCTGAATTCGCGAGGAAGGACAAAGAAAATTTTCAATATTCTTCCTTTTTTTTTTATTATTATCATTTTCTTCTCTTTCCAATTTTTCTTCCATCCAAATGCCCTCGAGCGTAATATTATCACCGATAGATTTGAAGTAGGATGAGAACAAGGGGAGAATGAAAAAGTGAGTACAGACAGGAAGAGAAGAGTGAGGATACTCATTGTCATGTGGCTCTCTGTTGTAAATGGGTAATGTCTTCACTGGATTTTTACTGTCCCAAGATTCTTTTGTGCTGCTGAAGGAGCCATGGACAATTACGGTCAGAAAGGCTTCTCAGCCAATGAGGAGTATTGAAGTTTTTTTAAAAAACTTTGGAGAATAAAGAAAGAGGAATAAATTATTAATTCTTTGGGATTGATAATGATTAAAAAAATGAGAAATTGAAGGAGCACCTGAGTTTTTCGTTTGTTACTTCAAAATAATTACGTTGTTATGAATGTACATTCATTAATGGTAACAGGAGATACGAGGGATGAGTGAGAATTGTGTCGATGAATTGAAACATTAATTACTGCATTCATAATTCATTAAAAAAAATGAAATCTCGTTTTTTTTTCACATTTTCTTCTCATTTTGTATTAATATAAATGGTGGTCTCTTCGAATTCGCATTTCATCGTATTCTATTAGAGATAAAGAGGAAAAAATGAGTTATCTCAAGATTTTTCATGGGTTTATGGGGGAAAAAATGTAATAAAAAGAAGATATAACGTGAGCGAGAATAATCGAGTTCATCACAACTTGTAAAAAAAACTGTTCGCCTCTATTTTTGTAATCTAGGACAGCTGCGAATTTAATGAAATATCTATTGATATTCCAAAGTATAAATAACAAATTTTATTTCATAGAAACTCGTTCATTTCATTATCTCTTCATACTCAAAAATTCAACTTCACTAACACACGTGTTGCAGATTATTTTTTTACGATAATAAAATACCGCAAGTTTATTATCTCGACCTTCGAGAACTTGTGCTAGTCATTTTCATTTTTATTTCAAATATTTTTTTGAATTAAAAGTAACTCACCTCCCTCCATCATCCAAAATCTATCATATTTAGTGCACATTTTTATAAACAAAAATTAAAATCAATGATCACAAAATAAGATTGTCCACACGTTACAACTTCATCCGATAATAATAGTCACTATCACTTGCATGAATCCATTCTTCTTATTTCTTAAAAAAAAAAAAAATATTCCATTTATCATGTAAACGAGCTGCTGACACGAAATGATGCAGTCAAGTTTAATTATCTCGTTTAATATCATGGAAGACACAATTCTCACTTAATGACAATAATCCTATTTTTTATCACTTGAATTTAAATTTCTGATAAAAAAAACCACTTTATTCAAATGAAATTTCCCAGTCTAGACAATTTTCCCTTTTCTCTGAAAAAAAAAAAACAAAATCCTCGAACAAATTATTCACGTAATTTTTAAATTCTTAAAGAATACATTATTCAAAAAGTTTTATCACAAATCACTTCATAATTGTGATTGTTCAAATGTGATTGTTATTATGGAATTATATTGCGGTGTAGCTTGCACGGCTGACGAGACCGGAGTGAACTACTGGTTCGTACTGTACCGAGCTTTTCCCGCTTTCCTCCATTGCGCTCACTCCCCTTTTTTTTATTCCACGCCGGCTTGTCTACGCTCCACCGCCAGCAGCACATCCCCCACATACGCATCCTCCACGAGCTCCTTTGTGCTCCTTCTTTCTCTCTTCATCCCCTTTACTTCCATTACTCTTCTCTCTTTGATTCTGAGATTCCTTTTCTCGGGATCTCAAGCTCCCAGACGAGTCCCTTCGATTTAGGGACTTTTTGTCGGTCTCGTGTGAAATTTGAGGAGATCCAAAGTACCTAAATATCGTAACTTATTATTGTTATTATTATTATCAATTGTGATTTAATTAAACATCCAACACTTGGACTTTGATGATTGTGGATTTTTTTTCGGAGGGAAGGAGACTTCAAAAAAATCTGAAAAAATTTGAGAACATGCGGGAGCATGTATATTTTGATTGTGAATTTTTTCATAATTTTAGGTGGAGTGGCTTCATTTTTAAAAAATCTGAAAGCAGTTTATCTTGATGGACCGTTTTGGCTTTGGTCTCCTTTACTATTGAATGTCAGAGAAAAAGGGAAATATGATGTTTAACGTGGATTTTCGCACGGCTTGATACTGTTGCACACTTGAAAAAGGGAGGAAAAAATGTGTGCCACGTATACTCTTTTCTGTCCCCTCATTCTCCTCTTTTACGTACATTTTTATATTTCTTTTTTCATTTACATTACCTCCAGTGTATTTTTTTCCCCCCACTTTATTCAGCATCGACTTTGCGTCGTTTCGTTGCATCAACGTGTATTTTTAATTGTGGAGAAACTTTATGATTATGATATGCTCCAGTGGATTTTCTTGATTCTGTGAAAACGATAAATTATCAGATTTTTTGGAGAAGAAAAATGAGAGGAAAGTAATCACCTCTTCATGGAGAAACATATTTGGAAGTTTTCTTCTTGCGATGAAATAAAATTTGAATGGAGAGAAATTGTAGAAAAGTACGAGGCTTCGTAGGGACTCATTAATAATCTTCCAGTAGCATCGAAGTTGACCAAACTTTCGTGCAGCTTTATAAGATTCTAGTAAAGAGAAGGAGAAGTGGAGTACTTCCATTGCCCCAACGTTTACGCACGACTGAGTGAGCCCAAAAGTTTTCATGTTATTAGGGAAGTTAGGGTAGACTATCATCGAGTAAATTTAGACACCAAACTGCACAAATATCTAACTGACCTTCATTTACATCTCTTCCAGATAATTGAGCACGAGAAGGACTTGAAAGTCTACAGAAGTTTTATAGGGGAAAACGGGGTAAAATGGACATTCTGATTGAACGGTTTGAGATACGAATTTTCTGATGATTCCATTGGAAAGCTGAGGAAATTTTAGGAGGAAAACATGTTTTTTGAAAATTCGATTTTTTTCACCCGGATTTGAAGTGGTTTACCTTGGAAAAATTTGAAAAAATCACATTTTTGACGATATCTCGGGTTCTATTGGTCGTAGCTCAAAAATTCCGATTCGAGGTGAAAGATGAGCTCATTTGCGATGAATTTATGTAGTTTCAAAATTAAAAATACGATTTTTTGAGTGGCTTATAGTGGAAAAACTGATTTGTCAAAAAACTCAAAAAAATTAATTTCTCGAAAAAATTCTATCTTCAATATTTCTCTCCATTTATCGTAAGATACAATTTAAAAATGAGCCTATGTCCATCTTACCCCTTGTGACCTTCCAATTGATTCAATTCCCCCAATTAACCCCAAAAACCCATCAATTGAATCTCCCAAATGCACTCATCACAATTCAACGAATCCCCGGAATTTAAATGAATCTCCAAAAAAAAAACCCCCATTCACAATTGCCACTGATAATTTCACCGGAATCTCTTCCTCGAATAAATTTCAAAATTACCCAGAATGCTCGCAGCCTCCCGATGGACCGTGCTGGGATTTTCGTGAGTAAATCTGTTATGCACAAGCGTAAATTGGAATTTCCCCGATACACAGATATTCTCATATAAAGAGATAGAATTCCAGGGTGAAGCTTCATCGAGATTATATTCACGTGAAAGATAACACGAGTCTACCTTCACCAGATCCATATAAATTCATTGGATTATTGTGTACACAAGACCACAAAAAAACACTATAAAAAGAAATAAAAATAAAATCTAACGGAAAACCTTGATCGTTAATGTCGTAATTAAGATTTGTTTCCACAGGATAGAATAACGCCTCTTCTTTCCTTTCAGAATGTGAGCGATCAAGTGGAGCAAGAGAGATAACGAGAGAGGGGGGAAAAAAAAAAGGTTTGGCTAACTACACTCGCCTCTAGCCTACCATCATTAAATCACAGTACCATGTGGAAAATCGTTATCGGTTATACCCACCACCCCCTTTTTCTCCTCACGTCGTTTTGGGTCATTACAATGCTGCCAGTCGTGTGTCTCGTTAGTACACTATACCACCTGGGAAATATTGTGCACGGAGAAGGTTTATGCAGAATCAGTACGAGAGGTCGAGGACTGGAGTGACAAAGGAATCGATGATGAGGCCGTGACTTTATTTTCCATCATCCTACATATTTACACTGGCTTTGTGCACTACTATGCACTTCCTGTCTTCAATAACATTGAATCTAATTTTCTTGGATTTATTTGCATTCACAAATGAGGACACGGGATTATTTACTTTTATGTTCGATTTTTATTTATTTTTTTGATGATGGAAATTTTAGTTTTTTAAGAATATTACTTTTTTTTAGGGAGCTTCATGCTTGTGTGAATATTTCTGGATGGTTAGGTACTGTCACTCCTGTAATCGTGGATCGATTTAATCTTGGATTTAATTCGAAGTAGGATTATCCTCGTTTGAGTTTCGGGATGAATGGGAAGAGTGCAGGAACTGCTCTTTTTATTCATGGAAAATAATGACGACTTATGGCTTTTTTATTTTAGCCGAAAAAATGCAGGCTGGATGGAATTCTCTCATCCGAGAATTAATTCAAAATCTTAGGAGCAATTATCCAATGTTAATACACCTTAACAGTCTCCCCTGAATTCACTTTGAATTAAATTAATTGTTGATGATAAAATGAGACCCGAGGGTCGGAGTTCAACGTTCCTTAAACCGTCGTCTCATCTAATAAACTGCAGGATTATTTTCCTTGGGGAATAATTGAGGAAAAATAAGGAAAATTTTAAGAATCAAATAATCCACAAGTTTCTCCGTTTTTATTTCGTTTATTTAATATTTTAATTGTTTTTTTTTTCATTTATTTGTGCAATTATTGAGACGAAAATTTCGCATCAAACTATTGTGAAATTCCGGCAATTTTCCGGTAAACAAAATACTACATATTCCAGTAGTGAATCTACGAAATTGGGTCGGCCAGGTCGTCTCACTAATTACCGTAGCCCTGAGGGCCCAATGATACTCTGCCACTCCGTCCACTCAAGATCCCCTGGACCAAAAACTTCCTCAGTTTCATGATAATAAGGAAATAAGATGAATTCTCTCATCTTCGAGATAAATTCGAATCTCGGGATTACATCACTCTCCATACGCTTATTCGCCTTTTTTCAGTGTTATTATTATTAAATCCTCCCCTTACGAACATATTCCTTATGATATAATTTTTTTTTTTATTTTAGTTTTATTTTATGTACATGTATTTTTTAATTCCTTGAATTAATGCTTTTTTTTATGGGAATTTTTTTTCAATCCATTTCCTCCATTCACTTTTCTTTCATTTCTTATCTTCGAATGGAGATATTCATCCGGGTGTATTCAGGTGTAAAGAAAAAAGGCACGAGGTCGAGTAATAAATTGGAAATCTCTTTAGTCAGTGACTGACAACTGCAAGTGCCTTGAAATTCACTGCAACTTCCTTATGTATTGAATTACATGATATTGAATTACGCTTCGAGATGGGAGAATGTGTAGGCGACAGTTTTATACACGTTTCCCCTCTTGTCAATGTCAGAATTTGAAATTAAAGGAAGGCTTCTTCATTGGGAACAGGTGCTGCTACGATTCTCCTATTTGATGGCATATTTTATGGAATATTCGATAATAAATGTGTTTTATTTGTTTTTTACGAGGTTTTTGATTTTTATGGGGTTCTGGGAGATTCAAGTGTGGAATTATTACGGTTTGTTTTGCTTTTTGAAGATTGGAAGGTTGATGTGCTGTTGGATAGTGATTTTGATCCTTATCCACTGGCTATTTCTGGATTTTCTACTTTCAGTATCGTCAGCCGTGCGCAACTTTGCGGATTTTTTTATTCTCGGTGGGTAAATTCTGTTTTATCGATTGCTGAAAGACTCGAGTACTTTTTAATCTTTAAAATAATTTTATTCACTGCAGAAAAAAACGAAAATTACTTAACCAACTCAAATGGTAAAGAATTCGTAATAAATTGAATATTCCGTCTGATCGAACGTAGGCATAACTACTCGTCACGTTGCCCCATTCAATTTTCCTACATTCATGAAATAATTTCCATCGATTTCATCTCCATAACACTCAACTTGTTTTACTTGATCTCAGAGTGAAGGATTTTCTCATCAAAACTACTCATTACTCTTGGAAGTGAAGGAAAACTTTTAATACAATTTTTTACATAAAAAAATATCGAAGAGTCTGAATTGAGTTTGAGAAGTGAGATAAATTCCGAGAAGCATAATTATTTATGGTTTTTTTCTTCTAGAGACTGTCACTTATTTCGATATTAAAACCTGATCGTTTTTTTTACATTTTTCTTAGCATTCAGAATGATAAAAAAGGGGGATTGCAAAATTATCCACAAATGTTGAATTTTGAAGATAAAAATCGCTCCAAATTGCTCTCAAGAGACACTATCTTGGGGTAATAAAAAACGATTGGAAATGGGAACGATAAAAATGATAATTTTTCAAGAATTTTATGAATATCATAAAGAGTAAATGAGATTTGTACTATTATTATTGTAATAGTAGAGACAATTCGTGAATTATTAGAGGGTTTACATAATGGCTCAATGGAAATAATCATTCATTTGCTGCCACAACAAAGCTTATTAATTACAATTTCACCATGGATTATCTTATTATGGAATTTGTGCTGTGGAATCCAGTGACATTGTGCTATTATCAAGGAAGCCCTGGTTAAATGGTACTCAGGTTACATTTTGGGAGGGAATCGAGTCACTGGGCCATTGAGCTAAGTGATATGGACAAGTCAAGATGGAATTTGTGTTGGTAGCATTTACACAATGATGAATATCTCCTATTTCTCCCTTTTTTTTTTTCATAAAAACTTTTACCCCATATTTTTTTTCTTGTTCTTTTTATTCGGTAAATCCTTTTGACGTTTTCATCACTAATGTTTGACCCAGTTTGAGTTATTCCCTTTGACTTTGTCAACACGAGGAATATCCGTTTATTCAATTATCCAGATGATGAAAGAAGTTTTTTCCATTTTATTTGTTCTCTAATGAATTTATGATTTATTTCAAAATAAATTGTTGTTTCTTTTTTTTCCTCATTGACCACAATAAATTACACATAAAAAATTCAATTCACGTTTTATCTCCTGTTCGCTACAAATAATTCTATATTGCTTGTCATCCACGAACGTGAGGAAAATCAAATGGAATTTCCAACAAGACTCGAATCACTGCACAATTTCTTTAGCAAAAAATATTTCCTCAAAACTCATGAAAAAAAAAAAATTATCATTTTAAGTTTCACACAATGGAAAATCATGTGGAATAAAAATCAGTCCATGCAGATTGCAATTTTTTCCTGCAATGGGATCACTGAATCGAAGTGAAAGAAGTGAAAAAAAAAACAAACTAAATTGGATTTCTCTACCAGAGAAAATTGAGAATACCTCTTCTGTTTTTCCATTAACCAGTATTATCACGAGCTGTATCCTATCACCACTCAATGGTTAAAGTACCCTATACCACCTACACAATTATCTTCCAACTCTTCTTATTTTTTGCAGCTTGATGACATTCTCTGGTTTTTCCTTGATTATCCCATCTTCCACAGAGGTATGAGAATTTCTGTGGAAGCTTGAGAAATTAAATCTATTGTTGCACTTTGCCTGTGTTAACAAGAGCCAGTTGTAATTACCAAGATTCATTCATTGTCTCAATCCTTTTTCGGAAACTTAGACAGTTGAGAGTTGCTTATTGTGCCTTTTTTTTATTATCAAGAAGCGTCCAACAAGACCAGCTATTTATTCACCAACTTTTGTATTCAAAGATTCGTCTCACAACTTTTAATTGAAATTCCCTAGCCAACAATGTCATCATCAACACTCGATCCTTGCTGCAATTGACAAGGAAAAAAGCCTCATTTCAATATTGATAGCCATGAGCTTCATTCTTCCCATTATCTCCAACTTTTTTTCCTGCACTTCCTCCCACTCATTCATTTTTTCCCCAACGATAGGTTTTTTTTTCCCACAATCCCTGTATCATTCACTCCTGCTCTATTGCCTACGCCCGTACACCGGATTTTAATCTACTCCACGACCTGGATCTTCTCTGCCTCCATTTGCAGTTTTAATATCTCCATCCTCAGTGAAGTAACATTTCGCATAATTCTGAAACCGCTGCAGCAACAGTTGCTCCATTTTCCACATAAAAAATCAATAAGCATAATATAAACTGTCATCGTTCATTATTCAGAGAATATTAAGAATCATAATAATAGAAATAATGAAGGCTATTTTAGTTTTAAGAAAAGTCAAACTAGTTGCAATTAACATTTTCATTTATATTTAAGAGCTTGACTCAAAACTTTTGGCTACTTGTAAAGACGCTTTTCTACTGATTCTGCAAAGTTTCACTTCACTTAATACCCTCCAACTGTTCTTCCCCTGTATCATCCTACAAAGAATCCAACTTTCAAGTTTAATCGATTGAAAACTTTGATTTATCATGAAAAAAAGGGAAATTTGTTACTTACTCACTTTCTTCATTTCTATTTGATCAATTTTTTTTGTGATCTCTCTTATTTTCCCCTGTATTCCTATCATGATTTCCTTTTTCACATTTCTTTTTCTCCTGCATGATGAACGACAGAAGAAGGGCGATCACGTACAGTTCGCATGATACCTATAACTATCCCTCACGTGAGCACCGATAAGATCAGATATCTCACGTTCCAGGCCTTCAGAACATTGTGCCAGATGCCCTCAACTCCAAGCTTTTGCACATTCATTTCTCTTCCGGTATGTCCTGGGTATTTTTCTCCGTTTTACCCACCTCCTCCATACATCCGGATGAATGATAATCCAATTTTTTCCATCACCAGGAAAAAAACGTAAATGTCCCTTCAATAATTTCCCATTTTCTCGCATTTATTATTCCTTTTTTTTTCCCATTCACTTCAAAAATGAGGTGCACAAGCAGAGAATAATCGGAATCACATGCACTTGACATTGCCTCTCGATATAGCGACGTTTCTGCATCAGTACTCATGTACTTCATCAGCTCTATAGACGTCTGGACTACGTGTCACAGGCATGAATCGTGATAACGCTTATCGTACCTCACCCGCATACTCTACAAAAGGTTCAGCAAAGGAGAATTATTGTCCATGTATGTGTGCACACAAACTGGTTAATGGGTATATCACGCGACCTTCCGATGAGCCAAGATAGATTGTCAAGAAACCAGGGCTTGTGTTGTGCTTTTGTTTCACAGTGTATGTGACCTTCAAGTGTAACCACTTCGATTCACGAGGATTTTCTCAATGGAATGAATTCAATCTGAGTGGGTGGTTGGGCCTTTTGTCAATGACTTGTATTGTCATGTGAAAAGGTGCAAATATTTCTCTATTTTTGTCTCGATTTTTTCGTTAAATGAATTTAAAGTGCCTGGTCGTTTGGAAAACGAGACTGGATCTATCAATGATCGTTGGTGCATTTTCAGAAGGAAATTCGAACAATGGAGTCAGTGGAGGGGAAGAGGAAAGTCGTTGGTTTCTTCTTTGATGTTGAACGAAGCATTGCAGCTTGGAAGGATCTGGCTGAGGGTTGCCGAACTTCTCTCCTCGTGTCGACCTTGATCGAGAGACTATCATCCCCCATTTATCGGTCATGGTCGAGGTTATTTAAACGATCAATCATTTTTTCATTGTCTCATTTACTTGTTTCTATTTTTTTCCTGTTTATGTATGTAGTTATGTGTTCTTATCCATCATATATTCGTTTTTATCTATTTTTATCTGAGAGTAGTCAGCATTTTCTGACGTGTGTGGAAGAATATAACGTCTCTGTCACTTTTGTATGGGCCCATGGAGCCCAGGGGAAATTAAATGTGAACCTTTTCGTTTTTTTTTTTCCCTCTTTTTTTTTTCATTCTCCTCTTCCGGATATTATGTCTGTGGGAGAAGAATTAAATACATATAATTGAGTCGTGGAGAGAGAAACATTTGGGGAGAATTAATTGAGGGCCATTCTGAGTAATTGAAAGAGCGCTTCGATGATACTCTTGATGATAGTGAATGGAGGCTCAGAGGAAACTCTTGATTAAATGAGTTACAAGTGGGTTTAAATAAAGCATTATTTCATCATCTTGAAAATTAAGATGCTGAGATAAATTTGAGACTGCCTACACTTGTAATAAAAGAATATGGCTGATCTCAAATGTAGATTTCGCAGAAGCTCGAAATTGTGAAACAGGCACTATCCAACTGGAATCTGAATTTAATTACCCAAGTTTAGTCTACAGAAATTGCGGTGACAAGTACATACCTACTTCCAGTTGCAGAAACTACCAATTCTCCTAACATCTCCAGTGGTTTCTTCTGTATATATGCTTTAAGAAAATATAGACTTTGTGCAGTTATAATAACTCCACTGAATTTCTCATCTTCACTTTGTCGTTGGGAGAATGTGCGTCAGGTAATGCACCTTGAAATAACACCAAAAACGTTATTTCAGATGCTTTGCACAAGCTACCTTCTTGCTTACTCTGTTTTCAGAAAGATGATGCTCATGAATATGAAGCAGAAATTCAGGAAAAAATATTTCAATTATAATTGCATTTTTATTCACCTCCATTTTACACTTTCATAATATTCACAATTCTCTTATTCTCTCAAAAACTTTCGAATTTCTTAATTTTCACATCATCTTCTTCATCTTATTCTTCAAGAATACAAAAAAAAATCACAAGTTCTCATTTAATTATTTCATCTAAAACTTAATTCTAAATTTTTCCTATTATCATTTGTGTTTTTTTATCAATTATTTTTGCCCCCTTTGGAGAAATTCACTCTTGAGACAGTTACCATTGCTAAATCAACTCCATTGTGTGTTGCATTTTCGTTATAACGAAGTGGACATGCACTGGTTTAACCAGTCACCAGTTTAACCGGTCACTCGTAGATTAGCCCAGAGGCGCCCATTTGTGCCTTCGTTTATTGAATTATGTGATAAAATTGGCGTGAGACACGCGCTACATTAAACTCGAAAGGCCTTGGCACATCCACAATGTTTTCTCCTTTTTTTTTTTCTTAAAAAAAAAATACAATGACTCCTGTTTTCTTCTCATTCTCACTTACATCCTCATTCTTCCTAATATTTATCGCCATTTTGTGGTAACAGAGAGACTTACTAATGAGATTTTTTTTTTTATTAATTTTTTTTACCTACACGCTGAGTAACGGAAGCCCCAATATGAAAAATAATTTGAATTCACGGCGTATTTCGTGAGAGAAAGAAAACCTAAATTCTTTCCATTAAAATTTCCTCATCTATAATTTCTCATTTTTTCTTTAATTTATAAAAATAAATTTTTGCCACAGCGCGTGCTAGAAGGAACATTTTGTTTTACACGGCATTGATTATATCATTTGACAAATAAAACCCTCTTCATGGACCGTTTATCATGATTATTTTTATTATTTCATTTTTCTCTTTAATTCCTACGATTTATTAATTCTTATCGAACATGTTTCTTTCAATGATATCAAGTACATAGAAAAAGGAAAAAATTTAGCACTCTAGCGTGTTATCTAATTCAGCATTTTCAAATGAAAAGTAGAAAAATCAATAACGGTCCAAAAAATTGCCTCACAATCTGCAACAAATGTCACGTGATAATGATTTTTTTAAATACAATTTCATCTAGAATTTTCAATAAATTCAACAACTCAAATTCCTCTTTTCCATAACATTTACATACATAATACACATAATATACATACAGTACCTATGTGTACTAAAAAAAAAAAAACTCGCTGAGCGAGTGTATTCCATTTTTTACTCATTAATGATCATTATGTACAATCCTCGTAATTAATTGTCTATGTTACATTTTTTACACGTCTCAACATCGACTCTCCATATTTTTATTCAAAAGCAAAAACAAAGAGCACAACAATGTGAATTACGCAGTAACTCAGATCATCATCATGAGCACATCTCCAATGCCCTCAACCGGCCCATTCTACCCCACCCATTTAACTATCCTGTCCCCGACAATGCAGCTGCAACACAAGTGAATAGAATGTTTCTGCACTAATAATTTTCATACGAAATGTGATAGCATCAGCTTGTCACTCGCACTCTCTCATACATTAAACTACAATCACCTAGAGATTAATTCCCCAAAAAAAAAGAAAAATACCTCCCAAAAATGACAATTGTACTCACTCGTACCACATCGACACACTGAATTTACCAATTCATCTACTTAATTTATGATCACTCAGTATTTGAATAATCATTTGTATTCAATCACACCAACTTCCATATCTCCTTTCGAATTCAATCGTAATTTGTAATTCACAGAATGCAAATTTATCAATTAATACGTATACTGATAAATCACATCAGTGTCTCACTATTATGAATACATGATGATACTGTGGATATTTCGTATCAGGTATCCACACTGGTTGAGCATCTTCCTCCAGTAGCATCAGTACTGGTTAATTGATTCTTTGGCTACACAAATTGCGACGGTGTCTTCCAGCATGACGAACAGCATGGCAATGCACTCTTCAATGTATCCTTGAATGCATCACGAAAATCACGATTGAAGTATGCGTAAATTAGTGGATTTAAAGCGCTATTAAAGTAGCCAATCCAAAATAATACTGGTACCACCTCATCTGGACATGGACAGGCATCGCCACATAATGCTGTTATTAAGTACCTGAAAAATATAATAATCCAGAGTTTTATTAATTTAATAATTAACAATTATCAAATAAAAAATGATAATTATCACAGAATTCAATTGTAAGTGACTGGAAAAAATTAATGTTAATGCTAAGATGAAAATTATGCTGACTTTGAAAACTGGAAAATTTGCATTCAGCCACATTACAGGTGCACACGTGCACAATGCAATTCCACTGCTTCCGCATCTCGTTATTATATAGAATATAACGAGTTGAAGAAGCGAGAGGCAACAATAACATTTTCCCTTTATCCACGTTTTCTCTTTCTCTCTCTCTTTCTCTCATTCTGAATGACTCTTGTGTGTCTTTATTGGATCACGTGCACGCACTTGACTAACGCCAGCAGTTGGTGATGCTGGAAATGTTGGGGAGATAGTGCGGTACAGTTGCTCATCGTTTTGCATATTAATCCATGGGTAGCTGAGTTTAATGCCCATGAGAATGTGAAACTGGATGACCGGTAAAATTCCCAGGAGACAGAAGCCCCATTCTCTTTATCCGGTTTATTACAATGGGGAATTGATTTTGGAGGAGGTGATTCACGTGGAAATAAGGAAATGTGGAAAATTCCAGTGCGTGTGTGTGTGTGTGGTTGATCAGAGGGTGGAAAAGATTCCACGTCAATCTCAAATCGGAGAATTACATGGTCTTACGTGCGTTGGGAATGAATGGGGCATGAGAAATCGAGGGAAATTCTCAGCTATCAATCTTGCCTTCGGCTCATCTGCTTTGTACACGTGGACATGAAGAATACATGCAATCATTGAGGTACGTCAGTGTGCAGGTTTGATTTTATAAGGGAGATTTTATGGAAAACATGGGTGGAAATTAATTTTTTCGAGTTTTTTTAAAATTCGATTTTTTTCACACAAATTTTAAGGGGGTTACCTTGGAAAATTTTGAAAAAATCGGTTTTTTAGCGATATCTTGGGTTCTATTGGTCGTAGCTCAAAAATTAAAAATACGATTTTTTCAATTACTTTTTGGGTGTTTTTTGGAAATCAGTTTTTGCACTATAAGTCACTCAAAAAATCGTAGTTTTAATTTTAAAACTACATGAATCGCAAATGAGCTCATCTTTCACCTCGAATCGGAATTTTTACATTACGACCAATAGAACCCGAGATATCGTCAAAAAACCGATTTTTTCAAATTTTCCTAAGGTAAACCCCTTCAAATCTGGCTGAAAAAAATCGAATTCCCCGAAAATTCTAATAAATCCATTTTGACACTTGATTCCTATGTAAAATCGTCTCAGCTTTCCCATGGAATCATCAGAAAATCGCTATCTCCAAACGTTCAATAAAAATCTCCCCTAATTTGTCGATGATGAAGATTTAATTAACTGGGATTGTTCAATTCGTTCATCCGAAGGGAAAATAAGTTTCCTTATTCCTCGAGTCACATCACTTCCGTGTAGGTTGATGTTTTTTTAGAAAGACCCCACATTCACGTGCCATTTACTCCAACAACCGGTTAGTAAAAATAAATCATTTTATAAAAATACCTTTCATCCTCCTCTTTTCACAAAACTCTCATTCAGACTATCCCATACATTTTTTTTCATATTCCTTGTACCTCCGGATTTAAAGAATATTGTGTTAGCTTTACCAGAGAAAAAATGGAAGCCAGCAGAGAAGAAAAGCACCCATGATGATACCAAGTGTCCTTGCTGCTTTGTGCTCGGCACGCCAACTTTTAGTCTGCTGTCGTATCGTTGTACCTGTCGACAATAAAATTACACAAATTGTGAGTTTATTTTTTTGTTTTCATTCACGTTTTTAAATTATTTAAGAAACTTTTGTTATCATTAAATTCTTATTTTACTCTGGATGAATCATATTTATGATTTAATGAATAAAAAACAATGTTTGAAAATCAATTTTCAGTTTCTCTCAAAGTCTCTTGGGATTACCCAAAAAATTTGCCATTTGTCAGTGACTGAAATTTTCTTGATACCCTTCCAAAATGTCAATCGAACAAGTTATTACTGCATGATGCAGCTTTATTTTTGTCACTGACTCAAAATCACGAGAATACATTTTACCTCTAAAATAAAAAAATAAGCAATCAATACTTCTTCACTTGATTATCAAGACTCGATAATTCGAGATAGTGATTGACTGTTTAATTTTACGTGTATTGGTGTTAAACTTCAAGGCTGAAATTTTGAAGCCTCTGAAAAGTAGACAACGTCGATTCTCTCAACTTGGTAATACTCCAATCAAACTTTACAACTCACTGAGAGAAGATTCTACATTAAATTAGCACTCAGTGGATTTCAGGAGAAACAGAATGGAAAGAGAGAGGACTTGAGCAAAGTTTGAGATACATTTTCCCTCTCAGTGAGATTTTGCGAATTGATATACACATTATGGAAAAGGGGCTTTCAGGGGCTTCGTTAAGGAACCCTTCTCCCAATATCACGAGGATTAATCTGATAATCTGTCTAGTCACTCCTCTTCAAAACTTGACAACAAAAATTTACTCTTATTTAAAATTAGTGGAAAATAATTTAAATTTCACTTGAATCTCTCATGGGAAAATATTTGCATTCAATGGTGAAGTGGTAAACAAGGTCAAGTCATATATACTTGACCTTGTTTACCTCTTCAATAGTGAATTATGGGGTTTTTTGAAAAATCATTTTATTTCTTGGAAAAAGAGGAAAAAATGGGCTTTTAACGTTAGATTCGAAGGAAATCAGTTTCATAATAATAATAATGATAAATGGAGAAAGGGGAGAACACAATAAGCATCAAAAACGTATATCAATATATTTGTGGTAAAGTCACGCACATTCGTGACCCGGATATCCGTAAGTTGGGGAATTCCGTCTCATGTGGGAGGGGGAAAGGGTCCGGAAAGGGAGAAGAGTGAAAGAAAAGCAGTTAAGTAAGTACGCAATCTGCCGAATCTATTTCGGCAGGACTACTTCGAGGCGATTGTTCAGATAAAACTTCATTGGTGGAAGAAGAATTGTAAGACAGTTGAGGAGGGGCTCGAAGGGTTCGCGTGCTCCAGTGTACTGAGGCAAATTTAGGTTGGCTGGTCGTTTGCTTTCAGGAAAAAATCGATGGATATCTATCAAGTTACGTATGAACGGAGGAATAATATGGGGAGGAATTTTATTAATTTACAGTGTTTCTATGATTTTTTTGAATTTTTAAAAAATTTGATTTCTCTCAAAAAGGAAAAAAAAAACACTTTTTTGGGAATATCTCTGGTTCTATTGGTCGCAGCGTGAAAATTCCCATTGGAGGTGATAGGTCAGCTCATTCCCATGATTTTCGTTAAACTCCCATTGATTTTTAAGAAAAATTCCATGAATTAGTGAATTTTTTTCAATTTTCAAAAAATCCAATTTTCTGAAATATAAAAAAAAAAATATTCCGACACATGTTTTCCACCTTAAATTTCCTCAGCTTTTCAATAGAATCATCAGAAAATTTCTATCTCCTCAATTTTATCCATTTTTCTCGTCGATTTAGTTTTATTGATTTCATGACGAGTCTTTAATAATTCACAGGAAAATGACTTCTGGAGAACTGCGAGGAGTCTCGTATCTATCATATACGACCCAATTTAATATCCATTAAAGCCTTGACCTTTCCTCAAAATAATTCTACATCCTCCCAAAGCGTCACAATTAGGTTCCACGTGTTCTCCAAACGTCAGGTGTCGACTTTATTGAGCAGAGTCAATGGTTGACAGCATGACACTGTCCCATGGGTGCCTGAGCCTCTTGGGATATACTTCGGTTCTGTTTTCTCAAGCTGCCTTTACCAGAAACAATTTCAATTGCACATTGAAATTTGGCGTTTTATCGATATTCAAGGGAATCACATTCTGATGAATTTCATGGGAATGAAAATATTAAATTCAAATTTTTTTCGAGGCATTCAACTGTCCCTCTTTGCATACAGATTGAAATCGATTTGGAAAAAGAAGATTTTCCAATGTAATTCGAGTTTCCAAAACGTGCTCCATCATTTCCATTTTATACGATTCATAAATTCACGAATTCTTATAATACTTTGGGGGTGAAATCCTGGGAAAATGGAGAAGAGATTATTTTTATAGGAGATCGAATGACAAGTACTTGTGACACAAGTGATCTGAATTTTTTCAATTTCTTGAGGAAATTTTGCAGACGAGGAAACTAATGGAAATTCGAGATTCTCTTGTGATTTGAGTAATTCATGTAAATTGTATCTTCAAATATTTGATTAATTTTGTAAATTCATGTTGAATAAATATTGATTCACTCCAACCTATCATGCTAATGGATTCCCTTCGAATTCAACATATTTTCATTAAATAATTCATAATCATTGAATTATTAATGTAATTAAAGTGAAAATGTAATTTTCAAAGTTCATGAAAATCTCTGGATTTATATGAAAACTTCATTGACTTCAAAAGTTCATAATTTCTTCCAATATCCTGTTAAAAAATGAATAAATCCTCGATTTCCCAGGGGAAAAGTGGAATAGAGAAATTATTTAATATTTCATAAAAATGAGAGAATCAGGAATTCCTTTCAATCCGAATTATTTGCATCGAATGCAGCACTCCAATTACCTTTTCTTCCGAACGAATTATAAAATATTAACGATATCCAGAATAATTCATATTAACAGCTGCAAATAGAGTCTCACAATTGGTCCACAGTTCAATACAGAAATAAATGTGGAGAACGAAGCCCCGGAGAAACGAACGTGTGTTAAAGTATCCCGGGATAATTTTCTCATCTTCCAGAGTTTACGTGAAATGCAGTCAGGCTCTGCCATGTATTTCGCCCCCCACAATGTACCGTTTCCAGATATCGAGCGGCCCGTACCGAAGCCAAGCGATGAGGGCGAGAGGGCGTCCCGGGAGCCTGGATCCCGTGCGTTCACTGACCTATCCTATTCAGCTCCACAGTATCCTATCCACTTTTATATATAGCATCAAATTCCCCTTTGCAATACTCCACTCTCTGCTGATGTGTAGAATCAACTCGTCTCTCTATGTTTCATTCAATTTTAGTTTTATTCCAACATTTATTTCAAATATCACGTAGTCTCTTTGCGAATTTTTTTCATGGAAAATGCTTCTTTTTTTTTTTGCTCATTGAACTCGAAGTTGAGGAAATTTTAGGCGGAAAACATGTGTCGAAATTAATTTTTTCGAGTTTTTTTTTAAATGCGATTTTCTTCACATAGATTTGAAGGGGTTTATCTTGGAAAAATTTGAAAAAAACACATTTGTGGCAATATTTCCGGTTCTATTGGTCGTAGCGTAAAAATTCCGATTCGAGGTGAAAGCTGAGCTCATTTGCGATGAATTTATGTGGTTTCAAAATTAAAAATACGATTTTTTCGAGTGATTTATAGTGGAAAAACTGATTTTCAAAAAACACCCCAAAAGAACTTGAAAAAATCGTATTTTTAATTTAAAAACCACATGAATTCATTGCAAATGAGCTCATCTTCCACCTCGAATCGGAACTTTTGAGCTACGACCAATCAAACCCGAGATATCGTCAAAAATGTGATTTTTTCAAATTTTTCCAAGGTAAACCCCTTCAAATCTGTGTGAAAAAAATCGAATTTAAAAAAAACTCAAAATAATTAATTTCGACAAATGTTTTCCGCCTAAAATTTCCTCAGCTTTCCCATGGAATCATCAAAAAAATTCTATCCCCAATATTTCCAGAGATATTTTCGAAAAAGTGTTCTTCTTTTATTTTTCAAAAATGAACAAAAACCATCGGAAATATTCTGTATCAATTCCCTCACGGAAATTCCCCTTGGAACTCAAATTTTTTAATAGCAGAAGCCAATTTAGCCTGACACAACAGGGGTCTATTGGCATTGCTGGAATACCACGGTCCTTTGGCACACGTTCAGGTAGACAGGCTCGAGTCTGTAATTAACTTGCTTTGTAATTGAACCAATCGGGCCAACCAGTTACAGCGACAATGCTATTGCCATATCCACCGATATTTAACGAAGTAGACGGAAAATACGAGACTCATTGAATCATCCAGAAAATTCAAAAATTACAGAAAATCCAGAGAGAAAAGAATCTTATATTCCGCATGAAATCTCAAGTCCCTTGAAAATGCATTTAACTGAACTCCACAGTCACTGGAAGAGTCCTGAGGCGTTAACAATATCGACTGCACTATTTCAATTTGCGAGTTGATTTTCCATTGAATTTTCCCCTCTAATTTTCATTCAATTATGAATAATAATGGAAAGCAATTTGTGCACAGAGTGGTCTCATTACTGAATATTTCAAGCACAATAATTCTTCATTTCTCTTGGAAACCAACTGAAAATAAAAAATACAATTCATTCTAAAATTAAATAAAGTAAGTGATTTTTAAAATTCCAAAGTACAAACATTCTTTATTTCACTCACAAAACTCGAGAAAATCCACTTTTTCCCTCAATTCTCAAATACTCCTCATAATAGCCCTCATAGCACGTTTTTTTTTATCCAATTTTTTTCATCCAACCGCTCGTATTTTCATTTCATGTCGCGTTTCGTGTGGAAAACTATTTTACCAGTGGCAGAGAGACGAATGAGTTGAAACTCCTAAGAGGCAAAGTCGGATAAGACAGTGGAGAAGCGAAAACTCTCATCCAACTATCTCATTCAACTTCTTTTTACTTTCCAAACCGAGAGACTCTTTTCTCCATAGTGTAATACCAGAGAAAACTCGTGCACAGTCCTCCAGGAGAATACACTTTCTCACCTCATTTCCAACCTTTTGTGTTTGCTTCGTTTTTTAAAATTATTTTTCAGTACAAAATGATACTATGCATCACCTCAGGCAATATCAGTTATATTTCACATAAATTGAACTCCCTTGTCGCATCTCTGTCACTGTTAAAAACAAGGAGAGCTTGCAAATTACTGAAACAACAAATTCACGTGAATTTCACATAATAATAATAACGCAATTGGAGTGGTGCTAACGATGGAGATCTTGGCAGCTGTTTCCATGATATTTGCACATTACCAGTGCCACCAAATATTCCACCCACTCTAGAAACTAACACGCGTGAAAACTTGCCGAAAGATATATGATGAAGAGTATTTTGAAATTTTTATGATTACGTATTTGCAGTAGTCTTCATGCAGATGCCAAAATTTGCATTAACAAGGCACAGGTGGCGCTGGATTGTTTTCTGTTGGTAGAGTAAACTGAGAATTTCTGATTTATGGAATTTACAATATTATTTTTCAATTCTAAAATAAACCATATAATTATTCCATTTATAATGGAACTACGAAATTAATTAAAACCAGACATAATTAATTATATATTGAAAATATCTGTTCCATGTATTTGGATAAAGGTCTACTGAAGTTTTGTGCGGTTCGCCAATTCTCTGACCCGAATCCAACAATTCCAACAATTTCAAACGAGCAGTCATGACTTTATCTTATAACAATGCCAATTAACGTATCTCAATGTACAGGTTGAATTGTCAAAGTTGGAGGAATTTAACTGCTGAGTCGTTCGCAAGGTTGAGATGATCATTTCGATTATTTTGAGATTAAAAGAATTGGGAATTTCAACGTGATTATTAGATGAACACAGGTATCTCACCATTTTCATTATTGAGCTCGACGGCAGTCTGACAAGATGGCCTCCGAAAGTCATCGTTAGGATGAAGAAGAAGTTGGTGGGATGCTCTGGAATGATGTCTCGATGAGGTACGATGAAGATGCACGCTATTTAGTACTGTGTTGCTTGATGCACGGCTCAATGCTTCTCTCTGTCTGACTGCCTCTTTGTAGATCTTGCAGTACATGATGATCATAACTAATCCCGGTAGCCAGAAGGACACTGCTGAACTTATCACCGCATACGGTCGATTAACCACGAAGACACAGACCTGATAAATGTTTCAACATTTCTTTCTTTCCTCTCTGTTTATCTCCTATTTTATGTCAATCTATACATTCTCATTACCAGCCCCCAATGTATCTTCTCTCAGGGACATAACTATTTACGAGATTCTAACACAATGTACTGTAATCAATCCCCAGAGCTAAAAGGCAGTTTCTCTTCTTCTCTTCAAAGAAAAAAAATAAAAAATCGTTAAACTATTTCGACGTTTCCAAATGGAAAGATAGCCAACAGAAGGTCGACTTTTTACTCCTTCGGGAACCGGGTAAACTCCAAAGTGTGAAAAATCGTACACCAAACAGTGTATCGAGGGAATTGAAATAGAAATGAGACAATAGCACAAAGTACATAATCCCTGAGAGAAGTCCTCTGGTATTATTCAAAGTTCCATTTGTTCTTTTACAATTCTTTTGTTTCATTATATTCATACAACTTTCTCATATCTCTCATTTCTTTCATTCTTTCTTTTATTCTCATGACTTTCCTCAGTCGCTAAAAATGTTTGAAGAGGCTTGCCCTTTCGATGATGAGGAACCGATGTAGGTCGCGTTTTATAGATGTCTTCGATTATTATCTTCCACGAGAAAGGCTAGTGCCATTTCTACCCGTCAATCGATTCAACAACTCTCGAGCCATTCGATTTCCGTTGCTCATTTAAAATCGAGAGAATCCAGACTTCCAACAAGTCCAAGACCAACAAAAAAAAAAGAAAAACCGTATCATCGATTCTTCATCATCGAGAATAATCACAATGACGATAAACTCTAACCTCTGGATTTTCACGCAGATACTCCAGATGCTCGCTCGTTGTGTACCATCCCATGAAGATTGGTATGAAGCTGATAAGAGCTGGTAATAACCAGGCACTGCCCAGCATTCCAGTTACAACGATATTTCTCATTATCAGAGGATACTCCAATGGCTTAACAATAGCATAGTACCGATCTACACTGATACAACACAAATGCAGTATAGATGCAGTTGAAAAGTAAACATCCAGTGAGTTCCAAACATTGCACATAAACCTTCCAAAGACCCATCCACCCGTAACTTCAACTGATGCATTAAATGTCATGGCGCACATTGCTACAAGTAAATCAGCAGCAGCTAAACTAACGACATAACGATTCGTCGGTACTCTCAATTTTCTGTGTCTCCTGACACTAGCAATAACCAGTGCATTACCAAGTAATGCAGTCAGAATTATCAATACCATAACACCACCCTTCAGCACCAACAATCCAACACTACGTTCATCAGTATCAATCTCTTCACTGACCCTGTGACTACTATTATCAACTTTATCACCAACAAAACCTCCATCCAAGTAACTGATAATGTCATTTGGATCAACTGAAAACGTCGATGTCCCAGAGACAAACCTCACCTCCTCTTCTTCATTCAATTCACTTATTCCTTCCATTCCTCAATTTTAATGTATCTATAACTTTACAGTCCCATGGATTTTCAAATCCTCCACCCAGACACCAACGACTCCACGAGATACGTGACATCGCTGTGGTAATTGATGCCAGTGGATCCAGGGATTTGTTTCTTGATGACATAGACTTCTCCATGTGCTTTGAAGAATCTTTGGTAATTCAAGTCACTTTGTCTCTTTCACTTGACGCAATTAATTCTCCTGATTTTTATTCCAGCTGTGAGGAGGACAGGTGGGAATCTTGTGGCTGTTGGACCAGTCACCTCTCAACCAGCAACATCTGCTGCACATTCTCCTCCTTCTGGTGATGTCCGGTCCACTGGATTTGCATTGCTCGAAAACGCCTCTTCTCACTCTCTTGCCATGTACAAACAGAGCAGCATGGTACAGTTAGAATGCACAAATCCTGTTCTCTAGCTTGGTGAACGTTACTGACGTTTTGAGTGCTATTCTAATATGAAAATCTCCAGAACCAAGCCCACACAACTAATGGAAGCCACTATCTCTCAATGCAGATACAGACTCATCTTGGATTCGTGCTCATCCCTCCACCCCTTCTGCATATTAAGAGGATAGAATCAGGCATTTGCCAAGTTTCATCAAGGCCTTTTGACGCCACTACGTGACGTCATACTGTGTATTAACATTTATTATTGTGTTTAATCATTCTCCTCAATGCTGTTGTGTTTACTGGAATAAATCATTTTATTCTTTATTTTTATGTGAATTAAATTCAGAATGGAATTTCTCTTTTACAAAAATCTCATTGGCCTCAATTTCACATTATTTTACATCAAGTATGGATTGATTGCATAAAAATAATTTGCCATGATGATTTCCAATGAAATTCTTCATGCTTCTCCGTTTTGAGAGATTTAAAAAAAAAAGAACCTTCATGCACGCACGTGAGTAATTCGCTTCTTTTTTTTGGGTTAAAGGAATGCAAAGGGATTGGTACGGACTCTGAGAGAAAACGATTATCTCAATTTCACTGAAGTACATGCCCAAGATAATTACAGTACCAGAGGTAACTGTGTAAAAATAAAACTCGAGGTTTTTTTTTTTTCTCTGCTTTTCATTTGTAACAAAAGAGTGGGCAAGAGTTGAATTTAATTCACAATTCTCCGACAAATCTTTTGTATTTTACAGATTCTTTTGTTGTATCGAATGCACGATTATATCACAAACGAATAAAAATAATGTCTGAGTGTTGAAAAACATTTGATTTTTTTTTTTGGCATCGACGTTTGCAACTGTTGTCGACAATTCTCCACTTTTTTTTCGGGGGTTTCCAATCAATTGAAGGATTTTTTTTCATTTTCTATTTTGAGTATACTGTTATTTACCATCGTGCGCATTGGTCAAAGGATGTCCGGGAAGAGTTCGTAATGTTTCAGTCAAGGTCATGGCAATGTTATTGGAAAAAAAACACCAATTTCTCAACAGATAAAAAAATAAAGGGAAAAGACAAATAAATCATAAACTATGATTACTCATGAATTTTCAACGTGACCATGAACTTTTCAGGGGCATTATAATTGATATTCTCAATGTGTGAAAAAAATACGTTTGTTTCCCATTTTCTTCACCCTCATATAACCCCGTATAATCCCATACATTTTTCGTGCCTACATAAACCAACACACGAGGCATCACGAAACGATTTTATCGATTAAATTTAAATTTTTATTGAGCAAACATTGAAAAAGTTTAATAGAATAATCCAAGTTCTTTCATTGTTACATGAGAAAATTTGTGAAAATTGAGGAAATTAAAATTCTCATGATTTTAATACTCGTTAACCATGATTTATTGTTATTATAAAGTCTTTCAGGGACTAACAAGTGCAAAGATTGAAATAATGAAACACATCGCGTGGGAATGTCGACCGAGTACTTAATAATTGTATGTGTAATATATATAACTGCATTGTGCATAACTGTGCATGTGTGTGAATAACAATAAACGGGCGTAAATAAAGCGAATGCCAAGTTCAATAGGGCGTTATCTGGATTTTTTTCAATATCTCTTATAAATGAGGTTCAAACAATTGACACACGACGTTTGCCAATTTCAATTCATTCAATGAGTAAACTTATTTGAAATAATTAATAATTTCAATTAAAATAACTATTTTTAGAAATTCAATTCTTTCACGATTGATATTTTTCCAATAACTGACAAAAAAAAGCATAAAATAGAGAAACGAGAAAATTTAATTAATACAGAGGATTGACGCCTGTCATTCTGTCATCATACGAAACGAGACACGAGGCAAAACCTTTTTAAAAAACCCAGAATATGAGAGAAAAAACGGGAAAACATCTTGGCAAGAACAATTGCAGAAGTGGGGGGGATAGTTTACGTGAAAACTGAGTGGGGAGAAAACCTGCGCAATAGTGATTTTCATTGCACGTGGTGCACGATAGTATTCTCTCCTACATCTTCATTATTATATTATTATTTTTACATATATATTGACATATTAATTGCTGAATAATCTTCGAGGGCTCCGACCACCTCGATGATTATTATTATTATTATTATATCATTTCCCTCCTAAAATCCGAAGCAAATCGAATAATTTTATTTATTTTTTCTCATAAAATTGAATAAATCGTGATGAATAAACGAGCGAAGTACCCACGTGCATTGCTCTTTTTTCCGAGGACTTACCACCGGATTTTAATCAACGAAATCATTAATAAAACCTTCACAAACACTCATCACTTAACCATAAACTCTCACTTTCACATGATTCGATGATAAAACCTGACCGTGGCATTCATGGTCACTCCGGGTCACATAATTCATCCAGAATAGAGGAAAAAACGTTGTGAAAATAGAAGAGAGTAGTTCAAAGTCGATAATACTGCACAAAGTGAGAGTGAAACAACAAAACATACGGCTAGCACGGACGACGCCGGTAGACTGAGCGTCGCGACGTTTCACCGGCGCCGAGCGCTCCTCTCGTCTTTCTCACTCAATGGTGTACACACACACATGTACATGGAATGCGGTACGTGAGCGCAGTGGAACTCTGGAAGTTGTTGCGGGAAGAAAAAGAGACATAACCGAATGCTGCGTTTATTTGTATCAAAATTATTAAATAATTTGAGGAATTTTATTGGTTTTGACACTTTTTTTACCACCATGAAGTTCACAGACAAATCACCTCTATTTCATCATTAGTTTTTGTTAAATATCTCGGAAATTAAGAGGGATAGAGGATTTTTTGTGGATACCTTTTTTGTAGAGAATTTTAAGGGCTACAAAAAAGGTTATCATGAAAATAGCTCTATCTCACTTAATTTACGAGATATCTTAAAAAAACTGCTGATGAAATAAACTCAAGTTGTCTGAAAACTTCAGTTTCTTTCTTTTTTTCCGAAGTCGTTTTTAGAAGCCTTTTCAAGGATTAAAAAATCGAAAAATTACAAAAGTAACAAATGCAACCTTCTGGCTTAATTCACAATAAACATTACAAAAAAATCATTGATTCATTCAGAGACAAACAGAAGCGCAAATTGTGTCCAAACACACTTTGAAAACTTTCGCCACATGATACGAAGCATCACAGTATTGTTTGACTCCTATTTTGTTTACTCAGGGACAACATGACTTGTCTAGCGTTCTACCTTGATATTGAAAGAAAAAACACAATTTCCATTTACATGATGAATAAAACATTTAGGTTTTTCGAAAAAAACGGAGAACTTTGTGACTGCACTGACTTTGAAATATTCGGGATTAAAAAGTGATGCAGAGGATTCTGGAGTAGTAGTGTCTAATAGTAGTCAGACGTGCGGAAGATGAAATTTTTGGGATTTATTTGATTAAGAGGATTACAATGCATTTATTTTGTTGAAAATCCGAGTTTCACCATCAGACATAATCGTCACGTGGGGTCACGTATGCGTTTTGGCAGCTCGCCCTTTCTCCCCTCCGTTTTTCGCCCGATCGATACGGACTTTCGGAGGGGAAAACCGGGCAGAAAGAGATAGACATAGAGGGGGATGGAATAAGTGCCGCGAGACGACCTTCGCCGTGGGTGGAAAGCAAACGCGAGGGCCAAGACCGAGGATATATCGGGTGATAGAAGGGGGGGGGATAACTATGCGACCATGGCCCTCGCGGTCGACGCCATTCAGAGATCGCGACTCGTGTCTTTTTCTCTTTATTTTTTCATCTCGTTTCCAACGAAAAAATTCAGCCTCCAGCCATCAGGCGCCATGAGTAGATGAGACAACAGAGGGAGAAGAAGTTATCAAAATAAATGGAAGAGGAAAAAATACCCAATGGCGTTTGTCGTTTAAATTTCAATGAGTATTTAACTCACATGCTGGTATTTTTTGAATTTATCAGGCACGACTCACTGATTTATGGAGCAATTTCCGATAAATTCTTCAGATCCTGGGAATGGGATTATTCACAACAAACTTGTGCACATGTTACCTGGAGTATAAAGTCTCTGCCATGTGCTCCTTCATTTTATTTAATATTCCATGTAACCCAGAGCAGAGTTTGAACTTTATGCCATTGGCATTTTTACAACTGAAATTTAGCCTCACTTGAGAGTGTTTATTCCTGTTCAGCACATGGAGCCAAGGCACTTGCACTTAACACCCTTCAAATGTAACGTCCAATAGCGAGAAGAATACGTTGATATAACTGGGTCAAGTTCGTAAATAAAATCATTGTTGAGAAGAGTTTTCGTATGTTTTTTTTTTGGAAAAATGAGAGAACCACTCATCCGCACATTTTTATTAGCCAAAATTTTTATCCATAGACTATTCTGTTTCTCTGCTTCTTTTTTTTTTGGGAATCTGAAGGACAGGCATTGTGAATGGAGGACAAAACGAGAAGGACACGGTAGTGTAGTACTTCTCATTTGTCAAATCGTTATTGTTCATCTCTCGCCACATCTGACGTAGAATTTATTCACCCCTCGTAGCATTGTTCAGCCATCAAGGTCTCCAACAACATTACACGCACGAAATCAATGCCAACTTGTGCATATGTAATGTTGAAAAAAAGGTTTCCCTTCAATTTCCACATTTATTCCCTGACTTTCTCTCGATTTCTCCCATTTTCCTTTTTCCTCTTCTCTTTCCAATTCATTTAAAGCCGCTGGGAATGAAAAAAACTGAATAATCCTTCACTCGTATTTGTGTTTTTTAATGAACGCCAGTGACGAAGTGGAAAATGTCATTTTCCTTCTGCTGTTACTTCATTTTTTTTCCCCAGCTTTTCCCAAAAGAAATGAGAAATGTCTCTCAGTTGTCTCAACTCTTTGTTTCTGGACTTAAGTATAAAGTTTTCGATCCAATTTACCTTGGAGAAAGAAAAGTTCTCCAAAGATCTTGATGGCAATAGTAGGAAAATTATAATTGATTACACAATTCTCTTCAACTTCCTCCTTTTTTCTTCCTTTCATAAAATCAAAGTTGAGTACAATATGTGGGTGAATGAAGAAGGATGTAATAATGGTGAACTAGATGTATTGGTAAGGATTACTTTCCTCATATCCTATTGAATCTTCTTTATCCTCTTCTCCATTCAGAACCGAATGAATTTCTTAATCTCCTAAAAATCAGTTACCATCGACTTCATTAAAGAATCCCAAGTCTAATAAATCAATTAAAATTTTCATTAAAATCCAAATGCAACAGACCAGTTTCATAATTACAGACTGGTGCAGTTAAATACCACTTAAACTAATGAAACGTAACAGACAATACAAGCAGTTTTATTCAATAGCATAATGTGCTCCTTCACACATATTCCTCAAACGACTTTCACCATGAAGCCACTTGATATCAACGACTCTTCCACTTTAATCTATTATTTTTAAGTGCCAGGAATAATGTTGAGAACAAGTGTATTCACTCTGCGTGACTAGCGTGATTATTATATTAATTATGCACTTTGATTCTATCATTCACAGCTGATGCACAAAATCCTCATTTTCTGTGCTAACTGATGCAGGAAGTTATCGCTTATTTCGACCTCTTCCCATTGCCCTCAAGGGGCCACTAAAGTTTTGGGTTTCATGGGAGAATTTGGCTGTCTGGGAGATGCAATGGACCGAGACAGACAGAGATAGAAGCAGTTGAGATTGGTGAGTGCACTTGACCTGACGTTGATTTATTTAGTCATCTTTTAGGTCTTGGTTCAAGTTCAATATCACGGACTGTTGGTTTATGTTATTTTCAGGGAATTTGAGTCGTGGAAAAATGGGGCATTTTCAATATTCAGGAATTGTCAACGGAAGTGGAGAATATTAGGTGAGATTCAACTGGAAATTTCAAATTTATGCTCAGCTGGAGAATTGTAATAAGCGTTCATTAAGTTTCTTTGCTTTTAGGTAAGTCTTGGGGAATATTAAAGTTCAACAGAATAAAATTTATCCAAGTCAATATAAATTCTTGGAGAAAGCGAGACTTCTCAACTGTATTACCACTGCATTGGAAAGGAAAAATAAAATGAGAAACATTTGAAATGCGAGAGAAAAAAGTTGGTGAATTCTCGTCACTTGCAGTTTCAACTTTCTGTGGGGATAAAAAAAGAACTGAGTTCTCTCATGTGTATATTTTGCTTGATGCAATAAAAAAACAAGTTTTCACTTTAAACTTTGAGGTGAAATGAGAATTAAGAGGATTTGAAGTCATCTGTCTTTTTAATTCTCGGATCAAACTTTGTGGGTTTAAATTATTGATAAAATCAGATCCAAGAGCATCAAAAAAAAAATCTTAAAAACAGGGTTCCACTTGGATTCCTCAGCATGCGTTCTCCAATGCAAGTGTCAAGTTCGTTCTCTTCATATATTTTTCGTTTGCACACAATGTGTTAATCGATACCGCGACAGAGTGGCCCGATTCCTCTGTCCTCTATCGGTTCTACCCGTGTTACAACAACTATGTTACTGGCGCCATCTACTTCAGGGTCACGACAAGGTCGGCTCCTCTAATCCAATCATGCAGCACAACACTTCCTAAATAAACATTGTGAATTCTTATCTATTAATATCCATAAAGTTGCAACAATTCGACAGTAACTCTTTCCATGAATAATCATGCCTGCATATTATTATCATAATTAGTACAATTGATTAGCCGAATGATTTCTCAATTCAACCGTTAAGAGAATTCCAAAGTTAATCTGGAATTGGGAGGATCATGCTGATGCCATTGGACATCCTCTCTGTATTTTCAAGCGTCAGGCTCTCGATGGACATGAAGATTGACGGGAATGTCAGATACTGAGTTCGTTAATGAGTCCAAAACTGACGTGGCCACATATTGCACTTTGTTAGGACCAAACCAGCAAACATCTCCACATAATCCTAATGCACTCACATGATACTTCCATGGATTCATTGATGTTAATGGGAATTATGAAGCTGACAGAACCTCTGGAATATTCTCTTCGATTCGTTAACGTCCATTGAAGTAACTTATAATTGATTGCTTCATTATTCAAAGCTCTGCATTTTTATTTGTCTATTTTTCTTTTCGTTAAAACAGTTACAAGCAATTGCGATAATTAACGTCAATTGCAGTGAATTGAGTAATTGGTGAGAATTGTCATCACTTCAGGAACTATATTTATTCACTGCATTATTGAAACTCATTGAATGATCATTCAGACGATTCTTTCAGACTTCTCTGGTTTATTATTATTATTATCATTGTGTTTATATTTTTTTTTTAGGTTTATGGAGGATCCTGGGGTTTTACCCTTTCTCGTAGCATCGAATCTTCTTTTTGTTGAGCTTGAAAATTTTATTGCACTTCTTGAGACCCAACGACTACCATCTTCTTTCACAAGAGAAAAGTTTTCTATTTGTTGTGAGTTAAAGTGGAAACGTTTCTATAATTCATGAAACAAAAAGGTTTCTTTTTCGTAGAGAGGTGATTATTCAAGCAGAATAATGGGGAAAAGAGTGAGATTCTTTGAATCCAATGAACATTTTTAAAAATTTATCAAGATTTTATTTAAAGAAATGAGAGTAAGTCTTCTCTGCATCAATGGAGAGAATTAAAAAGCACCCATTTGAGGGAACTTGAGTAAAACGAGATTAAACTTGTGGTAAATGGTGACATGGTCCTCTGTCACTTTCATGAACCATGCAGCTGCAGCTTGAAGAGCATCATGCACTCTGTTGAATGGTTCAGCTGTGCAGAGGGACCGCAATGGAGCCCTGGTGGAAGTGCATTGGTCAATCGTTGGAGGATGTAAAAGAAATTGAGTAAAGTGGGGTAAAATGGAGCTTTGGATTTTTATGAAGAATGTTGGAGATGTCTTGAGGAATTAAATTAGAATTTTCTTCCTTATTTGCTTAAAGTATTTTTTGCTTCTGTTTGATCCTCAAACTTTGAATTTTTTCCATCAAATAGTTCTCCCGAATATCAAACAAAATTCTGTACCTCGTTAGGACGTAGTTTTGACACGAAATAGTGGAGTGAGTGATTCAGGAAGAATTCAAAGGGAGAATTTTAGTTTTGCTCAAAGTAGAACGTCTGAGCACACACATATATACTGAATAAAAAAAGTTTTTCTCTTACCTCTTTTATCTGAGGCTAAAGTTTCCTTTGGGACACGGCTTTTGCGAGTGGCATTTTCAGGCGCATCCTCCACTCACACTCCTTATAGACAGATACACTGGGTAAATGATATAAGGTGGAGAAAAGAAATGGAATTAGGTCATGAGAAAAAAAAATATTCTTTCTTATCACCCCGTGTTTCTCTCTATCTCCTCTCGATACTCGAATGGGGATAAAGCGAGAGAGAAAAAATTGTGGACGAAATAGAGATCGGAGAGTTACTCTCTTGCAATACTCCACATGGGCCATTTTTCAGTGTTTTTCCACTCAATTCCGAGTGTATAGATTCTACTCGAGGGAGCAACGGTGAGTCGAGAGAATGAAAAGGATATTGGGATTTTTCAGGGAATAATCTACTTCGACGATTTTATTATACTGAGCAATTATTTATGAAATTTTATCGTAATTGATGGAAATTGTTGGGATAGAATTTTTCTGATGATTCCATTGAAAAGCTGAGGAAATTTCACATGGAAAACATACCCAACAAGTCATTTTTCATTTTTTTTTTCAAAAAATTGAAAATTAGGGAAAAACATTGAATTTTGAAAAAAATGAGAAAAAAATGTTTTGACACATGTTTTCTATGTCAAATTTCCTCAGCTTTTCAATGGAATTATTTAAAAAATTCTATTACCATCTCTTTCCTCAGAATTCCCATTTTTAAAAAAAAAGCGATTTGGTTAATTTTTTCTAATTTTCCACAATGTATTGAAACAGAAGGATGAATACGGGTGACTTTGATAGCCTTTGTACCACGAATGACACTAATTGAATTGTTTCGATTAAGCCCCCTGTTTCATATTGTCCATTGGCTTTTGAAATCGAGCCAACCGAGTTGAATAAAAAAAGATTATCATCCCCAGGAAGAATAGGGGCAAAAGAGTCCCTCGAATAAATAAAAAAAAATGATACTTTTTCATTACAGGCTCGTGTTCTCGTGGACTGGACAAACGAGAGGAGAACGATGACAATGTCAGACAGAGTGGCTTTTTTCTCCTGTGCGAAAAGCCTAAAAGCACCGAATAACCCAATTCCCATTATGACAGTCGTTAAAGGAAGAGAGTGACGAAGTAAATTGATATTTTATCTTTTATTTCTACGTATTTATGATGGAAGTGTATCAAAAATGGAGCAGCAAGTCACATTTATTCCAAGGAAACCCAATTAATTTAATTAATTTAATGAAATAGAATTTTTACTTTATTAAAAACAGAAAAATGTGGAACTTCCTTTCATCTTCAGTTTTTTTAAGATATTTCAGAAACTAAGGGAGATAGAGAAATTTTTGTAGAAACCTTTTTTGTAGCTTTTGAAATTCTCCACAAAAAAGATTTCTATGAAAATTTCTCTCACTCTCTTAGTTTCCGAGATATCTTCAAAAAAGTAATGATGGAATAAAATGGGGTTTTCTGGAAATTTAGAAAATCGAGAATTTAAAGAATCGGGAGGTTATTGCGAATTCTAATGTCTTATCTATTGAAAATCCAGTTGCCCTCGATAGATTCATGCTCTGAAAATAGATGAGGAAAAAGGTAAAGAGATCAACGCCCACGGAGATGAGGATATAAGTCGGTATAGGTGAGAGAAGTATTCTTGAAGTAAAAGAAAAATCAATTTATCTAGAATTTACTTCTGGAAAATTGAATTTTCATGAGAACTCTATTTCTGTCTATTTCTATAACATCGTGATACCGTAGTTTATTTAACGTTATTTATTTTCAAGAACAATGATAAATATTGGAAAAATACGTAAAGGGAAATTATGAATTATTTCACGAATATTGAATCCTGAATTATGTTTTTTTGATGGGAAAAAATGGGGATTTTTCCTGGAAAATTATGTCATAATGCAAATTGTGATGTACACAACACCTTAAACATTCTTTTTCACTCATGTAGAAGAAAAATATTCATTTTCAGTTTTTTCCTCTTTCCATCCAACATCAAAAAGCCTTTGAGACACAATGTTACACACGTCCGCCATTTTGTGTTCTCAGAACATCAAGAATCCCCTTTTTTTTAATGAAAAAGTGAATAATTTGTTTTTCTAAAATATTCTCGATAATCCTGAATTAACAAAAGCGCTAGAGAAAATATTTTCAATTAATTCCAATTGATAAATATTTTTCTCCAATTTAATGGGAAAAAATCGCTGATGAATAGATGCAGGATTTTCACGAGCCATTGAATTTTTTTCTGGTGGTATTGAAGGGCTTCATAAATATTTACATCATATTTTTGCCAATGGAATTATCCATTCAATTAATGATATTCATGCTGGATATTCTGATGCTCGATATCTCCAGCTGCACGATGGATATTCAATGCTATTATGCGGCTGGATTATCCAGCGTGATTATTGCAGTTAGTGTGCTGTTATCGGTTTCAATGTGCAGAGTTTCCCCATTATTTTCATAAATTAATTTTTTTAATTTAAAAAATCATGGGTCACTTTTATAGTCATTATCTCTGGAACCATTGAGTTTATCAAAAAATGTGAGGAGACCTTTTTTGTAGAGAATTTCAAGACCTACAAAAAAAGTCTCTTGACAAATTCTCGTAAACCTCATAGTTTCCGAGATATTCTCAAATAACTGGAATTATCCTCATAAATGAATTTTTACGAGTAAAAAATCATGGGTAACTTCAGTAGTCATTATCTCTGGAACCATTGAGTTTATCAAAAAATGTGAGGAGACCTTTTTTGTAGAGAATTTCAAGACCTACAAAAAAGGTCTCTTGATAAATCCTCGTAAAACCCATAGTTTTCGAGGTATCCTCAAAAAACTGAAATTCAACCTTTTTTTCATTTTCTTTCCATTTTGAAGGGAAAGGGACATTAATAGGGACAACTTCGTTTGTGTTCGTGCGTGTTGTGGTGTAACCGAGATACAGACATTAATTCAAGCAGAATCGTACCCTGCATTTGCGGCTATTTGCAATGGATATCAAGAGAGCGGCAATAACGTAGAAGGCAAATACGTCGGAGGTCATCGTGCGGTGGAAGAGTGGTCCAGCTTCTGCATAGAGTATTGGGCAGAACAAGCCGCATCCTGTGGCTGCATAATCCAGCGTCTCATGCACAAAGATATTCTGTGGAGACCGTGGAAACATTGAATAAGCCTGTGACACTTTTGACGAGAACAAATAATCGAGTGCCTTTTCAATAAAGAGGAATTTTTTCTCATAAAAAGGCGCTGATGCGGAAATTAATTACTCATTCATTAAAAATGAAGAGAAAATTCTCCAATGAATAGTCTTCCCCTTTGATTCACACACACAAAAGAATAATTGTGGGTAAAAACCCATTTTCCAATGGAAAATATGCCAATCATGTGCCACAATTTTTTTTTCTCAATTTTTACAATAATTCGTTTTTTTGAAAATTTAAAAAATTCAGTTTTTTGAGAATATCTCCGGTTCTATTTGTCACAGCTCAAAAATTCCAATTCGAGATGAAAGCTGAACTCATTCCCCATAATTTCCATTAAAATCCCATTGATTTTCATGGATTTTTCAAAAAGTAACTTAATTTTCAAAAAAAAACAAATTTTTAAAAAAATTACGAGAAATCAATTTTCTTTGTTAAAAAAAGAAAAAAAAAAATTCTTTCTTTAAATGACCTCGATTTTCCCATTATTTCCTCTATCTCTCTCCTCCTCTTTATTCCACCCAATGCCAGACTCGTAAAGGAGACAAGATATAAAGAGATATTCACTTTAATGGGCCGCATAAAGTCCCACACAATATTAAATCGTTGGTAAATATAAATACAGCAGAAAAATTTGGCGCAACTCCAGAGTATGAGAAACCTATTCTCATACATATAAAATTGTATATAGATGCTTCATTCGTAGAGTATCTGCCGAGGCATGCCTCTTCGGTTATTTTCCCTTCTGTAGCTATTCTCTGTTACATTTTTTTCCTTTCTTTCGTCTCCCCTCAAAGGTTTTACGCCAATGCGCCACATCTACCCACGTGAAAACGAGATAAAAAAAACGTGTCTCGATAGATTTCCCTCTTTTCTCTCATTCTTTAATTCAATTTTTCCCCTGGCATTGGTAAACTTCCGTTTTCCCGTTTAATTACAAGGTTTCGCACTTTTTTTGCATTCACTAAAGTGAAAAGGTTTTAATTTTATTAATAATTCAGTGGTGAAGTGGTAAACAAGGTTAAGTTGTATAGAAGTACAATATATAGTTGATTTTGCTTATCACTTCACTACTGAATTATTATTATTATTATTATTATTATTTTTTACTGAATTAGGGGAGATAGAATTTTTCTGATGATTCCATTGGAAAGCTGAGGAAATTTTGGGCGGAAAACATGTGTTGAAATTAATTTTTTTGAGTTTTTAGAAAATTTGATTTTTTTCACCCAGATTTGAAGTTTAACTTGGGAAAATTTGAAAAAATCACATTTTTGGGGATATCTCCAAAAATTCGGATTCGAAGTTAAAGGTGAGCTCATTTGCGATGAATTCATGTGGTATTAAAATTAAAAATACGATTTTTTCAAGTACTTTTTGGGTGTTTTTTTAAAATCAGTTTTTCCACTATAAGTCACTCAAAAAATCGGATTTTTAATTTTAAAACCACATAAATTCATTGCAAATTAGCTCACCTTTCACCTTTTGCCCCACCTTCCCCTATTAATTATGTTAATTTTTTATTTTCAAGTAATTAATAAATGTTTGTTTGTGCGATCATTTGTCTTAATGTCGTCGGGTGATAATTATTATTCTTATGGATTATTGAGTCACTCATGAACGCCTCAACCTCTTCAGTCAAACCAATACCATGAATCTTCATTATAAATTCACGTCAGTTACGTTTAAGTACGAGTTATAATCTCCGACGAGTTCTGGCACAGGTACCAACGTCTGCTGTAATATTTTCTTGTGGTGAAAGGAAAATTTATGTGTTTTCTTTTAATGATAAATAAGAGAGAATTGATTACTTATTGATTATTCTCATAAATTAATTTTTTTGAATAATTAAAAAATCATGGGTATCTTCAGCAGTCGTTATCTCTGAAACCATTGAGTTTATCGAAAAATATCAAGAGACCTTTTTTGTAGAGAATTTTAAGACCTACAAAAAAGGTCTCTTGATAAATTCTCGTAAACCCCATAGTTTTCGAGATATTCACAAAAAACTGAAAAAAACCGCATCTTTTTTTCATCGCATTCTTTTAATTCTCATTTCACCTGATATTTGCTCCAACAGCAATGAATTCCCCTTTATTTCTTTCATTTTCAGTCATGCCAGTTCCAATTTCACTGTTAGCCTGCCTCTTTCAATTTCCTGAATGCGTGACGCCATTCAACCTCCCTCCCCTTTTTTTCTAATTTATTTTCCCCCATTTTCGCACGTGAAAATAACCGAAAGTAAAATAATTATTTCAATTCCTGCCCCAGCACGTACTTAACACCCAGAGTTTTATTGTCGCAATTAACCTCGTGATTTGTTGTCAATGAAGGGAATCTAGTCATCAATTGCGCCCCTATATCGCAAGAACCCGGAAAAAAAAATAGGAAAAAAAGAAAAAAGGAATTAGTGTTAGAGAAGACCTCATTCGAAGCACGTTTCGACTCTCCAGTAGCCATTGACTGATGTCCCACCTTGGTGCTTTATTTAACCTCTCATTTTACCAGATACCCTATGAAAAATTTCCCGGGGAAACAATTTTCCGGGGAAACAATTTACGAATTTAATTCTTTCGAGTAAAAAATCATGGGTTACTCCAGTAGTCATTATCTCTGAAGCCATTGAGTTTATCGAAAAATATCAAGAGACCTTTTTTGTAGAGAATATCAAGACCTACAAAAAAGGTCTCTTGATAAATTCTCGTAAACCCCATAGTTTCCGAGATATTCTCAAAAAACTGGAATTATTCTTATAAATCATTTTTTCGAGTAAAAAATCATGGATTACCTCAGTAGTCATTATCTCTGAAGCCATTGAGTTTATCGAAAAATATCAAGAGACCTTTTTTGTAGAAAATTTCAAGACCTACAAAAAAGGTCCCTTAATAAATTCTCGTAAACCCCATAGTTTCCGAGATATTCTCAAAAAACTGGAATTATTACCAGATATCTCCCTTTCAACAATTTTCCGAAACAATTTTCCATTGTCTTTCATTAACGCAAATCCTCTCGAATATCCCGGAAAAACGTGACGTAATTCTTCAAACTGAAAGTCTATTGTATGCAACAACAATAGAAACTGAATTGAATAGAAATATTTTCATGTTTCGTTGTTCTTTCGCTCATCAAAAATTTCCCTGATTCGTATTTTTGTGCTCCAAATGTGTTTGTCCAATATTTGGGAGTATTTCCTCGGGGTAAATTCTGTTCCAGGTCGCAGAGACTGGCTCTGCTCTTATTGACGTGATCTCGAAGTTGAAAAGTGAAAAAAGAGAGGAGATAAAGGCTCATGAAGATGGGAGGGTGGACGAAATAGTAGCACTTGGAGTTTAGCCAAAAACTCTTTTTCCGGAACATCCGTAAACTCAGGTTCAACCCCTCGATATATCACATTCAGCGTTTTAATTCATCTTTAGGAGATAATAAAAGGGAACACGAACTTTGGACTATTTTTTTTTCTCCCATCGAGAGACAATTTTCTGGAAACGTGAGGAAACTCTGAGTGGCCCTTTTCCGCATGAATAAAGCGGACTTTGTTACTTCATGTTGTATTCAGCAGCTTTCAGGCACCAACAAACGTCAGGACGTTAAGCTGGTTTGCACAGGTGGGGATGAATGAACGAGCGTCTGACGTTATTGCAGAATAATTAGGGGTTTTAGTGGAAAATCGTGGAAAATGAAGGGAAATAATGGAGATACGTTTTTTTTTATGATTCCATTGGAAAGATGAGAAAATTTTACGTAGAAATCATGTGCCACAAGTTTTTTTTCTTCAATTTTTCAAAAATTAGGTTTTTTGAAAATTTTTAAAAATCTGTTTTTTGAGAATATCTTCGGTTCTATTTGTCACAGCTCAAAAATTCCAATTCGAGGTGAAAGCTGAGGTCATTCTCCACAATTTCCGTTAAACTCCCATTGATTTCCATGAATTTTTCAAAAAGTAACAATTTTTTCAAAAAAATCCAAAAAAATAATCAGATACATGATTTCCACGTGAAATTTCCTCAGCTTTTCAATGGAATCATCAGAAAAATTCCATCTCCAACCGTTTACTCTATTCTCTAAATTATCCTCTAAACATATTATTAAAAATCGCAATTTCGTGTTGAAATAAAATATCGAAATAAAAGCGTCCCCAAACACAACCGCCCGAATGGTATAATCCACCAGAATACGTGTGGGCGATTGTGATAGTGTACCTGAACTAAATCCCCGAAGACAAAACACCGAGGAACCAGAGTACGAATGAGAAATGACCTGGTAATACGCATATATACATCACTATCTGGTATTAACTCCCACCCGTGTTCCATTTGGTTAGCGCGGGTGAATAGTTATATTTAGTAACTACCTGAAGACTGAATCGCACTTTATCTATCTCTACACTTTTAGCCACCTCACCTATATGCAGCATGGCCAAGCGCCCGAATAACCTGCAGCAAACTGGTGTACTTCAGAGATCAGCTGATAATTAAACGTGGACGATCAATATAACCAGAGGCTTTTCTCAGTGTGAGAGAGACGCAGAGATGATTTAAATCAGAGCCTCTCCATTATTATAAATTAATTTTTTCAAGTAAAAAATTATGGGTAACTTCAGGAGCACTTATCTCCTAAACCATTGAGTTTATCGAAAAATGTCAAGAGATCTCTTTTGTAGAGAATTTTAAGGCCTTCAAAAAAGGTATCCTGATAAATTCTCGTAAACCCCATAGTTTTTGAGATATTCTCAAAAAACTGGAATTATTCCCATAAATCAATTTTTCGAGTAAAAAATCATGGGTAACTTCAGTAGCTATTATCTTTAAAACCATTGGGTTTATTGAAAAATGTTAAGAGACCTTTTTTGTAGAGAATTTCAAGACCTACAAAAAAGGTCTCTTGACAAATCCCCGTAAACCTCATAGTTTCGAAACTACCGCACTCCGGAGATCAGCTGATAATTAAACATGTACGATCAATATAGAGACGGAGAGATTCAAATCAAGTGATATACTCGTATCGCTTTGTGCCCATCGGCCGCAATTTATACAGTCCTCTGGGTTTTTAGAGAGGGGAGAGGAGTAACACACACACAACTGAAGCCTGATAAAAATCACTGGCCCTGGGATGAGAATCAGACGCTATCTGAAGACTCCGGATGTCCTATTTTTCATGAAACGTCGATAGTTCCTCCGGGACTGGGTATGAGGAAAGTCGGACGAAGAGGTAATGTAGAATAGTCGAGAAAGGAAGGAAGGAGAGAGAAATATTTGAAAGAATGAACGAAATGAATCTTTTTACTCTTTGTTCTTGAGGATTTTCCGTTCTTCTCTCATCCAATGGCGAATTCGAGATGATCGTAACCCTCGAATCCAATGGGATCGTAAAGAACATGATTCAATGGAGAAATAAACCATTTCAATTCAATCATTGTTAAATATTATCTACAGTTTCATTTACTTTATTTCTCTTTTTCATTAATTTAATGTAAAGACAGTCTTTGATCAGACTCTTAATACACGATCCGTTGAATTTTAATTCAGATGAGGTTTTGTGCATCTGGATTATAATTACAGGGTCTCTACAAAGCCCCAATTAGATGGCGTTAATTACCTTACACTAGCCGCTATTATCCCGGGAAAATCGATTGACACAAAGGTCGTTGATGAATAATTACTCCTTCTAATAATCTCTGTTTTCTCATTTTTTTTCATCAACACGTCCTTGACAAACACGAGACTAATGTCAAGTTCAAACGCATTAAAATTGTTTTGAGAAGCCTCTCCATTTCGATAGCAAAAAAAATATATAATTATTGAATATAATGTAAGATTATATATATTTATATATAAGAAACTAAAGTTTTCAGACAACTTGACAGACATTTTATTTGATCATCAGTTTTTTAGAGATATCTCGGAAACTAAGCGAGATAGAGATATTTTCATGATAACCTTTTTTGTAGCTCTTGAAATTCTCTACAAAAAAGGTATGTACAAAAATTTCTCTATCTCTCTTAGTTTCCGAGATATTTAATAAAAAGTGATGGTGAAGTAAATTTTATTTTTCGGGAAACTTCACTTTTGTTTATATATATACGACAATGTTTTAGAAAATTAGTTTATTGATGAGATTGTAACTTTTAGAAAACATGTACGGTCAGCCAAGTAAAAATTGGCTCAACTTAATATTACGACCTTAACCTTCGACCACAACCCTCAACTTGCGTGGCGATTGCCGGAAATTCCCTGCATGCTGGGAAAAACGGGCAGAGAGAGGGGGGGTTTTGAAGAGAATAAAATGGAGGAAAAAAAATCGTCTGGCTTCTGCCAAATTTATCGTTATTACTTCGAAACTCTCGGCATTCCGCAGATAACAGGACTGCAATTACGAGAAACTCGGAGATATAAATCCAGCCTCTGGTCTTTTTGATAAAAAGAAAATGCGTGCTTCAAATCGACTTTAGTGTCAAGTGTTTTTTGGGAAAATGGAGAAACTTCGTTATTGTCCAGTTGAAAGTTTGGGGGAAAAGATTCGGGTTTTTATTGGAGATCAGTGACCGTCTCGAGTGGATTCATTCAACGAAAATACTCATAAAACGAACATTTATGTTAAGTTTTGAGTTTTCTCGCAATTTTCTTTGATCTTTCACTTCTTTATTTAATTAATAAAAAAATGAAAATAGAGGGGAATTAAGTGAATGTAAAATTCAGAGTGACCGAATGCAGTTTAGACACGATTAAAGAATAAATCTGATGAGTTTTCAGCACGTTACACGTACTCTATATTTACCACTTTAACGAGAAACTTTTTTAGGCACACGAACTTCATGACCTTAAAACAATCGACTAGCATTGATCTTGAGGCTATTTTCGATGCAGCCAAAAAAAGGTTCACGCATTAATTTTATAAACTCCCATTATTTCAAAAATAAATTAAACAAATTTGTCTACAATATTCAATTTCATGAAATTCTTTATTTTACAAGGAAAATGAGAAAGAAATATATCTTTTCGGAGCACTCTAACTATTAAAGTAATTGCTTTCCCTTCAGAAAACAATGTCCCAAGAATATACCTTTCAAAAGGATAATACAATTCTCATAAAGTTAGTGAAAAAAGAATGGAAAGGAGATCGAAAACTGAGAGGAATTAATTCCACCTTCAGAACGAGCTTGTAATCCAGTAGTCAAACTCTTAATACCAGCAGACATTCTCGGATTGAGAGAATGTAATATGCTAGAGTTGCCTCGAGGTGTACCAACAAATTTTCTGTGATAAATCAACAGGAGTAATAATTGTCTCCAATAAGAGCTATTGTTGCTTTAGATTGAATTTAAAATGGAGAATTGCAACAATTTTAACTGGGTCACAAACAAATGAAAAAAAATATATATTTCATCATTAGTTTTCATTGAATATCTCGAAAACTAAGAGAGATAGAGAAATTTTGCAAGATACCTTTTTTGTAGAAAATTTCCAGAGCTACAAAAAAGGTTTCTACAAAAATTCCTCTATCTCCCTTAGTTTCCGAGATATCTTAAAAAAACTGATCATGGAATGAATTCAAGTTATCTAAAAATTTAAGTTTCTTTAAAAAAAAAACGGAAAAAAGAGAGAGAGAAATATCCTTGACAATGACAAAGAGTCACAAAACAAAATGGCGCATTAGGGTGTATTAATGCTACATATAGAATCGTGTGCGACCGGTGTTTTTTATAGGAGTCCCAGTGTTTTTGGAACAGTCCAACCCAAGTGCTTCACTCTGTCAAACCTTTTCCGTTATTTTTTCCAACCATCCCTTGTGTTTGAGTAAATGACGAATGATACAACCGGGATAATGCCAGAACGATAGTGTCATGGGTACTTTCACAAGCCCCCTTTTGTGGGAAAAAGGCAAAGGATACTCCGATACTTTTTCGGATGAATCGAAGGGAAAAACGTGAGGAATGGCTTTTTTATGGGTAAAAGAAGCTTGATTGATGCGGATTACATCACTTCCGTTTATTCCCGTATTAAAGAACTCCCTAAATCACTCTTCCGGTAATTAACGAAATAAACAACTGCTTAATACTCCATCACCGAAAAATTAAAAGTTTCAACACTCCACGAGAAGTGTTAAATATGTGTTATTTTACGTGAAAGTTTGCTGTAATTTTCCCGGCCCATTTTGACTGATGACTAAACTCATTTTCCTCCTGTAATACCTTTATATGTGCATGCTTTTGAAATGACGGGAGAAATGAGAAATTACGCTTTAGTATGCAGATATTGGAGTGTGGAAATTCTGCGAGAATGTGCAGTTATATACAAGTGATAAAATGAGGAAATAACTTTGGGAAGAGTTGAGTAGAATTAATAAGAAAAAAGAGACATTTCGTTTTAGTTCTTAATCAGAATGACATTTACCACGTGACGAGTGTCACATGACCCGGAGACTCCTCCCCTTTTTATATGTCATAACTTCGGTTTTTTCTCAAAGCCGAGGGGAGGATTTAATGAAGACTTTATCGGTTTAATGTCATCGTGATTATCTCGAGGACAATTCGTATCGAATAAACGAGACTATGAGCCCCGATTAAAGAACTTATTTCACGTGATTTCGGGGGATTTATCGAGGAATATGATAAGGATTTCTTTTTTTTTTCTCGATTCTTGCGGTGGATATAGTGACTCTAACCACTCGAGAGTAAGTGCACTTTTCGAAGAAAACGCAGAGCCGGATATGGACGTTAATGCTGCATTGGCTGCATATCTATATATTGGGGATTTACTTGTGGTAAGTTGCTTCATGCTGGCTCTTTAAAAAGTCTCTCGTAAAGAAGTGGAAACTTTGAGTATTTATTGAAGAACTGCACTTTTTAACGAGGAGAATTGTTAAGCAATCGTTCAACTCGGGGGATTTTGTTTATCCATCAATTTATTTCAATTTTTCTAAAAAAAAATAAATTAAAATATTCACACATTAAAAGAATTCTTCAATTCAAAATTACTGACGATTGTAACTCCATTCTTCCCAGTTGACAAAGACTCCATTCGATCCCTTTTTTCCCCTTTATTTTCCTTTCTCAACCACGAATCTCGAGGAGCCCTCAATCCCTAACCGCATTATCGAGGCCAGAACTGGCATATCGATTCTATTACTTGGAAGCAATTTTCAAGTACTAAGTAAATAATTTCTTCAATACGTTCTTTTATAAATTCGAGTCTACCCAGAATTGCCTCTACTTTTAGAAACTCTGTTTTTTTTTTAAAATAAGTTTTACCAGATAGAAAGAGGTAATTGTGTGTATTTGTATATTATATGCAGCGCCGCAGTGTCTCGAGGTCGTTAGTTCGCGATCGAAGGCATTACCGCACATTGGATGGCCATAGAATATGATGTTGTACATGCAGTGAATTCAACCGCTGAATCGGGGGGTGTGTTTGCATGCATTCGGGGGAAAAAGGCTTGAGATTGCATCTAGTGCACGAGCAAGGTCCCATTATGCTGAAGGTGCTCACGTGGCCTAGGGGAGACCGAGACCTCTTGTGTTCTATGTTGTCGGACTGACCGTCTCAACTCTCCTTTCAACGCCTTTTTTTTAAAACTTATTTCCTCTTTTTCACTTTCTAGAAAAGATCAACTGGTGTCTGACCATGACGCCGACTTTCTGGTCGTGTTGAGTCGTGCATGAGGGGAGCTTTTCAATAGGAAATTACATTGTCATGGGGAATCGATAGGCTGGGTCAATGTGTTCGATGACATGCAGTTTTTTTTGTTTATTTTTATCCATTTTTTATTTCTTTTGCTTCCTTTTGGGAAAGGGAGATTTGTTTCCCCGGGGTATTTTTTTTGGGGAGGGGATAAAAAATTCAATGGAATGATAAAAAAAAAGAGACATTGTGGTTTTAGTTGATTAATGGAAGGTGATTTCTTAGTATTCTCTTTTTTAAATTGTGTGTGGTTTTTTTTTTAGTGTTTGTGCTGGAGAATTGATGAATTTATTTTGGAGGTTTCGGTGGAGTTTCGTGCAATCAGTTGGACTGATTGTGAAAGTAAAACGAGGGGATGAATACATCGATTGTTCCAATTGTCAATTCGGATAGAAAGTTTACTCTTTCCAGAGAATGAGAATGAGTGGAACGATAACATTGGCCAATTTAGTTCTCGCTTTACTGCACAAATGATTAACCAATGGAATTTTATTATTGTGGTAAAAATAATGAAATAATTTTTAAATTAAGGGTGAAGAAAGTATTTAATTAATTTCATGAAAAATTGTGGGAAAAACCTTCTTTTTTTTTTGTCAATTGCAAAGGAAACATCAGGAAAATTATTTAATTGAAAAACTCTTCTTTTTGTTTTCAATTGCAAAGGAAAAATCAGGAAAATTATTTTAATTAAAAAACTCAACTTTTCTCATTGACATTCCACGAGTGGAGAAATTTTTTAAAAATCACAGAATTAATTACTCTGGACGTATTTATACTTCCTCCACTTACATTTAATTTTACAGTGAAAAATTGAGAGATTTCTCTAATGTAATTAAATACATAAGCCAGTCTCTTATAATGAGTTATTCTCACCGTAAAAAATATAAAATTACACAATTTTCAACGTTGTACATTCATAACTCACACATACACTTATCGAATTACCTCAAGTCTACTCCTCGATTAAAATTATTAATTCTCTCATTTTTCTCCTCTGTTTATCGTTAATTTTTCACTTTTTCTTTAATAATCCTGGAAATCCGTTTAACAGTTTGAAATTAAAAAAAAATCATGGCAATTCTATTTTTATCATTTGTATGCGTCAAGTGGAATAAAATAAAGTGAATGAAAAAGTGGAAAAAAATGGGAGAAATGGATTCATTAATAAAAAAATAAAAAATGAGAAAAAATCAATTCATTAAAGTCCTGAAAAATCCAGGATAAATGGAGGTGAATAGGATTAATGTAACGATCATTGGTAAATCGTGATCTAATGATCAATGAATCCGTAATTCCGAGAATACTCAACCCATTACTTGTCAATAACAATGGAACTAAATCTGTTTCAGGAAAGGGAGACTCTGAAAGGGATTAACTTGACCAATGAAACACTCAATCATCCACAGGTCACAGAAGCCTAATTTGTTCTGCAAATACACGAGTAATGTTACGCACAGACGAATTTCCATCGAATGAGGAAACGGTAATTAGTCAAAGTTCAATTGTTGAAACTTTTCATTCATTTATCATAAAAAAAAAAAGAAAATTAAATATCTCGGAAACTGAGGGAGATAGAGCAAATTAGCAAGAGACCTTTTTTGTAGTTCTTAAAATTCTCTACAAAAAAGGTCATAACAAAAATTACGCTATCTCGCTTAGTTTCCGAAATATTCAATTTTTACGAATGTGAATGTTTCAAAAAACTCAAGTTCACTTAATAGTCAGTTTTTTGAAGATATCTCGGAAACTAAGAGAGATAGAGAAATTTTTGTAGAGACCTTTTTTGTAGAAAATTTAAAGATCTACAAAAAAGGTCATTACAAAAATTGCTCTATCTCGCTTAGTTTCCGAGATATATTCAAAATAATAATTCTGGAATTTCGTCGATTTTTAATGCCCAAAATATCAATAAAAATCATTGGATTTATGGGAAAACGTATTATCTAGGTCAACTGGCAATATTTGTTGACATTTAATGGAGCAAGAACAATGTATCCTCGGGGATGGCCTCCATTCCTATCTCCACTAAATCATTAGCACTTATGACAAACAGAATAATCGATCTATCATTGGGAGAGACTCGAGAGCGCAATGGAGCATTAAATGTGTGTAGATTATTTCCCCAAGTGCATTAACATAACATTCACATACGATACGAGTGATGACACCGTATTAATTATGGAGATTGTAAATAAAACGGTTTAATTTAATTCGAAATTTAGTTTGGCAAATTCGAACTGATTCTCGTTGTTACGTTTTATTGAACAAGACTGTGGAATTAGCGGAAGAGAATTCCCTCCCACTCTCGGAATCTCGGGGAATTTATCAAGGGGTTTACGTGGTTATATGAGACAAGGTTACCGGATATCGCGTGGTAAAGTAATAGAAGCTCATTTCATCTCACAATCTATTTGAATCAACTGTGAAAATGTTAATGAGATTATTCCCTTTTTTTTTTTTTTTATTTATTTAGAGTTTATTTTGTGGATTTTTTTAAAGATTAGTATTAATAAAATCATTAAAATTTTCATGGGAAATATCATTTCACGTTCAATTTGCTGTTTTATCATTTTACCTTCCAACCAAAATTTTATCTTGATAATAACGGAAATTTCGAATCCATAATTCCACCAGAAAATTTCTCATTAACCTCGAAACTTCAATTTCCCTTTCATCAATTTTTAATTACGAATTTATCACGTCCTCTGGTTACGTGAAATATTCAAGGGATGAGATAAAAGTGGACAATATCAAATTGCCTGGATTTTCGAAAAAAAAAAAATGGGAGATTAAATTTTTCCATCACTCAATTATCGTAAAATGGAAAAGAAAAAGGGAAATTTAATTTTTTCACTCGGTTAAATGAATATTTTTCACTTTCAATGGGAAAGTAAATTCAATTCGTTGATTTTCATGAATTCAAACATTTTTATATATTTTATAAAATATTAAATTCTATTTTAATCAATCAATCATGAATACTTGAATAAATACATCACCATTCAATTTTCATATTATTGAAATACACATTGTGATTAATAATGTGTATCTTTCATTAATACTCCGATTGATTGAAGCAAATAGAGTGTAGAAGGATGAATGGAATAATATTTCGAGTGTTATCAATTTCAGATATTGTCCTTCCATTCTCTCGAAAATTCTATTTATTCTCGATTTCCCTTTTTCCCCTCATTTTTATCCCATTGACATTTGACCAGTTGATCTCATGATAATTGATAGTGAATTGAAATTGCACCGAAACCATTAAAATGTACTTTTTTCTTTTTTTCCAAATGAAAATAATAAAAATTGAATTCTCTCATTAAATTGTACATTTGTACAATTACATTTTGATAATCAACAATTTACATATGAAATTCTCTGTCGAATAGCGGAATAATTAATCGAATTACATTATTGTTCTCTCTACGTACACAGAATTTCCCTTTTTTTTCATGAGTGGGTGTCCAATTGTTTGACATCAATAAATATGCAAAACGTGAATTTTGGGGAATTATTTGATTGCATTCCAGTCTAAAAATAGCGTCTGCATACTTCAAATAAAAGCACAAAAAAACCAGAGGAATTTGCGAATTTATGGAACGAAAAACCATTGAAAAATGAATAACAAAAATGGGAGCATTGGTGTCTCAATAAAATACTCCTATATCCATTAATGCCCATGAAATCCCCACAATTTTTTGAGATGAGTAATTAACTCAAATATTTCCTCTTCCATCCAGAAAAAGAGAGAAGTAAAAAATTGAGGTCAATCCCACCTTTTTCCACCAACAGAGATTAAAAATTCCCAACAATATCCAAATTATGACCAAAAATTCCGGGAAAAATAATTAGAGAAAAGAAGATTTCTCATTATTAAAAAAATTATGTGACTCACCATTTAATGCATGAAGTTCAGTTGGTGTTTTCAGATGTGCTGTATGCAGTGCGACTTCAGCAGGATCAGCAACTGCCTGAATGACTGGCTGATGTCGATGGAGACGAGTTGATGTGCGATGCTGATGAACACTGTTGAGGACGATATTACTCGATGTTCTACTTAATGCAATACGTTGTCTAACAGCTTCCTTATATATTTTGAAGTACATTACTATCATCACTATTCCTGGTATCCAGAATGATACGCAGGAGCTTATAACTGAGTACACACGGTTGACAACGAACTCACAGACCTGCAAGACAATCAGAAAGAATTTCTCCTATTATTCCATTTGATTTAAAAATAAATATGAAAGAAATTCAATTGGATAATTCTTCTGCATAAATTATGTATAATAATTACCTGCGGATTTTTCGCAATTTCAGCAAGATGCTCATTGGTAGTATACCATCCCATAAATATTGGCATGAAACTGATAAGCGCTGGTAATATCCAAGCAGCACCCAATAAACAACCAACTGTACTTTGCTTCATAATAACTGTATATTCAAGTGGACTGACAATAGCATAATATCTATCAACACTTATGCAGCACAAATGTAGTATCGATGCAGTTGAAAAATAAACATCCAATGAATTCCACACGTCACACATAAATCTACCAAACAGCCATTTACCAGATAATTCAAGTGATGCATTGAATGTCATTGCACACATTGCAACAAGTAAATCAGCAGCTGCTAAACTAACAACGTAACAATTTGTCATAACTCTCAGTCTCTTGTGTTTTCGAACACTTGCTATCACCAATGCATTACCAAGTACAGCTGTTGTTATTATACTTCCCATTATTATTCCTTTAATAACAACTGTAAATATATTGACACTGTCTGGTAAATTTTCAACCGTTGGATTACCAGCTGGTACTGCTGTACTAACATTGTTACCACTGCTTGATGTTGGTGGGCTTGTTGATGTTGTTGATGAACCGACTACTTGGACACCATCCTGCTCAACTCTAACTGGTAGACTCGTTGTTACAACTGCCATTACGTTCAGCATTTTGTCACAAATAATTGTGATATTTTTTATTATCTCTCTGGATCATGCGATACATGTATGTAATATTGATATTCCATTTTTATTATCCTTGTGTCTCAATTTTCGAGACATTTTTATTGAATTCTTCAGGGATTTTAGGTGGCAATGAGCATTCTCAGTGGTATCTCGAGTAATTTCTGCAATAAAATTGCGTAAAATATGTTTATATTATTTTTTATAGAATCGAGACAAAGAAATGGAGCACAATGATTCGAACGGAATAACATTCTCAAGTGACTCGTATTTACTTCATGAATAGAGCACAGCACATCTTCCATCACTCTATCTTGATTGCGCAATCACTTGAGAGTTGGAGGGAAAAGTTTATCTCTGGGAGATGCATGAAAAAATAATGACTGACTCAATTGGCTTGAATTCACACGGGAATTATACGGTTATTTTTTACTTAATAAATGGAAAATTTCAGGTTTAACCTTTTTTCATTATTTATTTAATCAAGTATTTTGCACTTTTAAATCTTTCTTTTGAGTGAAATTGATCGTACGTTAATTAATTAATGGAGAGAGAATGTTAATTCGTGGAAATGGAGGCTTTTGTCCTCGAATTTGTACACGAGAATTTCATGAATATAGTAGAGTTCAATTAGCCGACAATTAAGGACAAAACTGAGTCCAGTTTGTGGATTTTCGCGTGAATTTCAATGTTGTTTAATACAGTGACGTATTTTTCGAGTAATTTGTTGAATTAATTTTGGGAAATGCCAATTGTTGATGGTTTGAATGATTTTTAGTTTTTTTTCAGTAACAATGAGGATAAATTTGTGGGACATTGATTAATTTGTGTATTAGCCAGTACTGTCGATATAATTCAATTTCTGAATTGTAGCCAATACATTGTCCAATTAGTGAACAACCTTTCTCTAATTACATTCTACCAGTATTGAATATTGAAAACCAAATTGACACATAGTCTCAATTTCCCCGCATTTTCATGACCAAAATGTGGAAAATTAGTGCCAACAATTGTGAAAGTTCATTAATGAGTTTTCCAATGTCAGATGGATGATTTAATGATAAATTCATTGATTGTTTCCAATTATTTATGGATTAAGGATCCTACAAATGAGATAACAAGCTGTCGACTAATCTTCACATTGAAATCACTTCAAAATTTCAATAGAAATATTCACGAAAAATTAAATCTATTATTTCATGAGAATCCACAGAGATAAATTGAAGATGCAATGATGGAATAAAAAAATTATCTGAACCGAGAAGAAATAAAAATGAGACAAAGGAAATGAAATGAGTGAAAGAAAATCTTTAAATCATAAGCAAGAATCTGTGGATTAATAAATTTTATTAGACTTCATTTTTTCCTTCAATGAGAATGCAAAAAAAAATTAATTGAACTAATTATCATTCTTCTCGAGAGCAGACACGAGGGAATGGAATTAAAGTCTCTCTAATTATTCCCACAGCAATTATTATTTCTCTCTCTTTTGAACCAGTGGTCATGGATTTTTAGCAAAAGTCATAATTAATAAAGGAAAAATAATGAGAATCCACAAACAAGAGTAATGAAAATTCTGGGAAAACAGTGGTGAATCTATTGGAGATGTTAGGTCAATAAAAAATTACAAGACTCGAGAGACTGCAAATATTTAATTGCACTGAATCCCTTTTCATTTCTTTCTTTTCCATGACTGAACACTGATAATTAACTCGGAATTTATCCTACACAATTGAATTCCAATTCTCTAGGCTCAGTTGAGGCAGATGCTCAAACAGAATAGTCATATCACACATAATATAGATATTATATTGGAGGTGTTGTGTTTCATTATTATTACCTCTATCATTAAATTATTCTATGACAGAATGACTGATATCAGTGTTTCCCATCAATTTCTGACTAATAATTTATTTGAAGAATTAAAATAAACTCAATTTCTCTCTCTTTTTCTGAGAATATCTCGGAAACTAAGAGAGATAGAGGAATTTTACAAGAAACCTTTCTTTTAGATCTTAAAATTTTCTACAAAAAAGGTTCAGTACAAAAAAGTCGTATCTCCATTATTTACCGAGTTTTTCTAAACTTTTAATTTAATGAAAATTCTCAATTAAAGTAAATCCTCAATTAAACATCGTTTCCTCGGAATAAACTTCGAACTTTAATGAACGCGGAATGATTAATTATTTACACTCTGCAACACCGTTAAATCGAAAATTCCCATGGGCGTTGAGACGATAAAATACTGATGAAACTTCTGATTGTAAAACAGGATAAACTTGATGCTTGAATAAAAACTAGTGAACAAACTGGGGAAAAAAGAGGAATTCACAAACGAGAATGCGGAAGTTGAATGAATTTCAAGTGATAACAAATGTTCGCACTTTCACAAAACAATAATTACCGATAATTTAATAGCTCCACATGATTGACATCTCCATAAATTAAATTCGTTAATAAAATTGAAAATAAAATTGATATCGCACGCACATTAACTCAGTTATCACATAAAAATTTTAATATAATTTATACGTTAATAATTTCAGTGATGAAACGAGAAGTGAATGAAGCGGTAAAAAAAAAGGTACCATTCACGAGGGGGTTGGTACGTCAGTACCGCGGACCAGGGCGCACTGCTCGTGCAGAGACGCTGCTGCCTACAGCAACCGTCGAGTGGCGCGTCGAGCGGCGAAAAAACAACCCCCCAGTTTCGGTTAACGGGAGCTATTATTTGCCCCTTTTCCCTCGATCCCAAAAAGTTTTTCACCATTCATATTTGCCGCATTAATTCTCGTATTGACTTTGAAGACGATTCAATGAAAATAACACACACGAGATCATTGTCCTCATGAATTACTCATGAGCGGGTCCTTCAATTTAATTATGAAGGAATCATTGGCAAAGGGATTGGGGCAGGTCACGAGTTCTCTTTCAGAATCCCCGTTTTTTACGGTGAATAATTAAACGCCCCCGCACCCAACGACACACCTTGCAGATTCCATTTGAAAGTCATTCAACACTCGGATTTATTGTTCAAGTAATTACACTATTCTTTTTCTTCTTTCATCTCGCTTACAAGGAATTCTTTACTCTTATTTATTGAGGCGAAATGGATTCCCACATCTGTGTCACGTGATACGCTCTATAAAACCTCCGAAAAATAATATTCAAATGTCAGTCTTATTTTTTTGTTTATTTTTATTTATTTTTTTTTCGTTAATGTCAGGACAATTTCAAATTCACGCAGACATGATAAACGGAAAAAAGTCTCCGGGGAAGGATATATAAATGGTATACACATTGGCACGAGTCACATGCATAATCGATGCTCACATGTGTGTGTGTGTGTGCTCGTTTCCCTCTCCCTTTTTCTCCTATTCAACTTTTCCCACATTTCGTTGTTCCCCTTGAAGTTTCGCACCAACGAGTGTGGCCTTGCACACTCTCAACTTGCACAAAAAAGAGGGAAAACGTCACGCCATCACATGCCACATACTTAAAACTTTTTCACTCATTTTTGCCACTTTTTTTTTTTAATTGGAGGGAAAATTCGGTTGAAGATTAGAGAACAATTTCCCGAGTCGAATGATTCTTTTAAACTGTTCAGAAGATAATTTCGTAATAAAATTGAGCTTTTTTTATTGGATTATTTAGTGTTCGGTTTTATGAGACTATTTATTTATAATAAAACCACCACGTGTCCTTCATTTTATGTCCTTTCCATCGATTCATCAGTTGAGATTCGTTTTTTTTTAATTTCCTGTGGATAAGAACGTGTTTGATGGATTCTGTGAGTTCAGTAGTCGAGGTGCGAGTTTGGGCAGACAACAACTGTCGAATCTCCGAAACTCTTTGGTATCGACAGACGAAAGGATTCTGTACATTTGCGGTTTATTCGCAGTCGATAAGACAGAATTTCCCGGGTTTTTCAGTTATCTCGAATTTTCTATATTAACTCCACTTTAATTGCCTCCTTCACATTGAATTAATTATGTACGATTACACTTTAACCCGATTCACTGAGCTTAATTAATGGGTCACTCTTCTTTGTTTGAGCATTTAATCACACTACATGGAAAATTCCTCACCGATTATCAGATTAACTTCACTTTATAATACACTGTATCATAATTATGAAGTTTTATTAAATAATAATATTCTCAGGTGAATAATTTTTCATAAATTTTCCTTCTGTTAATTCAAAATAAATGAAAATTACAATGACTACATTTTTATTGTAATGAATAAAGGAAAAATATGAATTAAAATTTCTCTTTTTTTGTGGAAAAATTGAAAGACAAAAAACTGTTACTTCTTACCTCGGTACTCTCTCGTTTATCCCATGAAATTGCGAGGTCTTGCGTTCAAAAGCAGTTCTGTAAAAAAAGAAGATAAAAGAAATAAGCAGAAAAAATGATAAAAGATGAAAGAGGATTAGGTGAGGAAAGAGAGATAAAAGGAAGAGAAGACTTTGGTATGAGTGGAGGAAAAAGAGACGAATCAGATGAAGAAAAGTGGAAGTCCCCTTCTTCATAGAGAGATTCTGGTGTTGAAAATTTTTGCCATCGTCACGAGTTTCTCGAGCTCGAAGGGTCTCTCCGGAAGTTCTTCTGGGCTTTTTCCCCGCATTATTACAACACTTTCCAGCATGCCAATCTTTTCCATCTTCACTTCCACCAGGATGCACTAAACACTCATTACTTAACGTAAAATCATGCCATCAAGTTGGTGGAGGTGTTCCTTCGAATTCACTTTGTTTTTTCACCCCCAATTTCCCTCTCTTTCATTTTCTGTGCTAAGGAGGTGACGATATCAGTGGTTGGGAAAGGCTGTGGCTTGCATGCACCCAATCTAGAGGTAGAATCAGCCCACAAACCAAGGTCGCATCTTTGAGCTCGGTCAAAGGAGAAGTGGCTTTTTCAACGTAAAGTGCTCGTGCACGCCTCTGTTCCATTAAAAGCAGCATTTTCCACTCACTATTCTCCTTTTCCTTTTTCTTATGATTTTGAGAAAAACTATTGCCCGGAAGTTCAGCAAAAACATCGAGGATTCATGGATTTTTGGTTATTTTACTTCTGTTAAATGAATTAATGGAGATTTTTTAGAATTAAAAAAAAAAAATCGATTTTTTCACGCAAATTTGAAGGGGTTTACGTTTTTAAAATTTTGAAAAATCAGTTTTTCGTGAATATCTCCGGTTCTATTAGTTGTGGCGCAGTGGGGTTGTGCTCAAATTAAAGGTCTCGTCATTCCTCACATTCTCGTTAAACTCCCATCGATTTTTATCAAAAATTGGAAAAGTTACAAGCTATTTCATGAAAATCAGTTTTTGCCCCATAACTTCTTCAATTTCCGATAAAAATCGATGGGAGTTTAACGAAAATGTGGGGAATGGCGAGACCTTTAATTTGAGCTCAACCCCACTGCGCTACGACGAACAGAACCTGAGATATTTACAAAAAACGGATTTTCCAAATTTTGGCAAGGTGAAATTTTTGAAAATTCTAAAAAATCCCTTTTGACCCTTGTTTCCTATGTAAAATCGTCTCAGCTTTTCAATGGAATCATCAGAAAAAACCTATCTTCAATATTTCCCTTGATTTCTCGTAATACACAATTTCAAAGTTAAAAATTATTCATTATTTACAATTTATTTACAAAAACACCGAAACCATATAAAAAATCCCATTCCCCAGAGAAAGTAAAAAAAAGTGTAGAAAACTCGTGACTCGACGTCATGACCAGTTTCTCCTACTGCATATAGAATTTTTCTGAAAAATGTCTCAGTGCTCCTCTCTGCACATGAGAAAGGGCTGAAGGGGAGAATATAAAAGCCCAGGGAAAAGAGGCAGAGGCACACAGAGAGTCTGTTTGTATTGGGGTTGGTGCAATGCGCAACGGGGGCCAATACACTGTTACAATCCGAGGGCAACACAAACCCATACAAACAGGGACCATCGGCCATTTTAAAACCCCCTCTCCAACTCCATTTCTCACTCTCTCATTTTGCGGTGGGATTTGTGTATATCACATGAGGGTTAAAATTATATCCCTGGGCCATTACCGTGTATGCGACACCACTTTGGAGGGGGAATACCTCTGTTCAAGACAATGACAAAAGTTGCGGATATGTAATCAGGTTAATCACTCCTTTGTCGTGGTATTTTGGAATGGCATCATTCGGGATAATGCGGCAAAATTTGTCATTGAGATTAACAAAATTTTGAGGTAATTATGTAAAGGAGAGGTTTTTTTTTTCAAAAACAATCTTTATTCGTTTATTTTTTTTTTCATGAAATGATTCAATAACAAAATGAAACGGTGAAACATTTAAAATACAATTTTATCATGGCACTATTCTAACTATACAGTGATTTATTTTAATATTTTTAGGTAATTTTTATACATTTACTATTTACAGAGACATTTATTAACTTTCTTCCTTTTAATTTTTTGTCTATTTCATACACATTTCTGTTTGATCAGGGGGGCAAAATGGGACACTGTGATTGTCTATCAATTTTTTTTCTCATTTTTCTCACTTCATTTTCCTTCACTGAAATCAGAAGAAAAAGGGGAATAATAATCAGGAGTAATTCTACTTTATTCAGTCACCCAAAAAATAAAATAAAAATCCACAGAATCTCTACTTTTGTAATATTGTCACGTACATATTTTTTTGTACGAGAGTGAGAGAGTACATGAGGATGCTCAATGATTTCTACCTCTAAATCTACCCACGAAATATTGAAAAAGATAAAAAAAAACGATGAACCAGTGTTTTCCTGATCAATGTCAGTTTATTTGATTCTCTCTCATTCTTCATTTCTCCAGTTCCATTTACCTCCATCACATTCTTTATGACTCAGACTCTGGAAACTGATGAATAAAGATTTATCTCTCGTCTCAACGAGGCTTTATGATAAATTTCGTTGAAGGGAAGCTCTGCACTTTAGTAAGATGAGGAAAAATGTAGAAATATTATATTCAGTGATAGAAACATGGAATTCCACTTTTTTCATGAAATTAAAATTCAGAAAAATCTTCAATTAAATTTAAAAGTCCCTTTCCATTAAATTTCACCATGTGAAAGATTATTGCACTCAACTCCAGCCATTTTCCAACTAGATAAACAGAAATCCATGGAAATTGGAGAAATAAAGGATGGAAGGGGTGAATTTGGAGTACAGAAATGGGGTAAAACTGAATCAAGCACGTCGATGCATTACCACGTTGACCGCATGCGAAATGAATATGTGCATGTGCTGATCATAGAGGTATTGCCATCACTGCGGAATGCTTTTGGCTAACAACAAGAGGAAGCCCAAACACTATGGTAACATGTACACGTGGAAAATCTAATAATAGTCCTATTACGAGAATTACATACGCACTATTACAATCATTAGTATTCCGATTAAAGTCATCAATAAACGGAGCATATTTGCGACGATATTGATGATATTTAGCAGCACGTAATTGTCAAAGTACGAATGACATTTTAACTCGTTAAAAATATTGATATTTCAATTGTTAATTACACGTGTCCAATTTTTCCGGGGTTTTTCTTTTGTTGTTTTATTTTTAATTAGTTCGAGCTGATGAACTGACACCATCAATTCAATTCTATAGAATTCATTACAGAACAGTAGAAAGTTTATAAAAAATTCTCGAGTTTTTACAATGAAACTCACTTTTGTCTGATGCACTTCGTTTTTTTGCATTTTTTACGTTTTTAATAGGAATATCGGGAGAATTTAATTCTACCCCGAAGGAAGATATCGAATTTCGATGGGCGTCAGGTGGCACGAGTCTATCCAAACTGCAACGAGCAAAAGTCAGTTTTTTTTAAACAATTTTACGTGAATTTTTTTTTAACTCCGGGGAGGAGAAACTATTGTTTCAAGTTTTTTACGAGAGGCGATATTGAAATTCGTGCAGGAAGCGTGGCTTCTAATTCGAATTACCGGTGATTTGCATAATTCTGGGAATAATGGGGTTATCATTTTTTTCTTTCTGTTTATTCAGAGGCAAGGGGGAGAAGTTTGAATGGGAAATTTATTCTGATGAGAGGAGAGAGGATTTGTGATAATTTAATATCAATGGATCTCGGGTTTATTTAATTTTTATCATTTTTCCATTCTCCCCTTTGTTTTTTCTTTCACTGACTTCTTTTCCCTTGGATATTCCAGGGGTGAGAAATGCTACGAGGGAGGAAGTCTCGTGCGAATCACTAATTCGCGTGCACCAACGGCATTCAGCTTTGGACTCCCAGCTGGTACCTTCTCGTACGGAGGAAATTTCTGAGGTGGAGAAAGAGAGAGAGAGAGCCTACTTATCATTAATAATGGTACGTCGTTTGATTTTCGACACTTCTAATCATCCCCCAATTTTATAAAATGTGTTTTTCTGCTTTTTTTCCACTCAAGTAACAATGTCCATTCTCAGTCAGACAAAAATACACAAGTGGAGCAGCGAAGAAATAAACTAAATTCATTCCCCATAAAATGGACAATTAAATGGAAAAAATACAAGCTCTCGCGAATTATTTATCATCTCTTAATCCAGAGAAATATTACAAAAATATAAAAAAAAAAAAAAAAACACTAATCCAATTTATTCTCGTCTTCTCCACTACGCAAAACAATTTCACCTCAAAATTTATGATCCGCAAGAACATAAGAGCAGAAAAAGAACTCTACACTCATAAAGATGAGGAGAAGAGTAATTATAAAAATATCTCATCCACATAGCGATGAGTACCATACTGCTGCCTAAGGTTATTCCTTAACTCCAACCACTTCGTGTAATCCTTGCTCGAATAGAAATTCTTTTCATTCTCCCCCTGATCCTCCCACTTCATCTCATGAATTTCATTCCACTGCGACTTCGGGTAATTGCAATGCAAGTTTTTCCCCCTTTTATTTTTCTTCTCTCTCTCTATTCCTCTCAATGCGAGTTTAAAGCGAGTGGAGATATTTCCCACGAGCCGGGCTGCCACAAATTTAAACGCGAAATGAAACGATGCGGAAGGCGTGGAAAAGCGTTGAGGCAGGAGATAAGCCAGTTTTAGGATTCTATGACTCTAGCATCTCCGTTGCGTTTCACTCTACACATTAATTATGTCACTGAATTTTGGGTAATAATTTAGTATGACCATAACCATGTAATTTAATGGATGTAATTTACGATCTAATTTCGGATGAGAGAGAGAGAGAGAGAAAGAGATGGGGAGATGGATGGATAGAATCTACTGTAGTTTCCATATCATTGTCCCTCGTGGCAATTAATTATATTATCTTGAGTATCATTCCTTCCTTTTTTTTGCGGATTATTTCAACATTTTTCATTTATTCATTCTCATTCTCATTCAGACTAGAAAAAACATTTCACTTCTTTCAAATGAATTAATGGAGATTCTTTTTGAATTTTTAATTACGTCACATTATATTTTTCATTCATTTTATTTTTATTTCGTTTTTTTTTTTTAAATTCTTTCTTTTTGATCATTATTTCGAATGGAGAATACATTAATGAGCTAATGATAATTTATTTGAATTATTTCTTTCAATTATTCTCATCACAAAAGAAATTTGATATTATTTGATATTGCAGTTGATTGTTTACACGCAATTATCGGTAATTTTGATGAATTATAATGCACTAATATGAATAATCAAAAAAATAATATCAATAAAATATGAAAAAGAACAAAATTAATAGTAATAAATGAAAAATTAATATTCACAGCATTCGTAATTTTGATTTTTCTCTTTAATATTTCAACCTTCAATTTATTATTAATTTTGGAAGAATTCTCAATTATCTTCGAATTAATTGCGCGACTAACAGTTATAAATTATTCATTATTTACAATTTATTTACAAAAAGCACCGTAATTATATGTGCTGAATGTAAAATTCATCTCTCATTAAACACTGCACATGAAATACATACTTTTTCCCCATTATTATTCATGATGAAATACAAAATAACGTTTATTTTAGGAATACATATTGTTATTACAATTGTTAGTAATGAAGTTTTGAATAAAAGTTTCTGGTAACGTGGCTTGATCACGCGAGTGATGAGAAAAGTTTAATTACATGTCTCTGGTTTTAAACCTCATTTTAAAATGACGATTGTACTTTAATTTTTTCATCTGTTTACATGAAAGTAATTTTAAAAACAAAGTGTCCATTTCCATTTGAATCTCTTCGGTTGCACCAATAAAATTAAATACACCAATTTATTCAACTCTCGAATAAACTTTTCTCAATTATCACAAATTATAACTTCTGTGTGAAGGAAATAAAGTGGTAAAATTCATGAGAGATGTATTTTATCACTGAGCATTAAAAAGAAGAATAAAATCTTTCAAATGGTCATCTATAAAGTAAACATATTTTATTGCATCGTTATAACGTTTTTTTTTTTTTTTTTCTTCAGTACCATTTATTTTCATTTTTCCTTTTATTATAAACTATATCACTTGCACTGAAAATTCATACAATTTACCATTCACATTATTCATATCTCGCAATGGTCTATGCCAAAAAATTACACATTCTCACATCATAACTGTCATCACTACTAAACGCAACGTACTATATAATATTCATAAAACACAACATGATAATTACAACGCAATTATACTTATATCTCTCTTATTTCCATGAATTCTATCATTTTTATTCTTTCCTATCTCACTTATCATATTTGATTTCTCTTTAATTTTCTTGTTTTTCATTTTTTTTAATGTATCTCGGTATAAATACGTCAGGCCAGTCTCGTTCTCATGGAACTTTTTTTCTTTAATTTTCTAATTTTTTAAAATCTTTTCCCTTTTATTCTCTCAATATTCATGAAATTATTTAAATTAATTTCTTTAAATTTTTTTTCACTATTTTATTATTCGTTCTATAAATCGAACGATCACGATTTGGCTCTTGAGCACACGTTCCATATTGCACCTTACGATTATTACAGCTTTTATCATTCTGCTTGAAATTCAGTTTCTCTGATTCATATTCATTTTATCTTGTGAAAAAAATCCAATGAATAATACAAGTACAATAATTTTTTTTCTTCTTTGGAATATCCTCCAAAAACAAATATAAAAATGAAATAAACATCCCAAAAGAGGATAGGAAAAAAACGATAAAAAATAAATTCAACAATTTTATTAATTAAAAAACAACAATGATATTTATTCAAATAAAAAAACAACATTTATCTCATTTTTTTCCTCACGAAAAAAGTAAAATATTTGAAAATTCCATCGACATTGTTTCCTCATTTTTTTCATATCTTTCGCAAGAAAAACTTGAATTGAAGAATCAAGCTGTTTTGAGCTTCACTTATCCCATGGGAAAATCATTTTCATCCAAACGGAATTGTTACAAGTATTTGAAAGGACCTCCAACTTTCTTGATGCTTTTCTCCTAACGGTAAATCGACTCCAGGGAATTTTCCCCGAGGCAATTGACTGTGCATTAATATTTCATGGTGAGTCAATAAAAATTCCTCGTAAAAAAATTCCACTACAATAATTTCCTCAATTAATTCATCATTTTAAATAGAATTAATGAATCAGAGAATTTTATTTTATTTCAAACGGAATTGCCTCAATGAGCTAAACTTTGGCAATGCAGAATAAATACTAAGCTGATGAGCTGAATATTAATTCAATACTTCCCCCCCCCCCCCCCCTCTCCTAAATTAAAGTGACAATGATCTATCTCATGATGAATGAGAGGAAGAACAATGGAAAGAAAAAGAAATAAATAAATAACCAAAATAATCAACAAAAATAAACGATTTAATTGAAAAAATTTGCGATATTATTTTCTTTCATCTTAAAATCTAAGTTTGGTTTCGTCTCAGAGACTGCTTCCATATTCACTAGATCTTCTTCCATCGTTGTGCTTAATGTATGTCTCTGTGTACATGCTCTTCGTTCGATCGTCGTACCTGCAATTTTTATTCCACATTCCAATGAATAATGATAAACTCAGGAAAATAATTGAAAAATAAAGAAAGAAAGATGCATTGCTAGATCAAGTAAAGCTCTACGTTTCTTTTCCAAATGCCTCTCATCTAGATGAGAGTAAAGCTTCTGTAGATGAGAAAAAAATTGAGTATTTTTTGTGTGTGAAGAAAGCTTGCAGTTTGTTGGCAAGAGAGATCTAGGTAGTTTTGTAAAAAGGGATTTTAGCCGGAGTAACTTAATCAACTTTCAAGCTGAGTGTCGCAGTGAAACGTGATCAATAGCTCTTCGTGTTTAAATTCCAGCATTGACAGTTGGAGAATGTCTCCTCAACTCTGATGATTATTTCCTCCTTTTTCATACTTCGCATAAACAAATAATCTGGATCTAATGAATGATTATTCCAAATTATTTACACGATTCAAAGGATCTATCCAAATGAAAAAATCTAAAAATAAAGAAAAAAAATTAAATAAGGAATTAGTGATAGCAGAGGATTCCCACAGGTGCAGATGATGCAATAGGAGTGTAAAAATGAGAGAGAGAGAGAGAGAGAAAGAGTGGAGAAAATTGCGAGAAAAGTGGTCTCATCAAAGTAAATTGCTCCAGCGAAAACCTAACACAATATAAAACACATGTATGATGATTCTCCTCTTTTTCTCTCGCCATGACCACTCTGAACAGAGTGATAAGACAGTGAAGGAGCACAAGTGAGACAGATCATGCAGACAATAGTGGGAGAAAGAGGAGATGATTGTATTGGTGCATGTGTGAGATAAAAGTGAAGAGGAAGGAGAAGACAGAGTGAGTTACGAGTATCGTGTGTGGTATGAGCGATGCTAACACAGTTGAGGAGAATGGTGCTTCCGCGCATTTACCTCAGGGACGGCCGACGTATGTCAAGTGCCTCAAGATCGAATGGCTCTCTTCTGCAGAGTGAACAAAATGCACACTGCAATGTATTCTTGAATGCCTCCCGAAAATCACGATTGAAGTAAGCGTAGATTAATGGATTAAGTGCTGAGTTTGTATAACCAATCCAAAATACAATGTGTACAACAATATCAGGACAATAACAGTGTTGTCCGCACAAACTTGTTACCACATACCATAAAAAAAATGGTAACCAGCACAGTATAAATGTACCCATTATAATACCAAGTGTCCTAGCTGCTTTGTGCTCTCTCTTCATTTTAATTAAATTTTTGTCCTTAGTTGGTGTATGAAGATGATCAGTATTAACTTCATTCAAAGTCAATGTTTTTGATGAACCACCACTATTTAATTCACCATTTAAATTATTTAAATCTCGGGATGGCCGATGGCTCAGTAGCATTGCATTGCCCATTCTGCTGTGCATTTGCTTCTCCTGCTTATTAGCCTCTCTGAATATAGCCAAGTAAGTGATGCTCATGATGGCACATGGTATCCAAAATGATATACTCGATGACAAAATGGCGTAGCCTTCATTAACCTTGAATTCACATATATCCGGATGCATGTGACGATATTCATTGTTGTCGGTTGTTGTGTACCAGCCATTAAATATTGGTAAAAATGATATTATTGCGGGAGATAACCAACAGGCCATTAGCATATAGGCTACCACTCTCTTAGTCATGTATGTCATGTACTTCAATGGTTTAACAATAGCAACATAACGATCTACTGATATACACATTAGATGTAGTATGGAGCTCGTGCTGAAGTAAACATCCAATGAGTTCCATACGTCACACATGAAATAACCAAATAGCCATCTTCCAGTTACTTGAACAGTTAAATTGAATGTCATTGCAAACATTGCAACAAGCATATCAGCAAATGCCAGTGATACGACAAAGTAATTCGTTATTATACGTAATTTTCTGTGTCTCATTACCGATACTATCACCAATAAATTACCAAAAACAGCAGCTATTATGATGAAACCAAGGAAACAGCCTTTGGACACTGCCACTGGCATCTCTGGCCATGGTGGCGATACAAAACCAACACTGTCATTGTTTAATCCACTATTATTATCAGATTGTAGTATTAATTCTGATAATCCTGATGTACTATCCAATTGCATGGAATTATGCGACGAGTCCGGCGTCGTCGCCATCCTCGGCCCAACGGAGACGACGACGACGGCTGCTAATGCAGCAACTCTCGCAGCACCCTTTTGACTCTTATTTATTATTAATTCGTGTGGAATTAATTTAATTGAGTATTCTCTTATTATTAAGTTACTGATGTACTGACGAGATGACGTATTATAATGGCCCTCATCCTTCTCGACGAGCCAATGCTCGACGAATCGATGGTAGAGCCAATCACAAACACTTGCCAGGTTCACGGAGATTTATTTCTCCGGCATGGAGCCACATTTGGTAACGTCTGTAACAGAAATAAAAGGGAAATGATTAATTTATCTTAGGCATTTGCTTCAATATTTTTTAACAATTTGGGGGTTTTTTTTCAGGTTGAACTTGGCTCATTTGGTGGATAGATATTGTGGAACATAATTCATCTCTTCACCTATTTTTTTTACTGAGTTTATTTGGGTCAATTATACGGAGAGAGATGCTGCAGCAGAGTGGACTACTGGAGATGACAGAGGAATGTGAGTGAAGGAGAAGTGGCAAAGAAATGGGAAGAATGCATGGACTCTTTTCACGGTCGTTTGAGTCCATTGCGTTTTATGATCACTGGCATAAAGAAAAATAACACCGAGTCAATATGCCAAGTACTGTTATATATTATTATTTACCTTGATATCAAGGATAACATATTGACATGATTTTTATGAAATGGACATGATGTTGGAAGTGCATATCAATTTCAATATCACTTTTTTCCTTTCTTTCTTCATGATTTAGCTTCAATATTTTCATTGTTATATGGTAGAGTCCTTCGAGGTGACTCGAGAGCTGAGGATCAATGCCAAGGAGAAAATACGTGGATCTAATGAAAATTTCTCGCATTTCTTGTTGAGCCATTTTACTCTCCAGCTCTTCATTTCAATTCACTGGAGAATAAAAGTGGGATTTAAAGAAATTATTGTTAAATAGGGAATTATTTTTACGAAAACTTTGGAGTGATGAAAGTCGGAATTTATTAACGTTTAATGTGTCAAAAAGGGAGGTTTTGAAAATTCGATTTTTTTCACAAAGATTTGAAGGGGTTTACCTTGGAAAAAATTGAAAAAATCACATTTTTGGTGATATCTCGGGTTCTATTGGTCGTAACTCAAAAATTCCGATTCGAGGTGAAAGGTGAGCTCATTAGCGATGAATTCAGGTTGTTTTAAAATGAAAAATACGATTTTTTCAAGTACTTTTTGGGGGTTCTTTGAAAATCAGTTTTTGCACTATAAATCACTCAAAAAATCGTATTTTTAATTTTCCAATCACATAAATTCATCGCAAATGAGCTCACCTTTCACCTCAAATCGGAGATATTACCAAAAATGTGATTTTTTCCAAAAAACCCGAAAAAATTAATTTCGACACATGTTTTCCGCCTAAAATTCCCTCAGCTTTTCAATGGAATCATCAGAAAATCGCTATCTCCAACCGTTCTATCAGAATGTCCATTTTACCCCAATCTCCCCTACGTTTTTGGTGGAAAGACACTTGAGGCTGGATTATTTATTAACACTCGCTCGTAATATCCTCGTAAATTACGTACTTTCCTCCCGAGTTTATTATGGAAATTTTGAGGGCTCTCAATTTGATGGGAGAATGCGACACTTGACACTGCGGCTCTTCTCTCATTTAAACTCTCAAGATTGATAATCCTTCGGAGACTAACATCATTCACGGTAAAGTTAATATGTGGATAATAGACTGTCGAAGCTCCCTCGTGTCTCCGGGGAATATGACCTTCGCTTTTTTTCACATTTACATAATACTTCATGTGGAGATCTCAACGTATTTGAAGAATAAAATCATTTAAATCCATGAAAATGTGGAAATTACTATTTTTTTTATAAAAAAAAAAAAAGTACAAAGGACAATTGACTGAACAATTTTTTCAAATAAATTGTGAGTCATAATCTATGTTCCCAGTTAATTCCAACGATAATTAATTTTATTGGAATAGATAATTTTTTTTTTTAATTCTATTATTTATAGTTTCTGAAGATATTTATTTTTACTTCCGCTTCATCCCGGGAATCCGCATATATATAACATGTAAATGTACATAAATATATATTTCGTACGAGCGACAAGCCAAAAATAAAATCCACCCGAAAATTGTCGTTTTGAGGAAAAACAGAAATAACGTATAGCTCAAGCCAAGTTCTGGTATTAAAAGGGGGAAAAAAAGGAGTATTATAAAAGCTGAAAGAAAAATGGAATTTTTCACAGTTGAACGATTTTGTAAACTCTCGTTTTATTCATCGTGAGATTAAATAAATAAATTAACAGGGTTTGTGTGAATAAAAATGTAAAACCATTGAATTATTAAACAAACAGAATAACCGGATACAATGTTTACATGTTTGAGAAATAAACGCGCAATAATTAATCCCTAATTACCAAGTACTTGCTAATGAAGCTATTTGCAAGAGAATAATAATAATATTCGTGTGTAAATAGAAAAGTGCCTAAAAAAACACGAATATGAATTTTTCTGGGAAATCGATTTTACTTAATCACCGGTTTTTTGAGGATATCTCGGAAACTAAGGGAGATAGAGAAATTTTGCAGGAGACCTTTTTTGTAGCTCTTGAAATACTCCACAAAAAAGGTCTCTAAAAAAATTTTCCTATCTCGCTTAGTTTCCGAGGTATCTTAAAAAAACTGGTGAACAAATTAAGTCGATTTGTGGAAACAATTCAGAGTCGTAAAAAAAGAGTTTTAGAAATATTTTCAAAGGAGATAAAATATTTAATCCCTTCAATAAACAATAAAAAAAGATACAAGGAATAAAAACAATGTTATTTCCCCGAATGGACAGAATTTTTTTCGCAGTAAATTTCAACGATAGGAATTCGAAATGTGGGCTTGCGTTTACAACAATATCGATTTTCCCAGTCATGTAGGATGTTACGGTGGTGGTCCAGCTGGATTTCACTTGGCTTATGGAGATTTATGAAAAATACAGGGGACGACAGGTATTAAAGTGCTTTCATGCCTTTTCACCTCTTTAAACTTTCAGATGACGCAATTATTATTATTTTATTTTTTCAATTGAGGGATTTGAAATTTCGGTTTTTGGTGGAGGGAAATTGGAGATTAGGGTTGGGAGGAGAATTAATATTCCGGTAGCTCGGAGGAAAATCCGAATCGATCCGAAGTGATAATGCGAGAGTTTGAGTTGACACAAAATCAGAATAATGGTTATTGTATTCAGTTATGATTGGGGTTAATGGGATGTGCGTATGATCATCAAATTACGATATTTGATGAGAGAAGGTGAAATTAATTCACTTTTTTTGGGAATATTTCTGTTTCTACTGGTCGCAGCAGAAAAATTCCGATCGGAGATGATAGGTAAGTCCATTCCCATGGTTTTCGTCAATCGAATTTTCGATAAAAATCAATGGGAATTGAACGAAAATCATGGGAATGAGTTCACCTATCACCTCCAATCGGAATTTTTCCGTTGCGACAAGTAGAAACAGAAATATTCCCAAATAAGCAAATTTCCTCGAAAAAATTCATTTTTTTGGGAATATTTCTGTTTCAACTGGTCGCATAAAAATTCCGATTGGAGGTGATAGGTGAGTTCATTCCCATAATTTTCGCTAATCGAATTTTTGATAAAAATCAATGGGAATTAACCGAAAACCATGGGAATGAACTCACCTATCACTTCCAATCGGAATTTTTCTGCTGCGACAAGTAGAAACAGAAATATTCCCAAATAAGTGAATTTTTTCCATCCAAGAATTCTCAAAAAAATTAATTCTAACACGCTATGACCATTTTACCCCACTTTTCTCTGTAACACGCAAATGTCAGATTAGGTGCATTGTGATTGAAATTGTAACCGAGCGCTCCTGTAAATAAACAATAATCGCCAGTGGCTCGAGCACAGCTCACGGGCAATCACCGCACACACACACACGTAAATCCCATTTTTTTCTTCCTCTCATACTCGACTTCATGTTTATCTCTTGATTATTCTCTTTTTATTCGCAAGTGCAATTTCTTGATGCGACTTATGTAATCCTGAGATTAATCGAACGGGATTACAATTTGTGTGACTATTTTTTTTCATTATTCTCGGAATTTCGAAAAATGAAATAATGATTCTAAGAAAAACTCTTAGCTACTGTGAATTTTCATTTTCCGGTGGATTTTACACGATTTTATCTCTTTTTTTACGATTGGGTAATGCTTCCACAGATTTATCATTTTTTTGTTATTCCGAAAAAGCGAATTTTTTCATTTTAAATATGTTTCAATTAAAATTCCTTAATTACCCATAAAATGATTTAAATTCACGTAATTTTGATTGAATGTCTCACGAAAGTTTAATCGAAATTTCACAACACGTAAATTACGTTAAACAACTAAAATCAAGTTAATTATTTAAATTTCATGAAATACTTAAAATTACAATGATTTTGTAAAATTTTAATGAACAAAGTTTTGAATTTTCGTGTAAAGTTCTCGAGTGGAGACACGCTATTGGATGAATGTGAGAGAGAGAGAGAGAGAGGGACTTGAAGTAGTGGAGACAGGGGTGGAGACATTTATAAATGTCGAGAGACATGTCGTCAGGGTAGGAGCGAAGGTCTAAGAGGGATAATGAAAAGTCGGAAGGTATGGAATACGTCAGGTTCTACGTGGGGTTAAATTTATACTCATGAGGATTTTAACTGGGGCATTTATATAACTGTCCAGAGTGTAATTATTCGTTAGCAAGGAGTCCATTTTGTGGAGGAGGGATGGAGGACAATGATTTGCCTTTTATTAGTGCGTCAATTCAGAAATTGTTATCTAAAAAAGGAGCAGCTATTCAAAAAAATTTGAAAAAATTCGAGAACAATGAAAACATATAAACACATGTTCTCAAATTTTTTTCAGAATTTTCGGTGAATTTTTTCATAATTAAAAAAATTAAAGAGAGAAATAAACGTGAAATCGTTGGAAAATTCGGGAATTGTTTTTTAAAAAAGGAGCAACTGTTTAGAAAAATTTGAAAAAATTAGATAACATTGGAGACATATCGAGACATATTCTCAATTTTTTTCAGAATTTTCGGTGACTTTTTTCACAATGTAAAAAATTAATCAATTCACTTAAAATAAAATTCAATCAATTTACAAATAAATTTCTTGATAATAATGAGAGATTAAGTTGAGAAATTAATTGAAGGGAAAAGTTATTGGACATCAGGTGTGCTGAGAGTATTAAAAACCTGTAAATAATCGTTTATTATCTTCAGAATAAATAAAACTATGTAACTAAGGAGGTCAGAGTAAAAGAAGGCAAAAATAATGGAGGAAGGGGAAATGTGATGAAAAGAGAAGAAACGCAAATGAAGAGGTGAAAGGAGAAGATGCATGAATTTGTAACGATTATTCTTTGGGCCTCTGGGCGTCGCAATACTCTGCGGTATTTCGTTTTCAGGCGTTTCTTTTAAAACTGCATATAATGCACTCGGAAAAGAGGACGAAGTTTTATAGAAAAAAAGTAAAAAAAATGGGGAGAAGTGAAAAACACAAAAATGCTCTCTATTCACAACTGAAAAAAGAAAATAAAAAACCAGGCCACAATAATTTTTCCGAGATAATGAGAATATAATAAAAAATATGTGGAGAATATTTTTTTCAATTTTATTTAATTAGGTTGTGAACTCTCCTCTGTTTCCTTCACTTTCATCCCTGAATTATCTCTTTTATTCAGTAAACATTGTTTGTCTTTATTATTCAAGGCACGAGGCAAAAAAAAAAAAAAATGTAAATTCATGGTGAGTTAAGAGAGACCGTAAATATTTTAATGAGAAACTGAAAATTGTCGGAAAAAATCCACACACATTTGTTATTTATTATTATTTTTATCTTGACTCTTTATTTTATGCTCGTTTTGATTTTTAATGAGTACTGCGTGTCTTTTATTTGCATCAGGCATTAGCAAACCCAGTGAACACTCGTGTATTACATATAGCTAAATAAATGCAAATAATCTGATTATTACTGCAATGATTTACGATCTGATGGATATTTTAAAATAACATTGAATCATTAAACCCAATAATACTACAAATTAATTGAAAAAAAAAAAAAATCATAAAGTTTTTTTCTTTTTAATTCTCAAGAATTTTAAATTCAAATTATTTTCAAATATTTCGATAAATTGCCATTTCCTTTTTTTCAAAGAGTCATTTTAAATTTCCCCACATCTAAATTGCAAATGTCTACCTCTGATTTATACCGTTCAATCGGACTTTTGGGATCGATCCTTTTTTTTCCCCCAATTCACCCATAAATTCACGAAATAAAAAAACCAGTGAAAATGAAGAAAAAAAAATAACGATTTCCATGCTAACGTACGTATGATAACTGGGCATTACCAATGAGAAAAAAATGAAGTCAGTGTATAGATTGCAGTGGAGAATTGAGCCTGAGGTATGGAACGAGGCGATAGTGAAATTTACGATCTCAGGAGCGTCGTGTATAGATCGATTTTTATATTGTGGAGAAATGGGGAGACTCTTCCTCCATTCGATTTTTACTCTCCCTCTGTTCTCTTCAGCCTGAAGGAGAAATATATACTGAGCCATCCAGTTGCTCGTTTGGCATCGAATGCGTAGATGACGGAGAATAAAGAGGGGAAATAGCGATGGAATTTTGTGGGCTGATCCAGACTGGACTTTTCTACTTATTCCCTTTATAGGCAGTAAAGTACACGCTTACGTCTGCTAAATGCGTAATGATTTACGGTGATGTGAAAAATAAAAATAAAATAAATAAATTCGAGAAATTAGAATTGTTGAACAGTAAATGATTTTTAAAATAGCAGCAAGTATTCAGAAAATTCTGAAAAAATTACAGAGTAATGAGGTCATATCGAGACATTTTCTCAAATTTTTTCAGATTTTTCAGTAAATTTTTTAAATGTGTAAAAAATTAAATTAAAATTCAATTGCTATATTGAAAAAAAAAGGAATTGTTTTTTAAAATAACAGCAATGATTCAGAAAATTCTGAAAAAATTAGAGAGTAAGTGGGACATATTGAGACATGTTCTCAAATTTTTTCAGATTTTTTTGTGAATTTTTTCACAATGAAATAGATTGGAAAGAGAAATAAATGGTTTATTCATTGGACATTTCGTTGAAAAAAAATGAGACTTCTTTAATTAAATTTTATTTCAGTGGAATAAAAATCTCATTTGTTACTTGACCAAGTGAATACGTCAAAGAGTCATGCGAAGCCTCATAATCAGTACTATCTTTTTAATTACACTGTTCGCCATTACATTTTCACTCGGAGACATACCCCCGGGGCTCATACACACTACTGAACATTTAAATCCTCTTTTTCACCTGAAATATCACATTTACCTTTTCACTCTCAGCTCCTGGGATTCAGTAACCAGGACAATTAATATACATGAATTTATTCGAGAAAATTCGGGAAAAATTGTGGAATTAGAGGAAAAATGTGTAATTGGGCTTTTCAATTTTTTATTCAGTCAATGATGACTCGAATTTTATCGCACAATGTGGGACTGAATGGAATGCATGATTTACTCTATTCTATAACGTTATTCAGTCTCACTTATGGCTTTTGTCATTCATTTATTCCGTGTCCTTTAACTCCATTATCGTCACCTACTTTTTCCCGGTCTTTCCTGTTGATTTCGAGTGAGTGCGACACATGAACACGAATTTTCCGGAGTTTATGAAATGGTTTCAAGATCGATACCGGAGATATTTTGAAGGCGAGAGGGTAAGTGGCCCAATTCATGACCGAACACGTGAAATCGTTGGAAAAATTCGGTAATTGTTTTTTAAAAAAGGAGCAACTGTTTAAAAAAAATTGACAAAATTAGAGAATAATGGAGACATATCGAGACATGTTCTCAATTTTTTGCAGATTTTTTGGTGAATTTTTTTCACAATTTAATAAATTAAAAAGAGAAATATACGTGAAATTGTTGGGGAAATTCAGGAATTGTTTTTTAAAAAAGAAGGAACAGTCCAAAAAAAATTGAAAAAATTCAAGAATAATAAAAACATATTGACACATGTTCTCAAATTTTTTCAGATTTTTTGGTGAATTATTTCACGATTTAAAAAATTGAAAAGAGGAATAAACGGGTTTTTATGAAACAATTTCATTGAAAATTTCATATTTCTATTATTGTCGTTGATGAAAAACGATTTTCATTATCCATAAACGTGAATTTCAAGCGACAATTCAATCTCTCTATTGTTTTCCCATTCAATCCTTTTTTGTCCCCACAAAATACACAGTTTTTATAAAATCATTCTCTTTCAATAATAAAACAGCTCTCAATCGATCATCAGAATATGATTGAATGTTAAAAGAGTTTGAAATGGTTCAGAATAAAAAAAAAACAAAATCATTCTCTCTCTCAACTAAAAATACAATATTTGCTAAAAAAAACCAACGTAAAAATACATAGAATATTTTTATCACATAAACAGAATTACATAGTTTCCCTTTTGCTCATTTTTACGAATTTGCCTATAAAATTTCCCCTTTTTCCACTTTGAATAAATACAGAAAACCGAGAAAAAAATGAATTTCAAAACTTTGTCACTAAATTTCCAATTGCTAAGGAATAAAAAAAAATAAAAACTTTTTGTTATTCACTAGACTAAATTACAAAGAATAAAAAGAGAATTCAAATATTTTTTTTCCACTGAGAGAAAAGAATTTAGAAAAATCCCACTACTTGGAAGTTAAAAGGTAAAAATTGGAGTAAGTTCAGTGGCAAAGTTTTCTGCGGTTTGTTGGAGAACCCGATGGAAACTGGAACTTGATATCAAAAGTGAACTTAGCCTCTTCCCTCTGAATTCTCTTCTCTACAGTTCATACAATGCGATGTGTAGTTTGTGAAATATAAAGGAAGAAAAGAGTTTATCCAACTAGTTCCATGTTTCTGTGTTCGTTTCATGGTAGATAACTGAATTGGTCACAATTTTATTGTTCGAACGTGCATTTGTGTTGAGACAATGCTGTTTCATTAGATACATCTACTGAATTAAACTGAGTTTATTAAATTTACGTTAAAATTCATTAAAATTATGGTCAAGTAGCAAGACTCTCATTTTCCCCGAATACCTTCAAAACTAAGCGAGATAGAGAAAAATCACAAGAGACCTTTTTTATAGAGAATTTCAAGACCTACAAAAAAGGTCTCTTGTGATTTTCCTCTATCTCTCTTCATTTCCGAGATATTCCAAAAAAACAAAACAGATAACCTAAAAAAAGAGGAATGAATGAATTTTCCATTCGATTCACTTCTTTATCTCTGAGAAAAAAACATTTTTCCGGTAGTACACATGATAAATGATAACAAGTAGTAAAACGCATCGTGCAATTAAGCCATCCAGTTACCGCACTTAACCAAGACACATTATCATTAGCCAAGTGACTCAGAAAATGTTTATGTTATGTTGACTTTTGCAAAGTTCTCGATTTCAATGTCGCACATGGTTCACTGCCACAGTTCAAGGGAACCCATTTAACAAGTGTTTCTGTTCATTCTTAATGCATAAAGTTTTACTTCTATTTTTTAAACTTTGTGAATTCAATCAATGAATATCTTTAGAGACTCGAGGTTGTTTGAGGCAAATCAATGAAGTGCCATTTGTGTTGGATTTATTTTTATTTTTTCGAGTATAAATACGAGGCTCTACACCTGACCACGTGACCTTAGCGTTACACTGAGTGTATCGAACCAGAATAAAATGGGGAAAAGGTTTTGAGGCTCTTTCATTGAATTTCAATGCGGAATTCAGAGCAATAGTCTGAATAAATCCATTGAGAAATCAATCGTCATCGATTAACCCTCGTTGTTATCAATTCCAATCGTTTTTCATTAATAAAAATCGGGGAATAAACAATCTTTATATATTCTATGTTTAAAATTGTTTAAAAAAATGATTTCTTCTCTTCTTCTATATTAAAAAAAAGTAATTGTTTTTTTAAATAACAGCAGCTATTCAGAAAAATTTGAAAAAATTACAGAGTATTGGGGACACGTCCAGACATGTTCTAGAAAAATTTCAGATTTTTTCGTGAATTTTTTCACCATTTAAAAAATTGAAGAGAGAAATAAACGTGAAATTGTTGGAAAATTCCGGAATTGTTTTTTAGAAAAGAAGCAGCTGTTCATAAAAAATTGAAAAAATTAGAGAATAAAGAAAACATATGGAGACATGTGCTCAAATTTTTTCCGATTTTTTCGTGAGTTTTTTCGCAATTTGAAGAAAAGAAAAAGGGAAATAAATTGTATTTTGTTGGAATTTTGTGGAAAAAAAAGAAAAGGCCTAATTAAAATCAATAAATTCTATGTTTAAAAAGTGAATATCGTAAAAAATACACTCGACCTTGCCCCTGTGCCCATTGAGATACGGAGTACGTGAAATATGAGGGAAATTTGAAATTTTAAGTGACTGAGAAGGGATCTGGGATGAAAATAAAAAATGTGGATCGTGCAGACATTCGATCGTAAATCAATCCCCTTTTTTTCAACTCCAACCAACATTTATCAGAATTAATTCATAAATAAGTGATTCCATGCTTTCCAATTCCATTTTTAAATAAAATTACTGAAAAAAAAGTACAAAAATGAATAATATTTCCACTAAAAATTAACGAAAACTCAATTATTTTAAATAATTAATTAAATTCCAATTTTTTCAGGTGACAAAAATCCACGAAAAATCATGGAAAATTGCAGGAAAAATTGAGGCATTTTTTCCTCATCTGTAAGTGAGAAAGAAAAGGCTTTTCCTTCCCTCGAACTCGTGAAATTTATTCTCAGACCGTGACCCACCTGCAAATGAGAGCAGGAAAGGAGAGAGAATGGAAGAAAAAAGGAAGAATTGAATTCTACGTGAGTTCCTTTCAACTCTGAAATTGGAGGAAAATAAAAAAAAAATTCCAGTCTTATTCCCAGACGTCAGAAGCTCAATTCCACGAATTCTTAAGGCGAAAATTCGCATTGGGGAAAATTCGAGAGAATTATCGCCGAAGACTGTACTAAGCCAATGACAGCATCGATTAAACGCTTAATCTCGTTTGAAGCGTGCAACCGATGATTCCCATAATTGACGTAATTGCTTTACACCGTACGTAGCATCGGCAAATCACCATTGAAGCGTTTGGTGTATCAGGGCGAAGCTATTAAATCCTCGTGCACTTGGCCTCTTCAATAATTGAGTTGAAATCGTCTCGAAATAATCATTTCTCCATCTTTTCTCACGTCTCAATTAATCACAAAAAATTGAATCAATTTGCATTACATCGATTACTTGTAATCCATAAATTATCGTAATTAATTCATGATTTTTTCTCCATTTCAATTAATCCAATAATTAATTGATTAAAAATTTTCCATTAATCTCGGAAATTCAAGTAATGATTTTCGCAAATAAAAGCAGTTATTCAGAAAATTTTGAAAAAATTACAGAGTAAGTGTAACGTATTGAGGCATGTTCTCAAATTTTTTCAGATTTTTTCATGAATTTTTTCACAGTGTAAAAAATTAAAATGAGAAATAAATGGTTTTTTATTAAAAGTTTACATCAATGAATTCTTTGCAGAATATCTCGGAAACTAAGCGAGATAGAGGAATTTTGCAAGAGATCTTTTTTGTAGCTCTCAAAATTCTCTACAAAAATGGTTATTATGATTATCACTCTATCTCGCTTAGTTTCCGAGATATTCTCATTCAAAGAAATTCACTCAATAATTTACGAAATTCGAGATTTTTACTTTGGTCACTTTAATTAATTCATTATTATCACTTCTTGTAATCCGAGTCATTCAATTTTTAATGGAGTAATATAAAGACATTTCTAATATGTGAATGGTCAAAACTGGCAGTGCATTTGCAGCCGGACGGCCGTGTAATATGAAAAAGCCTTGAGACGCGTAATTGAATGATGTCGTTGCGTAATGCACCACCGGAACTGCCGGCAGTTACCAAGGATGTGTGCGATAGTAAATGATTTTTTGCCTTTTCACGTTCTTTTTCTTCATTAAATTCGTTTTCATCATATTCACACTGAATTGAGCTCATGCTTCATTCTTAAATTCACGGAATTAATTCAAAAAAAGAAATTATTTACGTTAAATTCACATTTTAAAAAATTCAAACGATAATTTCATCACAAAATTATGCACAAGTACTCTTCACTGCCTCTTTTTTTATACGCAAATTTGTCGGTGTTGGTTAATGACAATGAAATGAAGCCCTGACAGTAAGAAAATGGTATTATGTATCGTTGACTTAACATTCAACGAGTAAGGTCATACTGTTCTTAATAACCCGGGCTCTAGTGTCAGGCTCAAGACATTAACGTCTTTTTCTTCTTCTTGTGACAAAAAATACTGGAACAATGTGGAGAAAATAAAAAATAAAAGCTTTCGGGTTAATTTCAGCACAAATTCCCTTTGAAAATCAAGGAGAATCCAATCCCATCAAAAACATCAAAAGAGTTTCATTAAAAAAATTCATGAAACTGCAGAAAAGTAAATAAAATGAGAATAAAACTTTTCTGAGTTCAAATAAAAATTCTGAAAAAAAACACTGGATTATTCTTAACCATTGAATTCGTCGAATCGAAAAAAATTTACATTTTTTTGCGGATTTTATGGTGAAATAAGATAAATTGAGATGAGAAGCAGACTGTGAATAACAACTTGAAGGAAAAAAGGGGTTTTCCATTAGTTTTTAATGAAAATTAAAGGAAAATTTTGAAATTATTGAACTTACCCCTTAGAATGTTTATTACAGAGAGAAAAAGTAGTGAACTTTGTGAAGGATTTTTCAAACAATTGTTCATTTTCATTGAATAAGGATTCTTTATATAAATCTGGGAAAAATTGTCTCCCACTTTGAGATTGAGAGTGGGGAGAGCCTGTATTCACAAGCTGCGCATAATTTTTCACACCTGGGTGAGAAAATAATCGTTAACTCAATTAATTAATTTCATTTTATTATTTATAATGAATTTATCAGAGAGACTTGACAACGTGTTTCCTCAAAAAATCGATAAATCTAGAGATTTTTCCTGTTTATTCCCTGTGGATACAGATAATCACACGTCTTGCATGATACATTGCCTCGTCCCTCTTCATTAATCCTTCTAATTAATGTGATTTTATGAAAATCAGAGAACATCTTCCTCAAGTAATAACGATTTTTCCCTGATTTTCCCAGAATTAACTCGTTTCTTAAACTAATATCATATTTCAAACATTCAATTATCTTTCTTAACCGTTAAATTCAACATTTTTCCTCAATTAATCTTTAATTATTACCATAAGACATTAATTTCAATGAATAATCACTTGATTCTTTATTTTGCATAGAAACATTAATTTTAAAACCGAAATTATCTAATTCTCTCATTTTAATATTAAAAAAAAAAATTAAAAGTAAGAATATCTTTGAAAGGAGTGATTTTAGGAGAAAGACTCAGGAGACCTTTTTTTTAGAGAATTTCATGAGCTACAAAAATGGTCTCTTGCTAAATTCCCATAAACCCCATGGTTTTCGAGATATTTAATAAATAATAAACTTGAAAACTCGAATTCTCTCATTTTTATTTTATTATATTCCCAAAAAATTGGACAAATGGTAGTGAGTCTTAATGACCATGGCCATTGCCCCAGAAAATGTGATATATATACTGAACCCATGAAAATGTGATCCTGATTCTCTTATTTTCTCCTCTCCTCCAGTTATTTACACGAAATAGGAAAAACGTTTGGGTAAAGTGGGTAAGGATATAAGCCCCTGGATCCTCCGATAATTCACATAAAATGGAGAGGAGGGGAGAGGCTACTGCAGCAAGAAGAGGGGGAGAGAGCAACGTGTGATTCCGAAGGGTTGGTGATAAACAGGAAAATATAAACGACCCTGGACTGGGGAAAAGAGCTGATGGAGAAATGAGGATAAGTCAAGTGAGGATTGGGAAAATACTCTTTTTCTGCAGAGGGGAGAATGATTCCTCCAATATTCTCCCAAAAAAGCACAATTTGAGGGGAATAAACATTAATTGAGGCAAATTGTGTGAGAGCCAATTTATTCCCAAGATTCTAAATGCAATGGAATTGATTGAAAAAATTAAGAGATTGGTGTGACTTGAGTCATCACGAAATCAGAACATTCAGACACTCCTATCGGAATTGATGTAATCGGTTGAGGTCATTGGAGACACGTGCTAGTGTCTAATCCATTAGCAAAGATCGAGCATGTTGGAATATTAGAAAATGGAATGAGTGGAATTATGTTGGAATCACGAAAGGGAATTCTTCTCAATGCTCACTTTGAAATTGTATATTACGAGAAATCGAGAGAAATATTGGAGATAGAATTTTTTTGATGATTCCATCGGAAAGCTGAGGAAATTTTAGGCGGAAAACATGTGTCGTAATTAATTTTTTCGAGTTTTTTGAAAATTCGATTTTTTTCAGCCAGATTTAAAAGGGTTTACCTTGAAAAAATTCGAAAAAATCACATTTCTGGTGATATCTCGGGTTCTATTGGTCGTAGCGCAAAAATTCCGATTCGAGGTGAAAGGTGAGCTCATTTGCGATGAATTCATGTGGTTTTAAAATTAAAAATACGAATTTTTCAAGTACTTTTTGGGTGTTTTTTGAAAAATCGAATTTTCAAAAAAACTCCAAATAATCAATTTCGACACATGTTTTCCGCCTAAAATTCCCTCAGCTTTCCAATGGAATCATCAGAAAATCGCTATTTCCAACCGTTCAATCACAATGTCCTCTACATGAATTTTTGGTATTTCTCCATTAATGGACAATTCAATTGGAGAACTCGAGATTTTTGCTCCAATATTTTTACTCAGTTTCTCTCATTTCACTGTCTCGATCTGTTTACATCACATTTAACCTCAGCCAGGTAGATCGCGTGCTGGTAGTTTTGAAACATGACACAAATGTACGTCATCATTAGCTGAACCTGTCACTTTACGTATGAAGGTTCTGCAAATTAAACTGATGTAAATGAGTTTTCCAAACTATTGAATTCCCATGATTTTAAATCACAAAATCACCAAAAATCCTCAAAAGTAAATGGAGAATATGTATCTCCAATTTATGGATGTACTAATCCGCAATTTCATGCAGATGGTGTTATGATGTCTCGCATGAATGAATTTACACTCTCTGTTTTAGGTGAAACGAACAAACGCATTGTGTAGAATTAATTCGATAATTATGCGAAATCAACGTGCCACGTCAATGCAAGTGTCTTCTCTATGGGATGCACATAAAACGTTGATGGTTAATGCACGTGTGGAATACGAATAGTTCCGGAATAATTAACCAATTGAACATTCAATGAATTTTCCACTAAAATTCTCAATAATTTTCATGAAAAAATCATCTAAATGTAATTTATGAGGAAAAATTCAAGGTTTTCCCTTCTTCTCTTTTAGCATGTGCCCTTCGAATTAAATATATCACCTCCATGAATTCATTGTTACACAATTCTACTTCACACGGTAAATAATCTACGTTTCGCCATCAAATATAACTTCTTTTTTTTTTCTTGCGTGAGGGGAGAGAATAAAGAATTAATCTTTTACCCCAAAAAAAAGGAAAGGGAGAAAGATATCAGAAGTTTCAGATTAGGAAATTGATAAGAAAAGCAACGTTTTTCTTTAATCTTCTGTACTTTTCCCATCTGAGGGAAATGGAAAGTGACTAAATCCACAAAAATTCACGAAATTTGTGTTTTTCAATGATTTTTTAAATTTAATAGATAAAAATTTTAAAAACAGTTTCATTGAATTTCCACAATTTTTTAATGAATTTAAAAGAAATTGGTCAATTTAATTCAATTAAATCATGTAAATGCGAATTTATTTGATTTCCATTGATCCCTTGATCATCGATCCCCAAAAATTCGTTTTTTGAACCGAATTCGTAAATCAAACTGCACAGTCCTGATTTCAATCAAACATTTCCATTTAAACGGACATGTGTTTAATTAACATGAAGCTCCGGGATTTCGTGAATCAACATGATCCATAGAATTGACAGATCATCGGAATTAATCGAGAGTAGATAAACGGCAGTGTTCGGAAATCCCCAATAAAACCTTTTCCATAATGATACGAACATTCCAATCAACGAAAGAATGGAAGAAAAAAGATACTTTAATTCGAAGCATCTTGAAAGTAATAATTCCCATCTCTTCCTATCATCTTTTCATCTTTCCCCAGATGTATGGGTTAGTTGAAGAAGAGCAAGATGATCCCTCCAGGAAAATAGCGGAAACCCAGATGAAATCGATCGAACAAGCCCGTGGGATATAATTGAAATTTATCGCTTCCGGGAGCTCTGAAGCTCTCTCCTATGTTCGAGGATTGTTCGGTGAATTCGGGGATTCCCTCCCCTTTTTTCCCTTCGTCTACGCACACTTGAAATCGATGAAGGGAGGGGCAATGTGGGTGTTGGCATTGTTGCCCCTCTCTCGCCTATCCTAGGTAAGCTAAATTAGAATGTTGACCGAGAGCCAACGGAATCTGGTAAACTCTTTTAAAACTCAGGCATTATTCTGTTTTTTTTATCCTCAAGGAACAACAAGATCCATCAAATAACTCAAGAATCCAGAATTAATACTTTATTCATTCCAGAGTCAATATTGTTAAACTTTTTGAGGTTATGAATTGAGTGGAAATTGTGGATCTCATTTATTGCATGAATTCTCTGAAAATTCATTTTCACAAAACGATTTACCCAACGCAGAATCCATAAATTCTGGAATATACAAGATTGCCTCTTGAAGATAGGTTTTTGCAGGAAGAAGCAGTGAGTCGTAACTCTGTCCAATATCGTAACTCTGTGAGGAAATTCATGCAGCAGAGAAGACAATGACTGGGATAATTTGAGTTTACTGTAAACGTTTGTAGTTTATGTTTTTCTTTTTCTTCAATCATTATGATTTCTTTCTTCTTTCTAATTTGTGTCTGTTTCCAGGGGAATAAGGAGCTCCAATGCTTCAGGAGAGTTGGATGGGAATTTATTGCAGATTGTTAGTGGAGGTTCGTTACTTCAGGAAAAAAAGGCAGAGTAATATCGTTAGTTCCCCTTCTGGACATTGGATTTAAAGGAGAAAAGTAATCCCAAGTTCATGAACTCTTCGTTTTATTTATCATCAATGCCAATAGAGTTGATTTTGTTGCGAAATTTGAGTGGCTTTTTTCACAATAATTATATTTAACACTGGGATGTAATTGAAATGAGGCACCTTGAGATCAAGTAACACATCCGTAAATGTCACTAAGAATAGTCTACAATGAATCACAGACGTTCATTGATTTAAAAGAATGACGAACGCTAAGGCATAACGTGTAATGACATCAAGTGAATAATAAGGACGGTCAAAAATTATTGCGAATCATCTTGTTAAATATCAACTACACGCCATTTTTCATTAATTTCGTAATTAATTTAATTTTATTACAATTTTATTTCATTTTATTTAATTGAAATTTTTGAAAAAATGAAATGAATTCTTTTCTGCCATTGTTAATAGAGTAAATTAGTTTCATTAAATCCACTGGAAAAAAAACCTGAAATGAGACAATCTCAACTGAATTTCATCTCTCTTCATCTTCAGGGATAGAGTTAATTAGGTCATCAACGGCACCTCGTTCCCTGACATTGAGTAATTAAAATCGGTGATCACCGGTAGTTATCATTCCCCCCCTGAAAAACTAATCCACAGTATTGTAACACTTCTCCATTTTCACGACGCAATAATAAAGATGATTGTTCTCCTCCAATTAAATGAAACTTCTTTTTTCGTTTAATTAACAGTGAGAAATAATTGAGAAGAATTTAATTGAATAAAAGTGCAATTTAATATTTCTCAAATGCACAATTTTTATTATTAATTGTTGGGCTATTAAAAGTTGGAATGAGGGAGTTGATTTATGAATTGACTCTTCCAACAAAAAAAGAAGATTAAAAATGCATTTTAGCCAAAAATAATAGCAGAAATAGAATGTTCTCTGGCATGAAGGTCATCACGTTTATGTTTAGGTGGAAATTGAAGAATTGGTGGTAGAAACAGAGTGTCATCTACTGTAACAAATTATGCATTTTACTCGTGAGGAAAAATCCATTTTTTTTCATCAAATGAAACTGTTTTATTTAACTTTGGAAGTGCATCAGAGAAGCAAAAATCATCATAACTAGTGATAGTGTATTTTGAGCATCTCATGCTGAACTTGACTCGTCTGGCGTTGAGCCACACGTCATTTTAACGACACTACATCCCTCAACACTTATACATGCAAAAATAAATAAAGTAGCATTCACGAATTCATCCGCAAACTGAATTATCCTGACACAGAAACTACTGTACTTGTTGTTTTATTTAAATGTTATGTTGGCAGGTATTTGTCACTACACCAATTTACTGAATTAATAATCTTGACCTATTTTATTGAATTTTGTTGGAAAATTGGGTGAATTTAATTAGTTTATTTATTTCAGGCTTTCTCGAATGAAGAAGAAGGACCAGGATCTCCAATGAACCCAGAGACACCAGAATTTTTATGGATAAATTTTCCCAAAAAATCCAATAAAAACTTGCCACTGCTGATGCTCAACGTAAAAAATTCATATGCCATTCCCCAATGGCACCAACAATGCTTCCCAAAAGGAGCCAGATGGTGAAAAACAGAGAATTAGAGGCAGAGGCACAGGTGAAGGTACTTTGAAACTAAGGGCACGTAGTGTATTTCCCCTTGCTGATAAAATATAATGTACGAGCTTTATATGCTATTATAGTGTAACCTCAAGAGTATATGCTCTCTATAAAATTGGGCCTCTAAAGAGCCTTGGTACTATCGTTTATACTCCCAACGGTGCATTATATTGTTATGCCTAAACTTTTAGAAGAAATAATAGTTTCCTGGATAAAAATCGTTTAGAGGGAATTTTGAAGAATTGTCTGCTTTTATTGAGAGGAGAATTCTAGGTTTTTTTGTCAGATTTTCTTGAGAAGCATCAGGAGATTGGAGAAATCAATTTATTCAAGTTCTCTTCAGAAAAAAAAATAAGAATATTGATTTTCTTGTCAAGTGCACAAAGAAAATCAAATAATTGATATTTCAATTCTATTTGAATTATAGATGGAATTGAATCGTAATTAATTCAAATGTGTTGAATTTTTGTATCTCAATGTAACTTTTATTACATCAAAATGAATTTGACTATTTGAGGCAAATTATTCAGTCGTGAAAAACCACTCAATAATTCCATTAATTTAAAATAAATCATAATTCTCGAATGACAATAAATTACCATTAATTCATGGTAATATCAAACGCCCCCTCAATTATCGCTAATACAATGTCATTAATCGTGCTAATGACTCAACCAAGTTCCCCTGATTACCAAAAATAAAATTGAATCAAAGAGAAAAGGCAGCTGCTAAATCCAACAAAAATCCTCTCATGACGCATTTTACACGAAATAATAATAATGCGTTGTTGTAACTCTGCCAAAGTCTGAAAGCTTATCAATTTCATTAATCGATTGAATTGCCTTGGAACATGGCAGGGAGAATAAAAAGAAGCACTTGGATTTGTAACGCTTATTTTTATCCTGTAATTGAAAATCCTTATTTTTTTTTTCAAGTCTCAAGATTTTTATCCAGGCTTTACCTTTCATTTACATCTAGTCGACTTTACACACACGGAGTTCAACAAAATTCAATTCACTGGTGCTAGTGAAATCATTCGATCTGTTGGAAAATGTGGGGAGATGGTTTCTAGATGTGTGTGTGTGTGTGTGGGAATAAATTTTCCCTTCAAGACGGTGAGAAGTGCACTGTGGGGAGAGGAAATTCCGGGCTCTCCATGCGCCTGCTCTTCCCAGTTCAACTATGCAGAGGCTCTCTCTCATTTTCTCTCTCTATCTACGTGTAAACAACGGAAAACTGACGTTTACTTTACTTTCGAGACTTGCGGAGTAGGGAAAAATATTTTTTTGTGCATACACATTAAATTTATGGAAGAGAAAATCAAAGTGTTTCTTTGAGGGAAATTTTGTCTTCAGTTTTTTGAGAATATCTCGGAAAGTAAGAGAGATAGAGCAAATTTCATAATAGCCTTTTTTGTAGAGAATTTAAAGATCTACAAAAAAGGTCATTACAAAAATTTCTCTATCTCGCTTAGTTTCCGAGATATCCTTGAAAAACTGATGAAATTGTTTTTTTATTCGATTTTTTTTAATTATGGGGTAATTAAGGGAATTAATGAAGCAATGGGGATTATGGATATGGTTTATTTTTATGAAGCATTAAATATCCGGGAAATAACCCTGAACAATGAAAAATAATGGTTTTTTTGATTGTGTTATTTATGTAATTAATAATCGATTAATTATTAACGAACGTTTTTAATAATTCATTGAAATTTTTCGTCAAAATATTTATTTTATTTTTATGGAACTCGTGATTCATGTCGCCATTGACTCTGAGTATTCACAGGCCCAGGTATTTATTGACAGTAAACATATTGATTTATTTTGGCAACAGAGAGCCACGTGACTGTATAAACAAGCATCAGTTGCTTTTAATTGTTTAGTCTGTCTCTCTCGCACTCGTGTGATTTATTGTATCAAAGCACTCGATTGTGTTTCAATGTGCTTGAAAAAAAAAGAGGAGAAATCATGAATTCACACGAGCAAATTTTGATGAATTCAATTTTAAATGAAATTATAACAATTTCCAAGTGAAACTCAGTCACACAGAATGAACTCAGGCAAATGGGAAAACCACGGCAAAGTTGGTACCAATCAGCAGACTCCTTTGACAGTGAAATTCAATGGATATTCAATTCATCCTTTTGAGTTAACGAATCAACTTATGTACAATGTAATGTGAATTATTGAATTGTCGATGGATTTCGCTTGACCAAATTGTTGGAAATTGGAGGAAATATTGGGAATTAGTTGGTTCTGACGATTCCAATGAAAAGCTGAGGAAATTTCAGATGAAAATCATGTGTCACATTATTTTTTTTAGAATTTTCCAAAAAAATGAAATTTTTCAAAAAACTTAATTTTCCAAAAAATCAAGAAAAAAATATTCCGACACATGTTTTCGACCTAAAATTTCCTCACCTTCTCAATGAAATCATCAGAAAATCTCTATCTCCAACGATTCCATCGAAATCCCCTTTTTCCTCCCAACTTATTAATATTACGACATCATAGGGCGAAAAGAAAGGAAAAAAGTGACCAGCAGAAAATAAGGGGAATCTTTATTTATAAAAAGCTATTGGCAGCCATGGAGGTGTGAGGGCTGCACGTATTATTCGCCCATTTGGCAAGAAATTCCTTCGCCACGTGGACTCCTGCCTTTTATCATCCGCATTACTGTCGCAATATCGATTCACCATAATGACTCCCATGTAATGAAGAAAATAATCACAATAATAGTGGATAATAATGCCGATGGTAATTTCGAGAAAGATTTTATTCTCTCTTTATTTACCCGAGCATTGTTCCTCTCTCAATGCCAGAGATAGAAGCCAGCAACTCATTAACTTGACATAAAAAGAGGATTTCTGATAAAATAAAAGTGTAAAATCAGACAGTGAATGAAGAGGTGTCGCGTGAGATGCAATCCAGGGAGAAGGTAAAAGACGGGGTGGAAGAGTAGAAAGGGGTAAAACCGATGGAAAGTGGGTTAATTGCTCGGCCGAAAGCTACTCTGGAACGATAATTTAAACGTAAATCGAGCGAGTTCCATCAAGTAAATTTCATAGTGAGAAATATATGATTTTAATATTAAAGAAGAAAATTATGAAAAAATTGGGAATTATCGGGAATTCGCTGTTTCAAGGACGCGATGAGGGATAAGTGATTTTTGAGCAGTCAAGGACGCTATTAACGTGTCTCAGAATTAATTTTTATTGATAGATTATTGAAAAAACTGAGGATTTCAGATAATTTGAGTTTATCTCGGAAACTAAGGGAGATAGGGAAATTTTTGTAGATACCTTTTTTATAGAGAATTTGAAGATCTACAAGAAAGGTTATTAGGGAAATTTCTCTATCTCGCTTAGTTTCCGAGATATCCTCGAAAAACTGATGAAATCAAATTAAATCAGTTTAATCCGTTTTTCGAGGATATCTCGGAAACTAAGAGAGATAGGGAAATTTTCATAGAGACCTTTTTTGTAGAGAATTTAGAGATCTACAAAAAAGATCTCTACAAAAATTTCTCTATCTCTCTTAGTTTCCGAGATATCTTTAAAAACGTAAAAATAAAATAAAGTTGAGTTTTCTGGAGACTTCACGGTCGTGATTATTATCTTCAGAAAGTGAAGGGAGAATTGCGCGTGTGTTACACCGGATCTGTGCGTGCAGATTGCAGATTTCGGAGCCTCTGGGCCATGATTTGGCTGTTGTGGCTCGTTTGTTTGGACAAGTTAACATGGTACGTGACTTGGGCCATTGTTAACTGAAGAACGAGGGGGAAGAGGCTCAAACGATATTCACTTTGAGACACGTGACAAAATATTTATTGAGCTCTGATTAATCGATCGTAAGAAATATCCGTGTTACGAACAATGAAAATTTTTCATCACTTCGTAAACATTTGTTTTTATACAAAACAATTTTCCAGTTTCGCTCGTTTTTTATCCAATTAAAACGATAATGGTAATTTTAGAAATGAATCACTTTTACGTTACTAAATATTGATATTAATAATATTGTGATTAATTCTGCTCACGCACTTGGATAATCGCCCATTTTAAATATCAAAAAATCCTTTTTTTTTCAATAATTATTAAGAGAATGAAATTTGTGGATTTTTTCACTTTTTTTTCTGTCAAGGACACGAATTATTTTTCGATTAAGGAATAATGAGTTCCTTCATTTTGTTTTCATAATTATGAATGAGACTTGACCTCAACTTTCAATCAATCTCGATGAATTTGAGGGAAAAAACATGAATTGCACTTTTGTTCCTCAATTGAATCTGTCAGTCGCAATATCCGACACTTTTCCGCACCACTTGTATAAAATTTTCGGGGTTAAAGGGAAGAAAACAAGTGGACCTGGATTTTTCTTCTAGCTCAATAGAAAAAACCTGTGCCTCGACCTGACGAGGTCAAAGGGGGGGGGGGGGGATAAGTCCGTTGGCTAATGCAAAAAAAAAGAATCTCAAAGTTATCTCATTTTACTGCGCTCTTAACGACTCAAGTTTGGTTAAAATCTCTTTTTTTTAAAAATGCCACTCATGTGCAACAAAAAAGAAGGTAAAATATTAGAGAACTTGGGATGAAAAATTTCGAAACATTTAAAAGATTTATCACAGCGTTAAAAATCCTGTATTTAAACTCAGAAAACTCACATTTTTTTTTTCCTCTTCCTTAACGACCGTTGAAAATCCACAGTTTCTTTTTTTTTTTACACAGGAAAATTCATTTGTACATTTTCCTCTCTTTATTTACAGAACTAAAAATGTAACTGAAAAGGCACAGAAAAATTCACGCACGAATAAACCAGTTGTTGGTGAACAAGAAGAATTGAAGGAATGAACAATTATAAAACACATGAAATAAAAAAAAAAAACTAAATAAATCCAAAAGTTTCCATTATCCTCTGCAACTATTCCCGAAAAACAATAGAATTCTATTCTACATTTGATACAAACTCTATCTCCTTTATTTTTTCCCCCGAAAACACGATAATTATGATGTTGATATTGTTGAGCGTGAAATTCAAAACCGCACACGTTTATGAATAATAACGTGTAATAACCTCATTTAAAATTCGATAATCACATCTGCTTTGTTTCAAAAATACACGAAAAAAAAGGGGAGAGATCATAAAGCCCACTGACCACTATTTAAAAAATTATTAAACAATTAACTGAATTATTAATCACATAAACACTTTATTGAAGCATAAAAATATCAATTCGAGTTATCATTTTCACAAAAAAAAAATTGCACTCACTGAATTCGTTTTGAAGAGGATACGTAAAAAGTTGGGGAATTTATTTGATGGATTTAATGGTAAAAATTTATAGTTAAAGGCGCGCGCGCATATTGATAATAGTTGACTGTGTGGCGGGTCGACCGCGACTGAATCTGAGTGTCGAAGGCTCTCGGAGTCGACCGGCCGAGCTTGAATGAGCCGCAGGAGAGCGCGAGGGGGTAGCAAAAAAGGGGGAGAGGGTAGGGGCACGTTTACGATTACCCGGGTATAGGTCGATGAGGGGTAGAGTTCACAGGACAACTGTGGAAGGAAAATTAAAGAAAAAGGGTGAAAGGTTAATGCAAAAGAAAGAAACTGAAGTTTTCACTTGAATTCATTTCATCATTAGTTTTTTTAAGATATCTCGGAAACTAAGTGAGATAGAGCAATAATTATAATGATCTTTTTTCAAGCTCTTGAAATTCTCTACAAAAAAGGTGTCTATAAAGATTTCTCCATCTCTCTTGGTTTCCGAGATATTTAACAATAACTGAAGATGAAATAAAATTGATTTGTCTGTTGAATTCATTTCATCATCAGTTTTTTCAAGATATCTCGGAAACTAAGCGAGATGGAGAAAATTTCATAGAAACCTTTTTTGTAGGTCTTGAAATTCTCTACAAAAAACGTATCTACAAAAATTTCTCTATCTCTTTTAGTTTCCGAGATATTTAACAAAAACTGAAGATGAAATAAAGTTGATTTGTGTTGTTAAAAAAAGGGGGAAACAGTTTGTGTTGTTCATTTATGAACACAATAAATATAATAAAAAAAGAGAGGATTTTATCGATTTTTTTTAGAGGATATGAATATTGGTTTCAATTAAAGGAGAATTTGTTTTTCAGGGGAAACAAAATGTATTTTTTTATTCACTTTTTTCATGGGGAATTTTTTAGGGGAATACACGAGTTTAATGCGAGAGATTAAAAGGTATTTATGAACGATTTGATGAATGAATTTTTTAATATTCATTTATGGAAAATTGTTGAAATAAAGGTAATACGTGAATTTTTCGCAAATCGATGTTTAATCCCGTTTTTATTTTTTTCAAAATTAATTCAGAGGCCCAGAGGTGATTTACAGAGACACTGGTACACCTCGTTGAAATCCATGGCGCATTGCGGATAATTTGCTACTGTCTGAACCTCTTTTTTAAAACGCACTCAAAGATTCTCAAAAAAAAAAAAACGAGGGGAAACACATTCTGTCGAGGAATTTCTTTGATTCCTTTTTTTCCCTTTCTCATTCTCCTTTTTTCCCTTTTTTTCTTCGTGTCCAACTGGCATGAAACCGCTTGGTTTTTCGTGCCATTAGTGGTTTCGACCACGGAATCCTGTCAAAGTCTAACGACGTCGAATGAGCGTTCGTTTCCGAGAATTAAAAAAGAGAAAAAGAAATGAGGAAAAACGAAAATGGAACAGATTCGTGAAAACGAAATAGAGGCAAAAAATATTGCGAGAAGAACATCACAGTCGATATTGTTCACTGGCTTTTTCACGAGAGCGTTAATTAAATTTTTGAAATTTTTATAGTCCAACCGATTGACAGATGTAATTTTAAAAGAAACGATAAAACACTGCACTTTTTTTTCACAGCTCAAATAATTTTATTTTTACGTATTTTTATTTTTTCCATTTCTTTAATAAAACCTTGAGATATTATTTTTCCTAAAAAATTCGAAAGAAATGCAGCAGCTGCTCTGGATTGATATTCCGAAACTTCCAAAAGTTTCACACGTCGTTATTGACGGAATTGGGGTAGACACATGATATGAATGAAAACGATTTTCCAACGATTAATAGTCCCATGAACATGCCTGACAGCCACTCATCTCTTTCGCTTCATTCTCGTTGAACCGCATTAATCTGTGAGTACTTCTGAGTCCATTCATGTCGTTGCGTCACGACGAGGCGATAACCGCCTCGTAATTCCGCAAAAAAAGTAGAAAAAACATTATTCTGTCATTAGATAATTTAATTGCAAATGGAGGAGACTGAATGAACGTCATTCAAAACGAAGGATTTTCCCGGATTTTCCAAAAATTAAACGACTGTGAAATTTCCAAACAAATTCAACTTTATTTCACCATCACTTTTTATTAAATATCTCGGAAACTAAGAGGGATAGAGAAATTTTTGTAGATACTTTTTTCATGGAGAATTTCAAGGGCTACAAAAAAGGTCATTATGAAAATAGCTCTATCTCGCTTAGTCTCCGAGATATCTTCAAAAAACTGATGATGATATAAAAACAATAATAATAGAGTCCCTTTCGCTTCATTATATCGATCGCTAAAAGGCGGCAAATTCAATTTCCAACGATTTTGATGGAATTCGAGTAGACTCAAGTGTATTCACATATTGATCCTCAATTTAAGGAAAAAAATGGTGAAGTAAGAAGAATAATAATAAAAACGTTGGAAAAAATGGAGAAGAGATCAGTAGATTACCTCCATTATTTTACGATCCTCCTACAGTGCGAAAAACAATAGAATTGTGTAATCGTCCTCTCGAAGTACACGAAACAGAGGGAGATACATAAACTCAACACATACACATAATACTCATGCGCATGACTCCTGATCTCGACAATTTGTAGTCTTGAATTTTTTTTTTTTATTTCCTCGTGTGTTTGGCTGCACTTTATTTTTTCCTCTTTTTTTTTTTACTGCAACTGATTCACTTGTCTCTGATGCACGTGGAGGTGATTTTCTGTGTTATATATCCGTGACCAAAGTACCGGTAACACTTGCACACACGGGAGATAACGAATCGTTCACTTTTTTTTGTTCCGTGACAAAATGAAAAAACAAGGAAATTCAGGGAATTTAATTAAAGAGGCTCAAATTATTTGTAAATTCTATTTCTCGGTTTTCATTTAATCCTCAAAGGTATTGAAAAGGGGAGTGAAGTTTTTTTTTTCTCCATCAGAAGAGAGAAAAAGTGGAGAAAATCTGGAAAAATAAGATACCATCATTAGTTGAAAGCATTTTCCCCGATAATTCTCATCGAGGAGGTTAATGGGGTTCCCATAAATTCATTCTGGAGACAGAAGTGGATAATAAATATCCCGTTACAGAGAAACTGATAAACGATTCATTTTATTTTTCTTTTTAATCGATACAAGGACACTCTATTTAATTCCTGCTCTTTTTCATCAGTTTTTCAAAGATATCTCGGAAACTAAGCGAGATAGAGAAATTTTTATAAATACCTTTTTTGTAGGCCTTGAAATTCTCTGCAAAAAAGGTATCAACGAAAATTTCTCTACCTCTTTTAGTTTCCGAGATATTCACCAAAAACTGTCTGTGAATTTCGTCGTCGTCTTTTTATTATTATAAAGAAGAAATAGGATCCTCTTTCCTGAAGACAGGAACAATGCAGTTGTCCAAGGGAATGACATCACTCAGGTCGATTGAAGCATGAGAATTATTAATGCTCCAACAATTCCATTCCGTGTGGTGAAATCACTGGAGTATCGTCGTTTTATCGTGAACGCGTGCCAGAGACTCTTGGATATCATGAACAGAGTGACTGGTGCTTTCACTTGGTACACAAACTCCAGAAGCCCTTGACCATCATGACGTAACGATTTTTCCCATTGTTTATTCTTCTCCAGGGAGTTTTTTTTGTTAGTTTCATTATTTTTCACTCTTTTTATTTCTTTCACCTCGAATGAAAGTCACGCGATGTGTATCGATGCATCAAACTGTGTATTTATGGATAATTTTGGGGTCACATGATCGATTGATGATTTTATTCTCCTTTTTTTCTTCATTAATTAAACTGCAATATTCAATAAATTATTTCAATTATTGAATTCACGACGTTCATGAAGAATCTTGAAAACATGAAAATATTACATAAAAATGTGTTCCGCATTTTTTTTCAATCATTAATGCCTGTTTTCTCATTTTTCTTCTTGCAATCGGGGATAAATTACGCGTTGCTCATTTTGTTTGACAAAACACAGCGTATCGATATCGATATACTAGAAATCAAGAGCAAAAAAAGAGAGAGAGAGAGGGAAATACATGAGGTAGAGCCTTGAAGCTAGTCAGTAATCATTGGTACTTGCCAGTTCTCTGATTTTCAGTCTCCGGTTTGTAAATTATGGCATATTTCACTTCTCTGATTAATTCAAATATTATTTAATTGAGAATATCAAAGTTATTGATATTGATAATGGCTTCAGTATCGGAGATTGGTGTTACGAGTTACGTAAATTCAAGAAAGCTGAATCAGCACATTGGTGCAGTGATTGGTTAGTTGAGGTCATGAGTCCATATCGATACTATTGCATATTTTTTTTTATTATTAAACGATAAAATAGAGTTGGATAATTAAATTGGACACATTTAATTTTAATAAATCCTTTAAATAATCAATGTAAAATCAGTATTTTTATGATTTCAGTGTCACTGGGTGGATTTTCACTTGGTGTAACATTGGCATGGAATTCAAGTGCTGGTGACACACTGAGGAATGTATTAAACGCTACTGGTACACAGATAGGACTCGTCGGTTGCATCTTAAATGCTGGTGCCTGTGGTGGCATCGTTACGCTACCATGGTTACTGAAATATCTCAGTCGTACTGGTATCATGATCCTCACAGTGCCAATTAGCCTCACAGGATGGTGCTTCATATGCCTGGCCGATCAGGAAGTATACATTATGTTGAAAATACCAGAGATTCATTAAATTTCATGAAAATACCGAAATTCAAATGGAGATGAAAATTTCAGTCTAAAGTATTTCATTAATTTTACAGATTTCGTATCTAATGACTGGTCGCATTCTCACTGGCTTATCAGCTGGTGTCTTCTGCGTATTATCACCAATTTACATCAGTGAAATAGCTGATGAGAATACCAGAAGCAAAGTACTGACTTACTTTCAATTATTCATAAATATCGGTATACTTTATGCTTTTGTTGCTGCTTATTTATTGGAGACCAACTCTGGCATCTGGAGATACAGTTTAATTTGTGCAATGAGCTGTTCACCAGTTGCACTCGTCGTTTTTCTCCCAGAATCACCAATGTATCATCTAAAAAGAGGGGAAGAACACTTGGCAGCAAGATCCATGAAGTTTTACCGAGGAATTAATTACGATTACGATAAAGAATTCGAGGAAATCACGAAATTATTAAAAACAAGACTCAAATTTCTCAAGGTAACTACTCTTTAATCCTCAAAAAACCTGGAATTTATTCAACCGCATTATTATAATCATCTTCTCTTCTTCTGCACGATGAAAAAAAAAAAAACATCCTGAAATACCAAAGATAATGAAGAATCCCAAAGTACTGCACACAATTGTCATGTGCCATATTGTTATAATAACTCAACTGTTCAGTGGCGTGAATACACTCATATTCTACGCTGCTTCTGTATTCAACAATACTGGCTCCGGGGATCTGACCGGAAGTGAACAGACTCTGGTGGTTGGAGTTGTGCAGATAGTCTCGTGTTTATTCTGTACCATGCTGATCGATTCACTTGGTAGACGAGTGCTGTTAACTGTATCTACTGCTCTGATGGGGTTATTCATGACCTTGCTAGGTGCTCTCATTACTATAGTTATAATAACTCTATTTAAACAATCAGTACTTGAATAATTCAATTTTTCTTTCCAGGTTGGAGTCACCAGTTACGTGAAGATGATCCTGAAGTCTATGAAGAGTCTTTCGCCTGGATGTCACCACTCTGCACTATTCTCTACTTCATGTCCTTCAACATAGGCGCAGGTCCGATATTCTGGTCCATTTTGGGAGATACTCTTCCAAATGTTTTGAGGACATTCGGTGCAGTTTACTTGAGTGCACTGTACTTTCTATTATACCTCATTAGCACACTGACCTTCGGCGATCTGATTGAATCACTCGGTGTACCAAAGACAATGTGGCTTTTTGGAGGCTTCTGCTGCTTCGGTTCTCTCCTTTGTTGTGTCTTCGTGAGGGAAACCGAGGGCAAGAGTCTGGCGCAAATCCAGGAGGAATTCAAGATTGATGAGAGTCAGGAGATAGCTCGTGATGTTTAATGGAATTGGATGAAAAGAAGTGGATTTTTAAAACGTTTGTGTTGATGCAGGAAATCAAGTGGAGTAATTCATACGAACAAATTTGAAATCGACACATGATCAGACAAGTGCAGTCAGCGGTTAGCCAGGATCTCATTAGAGACGGACGAACGGCGTCTCGTAGCACGTGTATTCCGGATCGATAAATAAACCGCATGTCGTCGTAAATCACTCGACAGAAATTATAACCCAACTCTGAATTTATATATGTGTGGATGTGGGCCTGTGTAGTCTGAATTGGGTTTTGCCAGTGGTGCATTTGAAATCGCGACTTTCGGACACTGACCAGAGGAGCTTGGTAGATGTAGACATGGCACAATGCCAGTTTTTTAACTTTAACGAGAATTCACTCCATCTTCAAATGTATTCTGGTGTTCAGACTGAGATATTGCGAGCAGATGAGAGGTAGACGCACTGGATATTCTGTCGTTCTCTTTAAGTCTGACAAGAGTGAAAAAGACCTGGATAATTTTGGCACTTGTGTATTGAGTTACTTGATAAATTAATGAATTTAATGAAAATGTCAGTTTTTTGGGGGGGAATAGTCACTAGGGCACTCATCTGTGAAATTTAATATTTTTTCATTCTCTTGATTTATTTATGATTCATGTAGAAAAGATAAATGCAAACATACGCATTGGGAATACGGAATTACGTAAAGAAGCTTTGTTCATTGAAGCATCAATCCAAAGTTTTCACGTGGAGTTTCCTGCGAGATCTTCAAGTCTTGTTATCATCTTACTTTCTTGATTCATCAGCTAAATATAACCACTTAACAGATTTTCCGGGCTTCCTAACTTAATTATACGTAACACCCTCATTCTGGGTTCGGGTAAACTTCAGGAATTGAAACATGTGGCAGAGGCCAAAAAAATGAGGGGAAAATGAGAGAAATGGGGAGAATTCATCCTTCAGGATGGCACTCGACTGCGCCTGGTTCTCATCAAATAGCCAGGGGGCAAACTGTCTTTACGAATCAGGGGAGAATGTTGCTGGGTAGTCAACGAGAAATAAAAAAAAAAGTATCTCGTTGACTTTCTCATGGTAAATTGAAAATTCACCGGGAATTAATGAGGAAAAAAAATGAAAAAACTTCGCTTTTTTTAATTCTTTAAGTAAAGCCACGCTTTGGAGAGCGAATTAAACGTCCGGCTCTGTATTTGGGTTCTGTTAATTAATGAAGAGAACTCAAGAGCCTGGAGTTGTTGAGTCTAGAGGATTATTTGAGGAAATAATTGGACTTCAATTCATTCAGAATTAAATAATTATGAATTGTGAGGAAAATTTATTAGTCAGTGTGAAGAGGAAAATTCGAGAAATTAATTTTGAAACTAATTCGTTTAATAGAATTATTTTAAAGAAAAATCAATGGTAAAATGTTTTTTGTACCGAGAGAGCATTTGTATGCACTGGTACACCGTATGATCTCAGACGAGTTTTTCCCCTTTTTTTTTACCAGCTTCTCGCATCTCTCGAGCGTGAAATAATTCCAACGGGTTCGAATTGACTGAGGCCATGGGAATTCCTCGAATCCTTGTAAAAAAAACCCCCCGGACTTCATTTCCCTTCTCCTCTTTCATTTCATTTATTTTTTCCCCAGATTTGATACCGTCAATGATCCCAAAATGAGATTCGAGACACGTAAGGGCTTGAAAAAAATAAGAGAACGATAAATTCCGTGCTTTTGGATAAATATTCCAGGAAAAAAGCGACTGTAACAAACAGAGAATCCATTCTATTGAAAAAAAAAGAGGGGGGAAAGGACCTCTTCTACATTTTTTTCCACCTATCAATAAATTAATTCCCACGTTTTCTCAACTGTTTTCTTCATTTTTTTATCTCCATCCAGTCCTCAATTTACTTTATTCCCCTTTTTTTTCAGATATAATTTATCGTAACAGTCTGGAAGAGATTAAACTGAGAGAAAAAATTGATTTATTCGATGGAGATCAATGATATTTCTTCATATTCAAATTTATTTACCAAAGATTTTTATCATTTAGCACCTGAGATCTCTTTATAGCTCCAATATGCTAAGTATTGTGTATAAATCCCTGGAAATTATTCAGCAGGGAGTAATTCAGAAGAAGCAGTGTCTTTCATTATCATTGTGTAACGAATATTTCATTTTTTTTAAATATTCTAATGCCTTCGTTTATTTACAGGAATTTGAATACATAAATTGTGATACCAATTCAATTTCTCCAGTTATACTTTCTTGTTTCGTTCGACTCTGCCTTTTTCATCACGAATTTCCACTAAATTGACACCGACATCCCTTCGATTACGAGGTGCCTGTGGTAAATTTATCCCATCGAGTGAAAAACCTTTTTCCTGTTTTATTGGAGACTGTTGTCCATCAGGTTTCTCCTGGGGAAGAGCTTCTGCTGGTATCAGAACGTAATAACGAGACAGTGGCTTTGTTTCAGGTAGTTGGAGCTTCTTGGATCCATCATCGACTGCCTCTTCCTCAGCCTAATTCATTGGAGAATAATCTACAGTAATTCCTCAAATTAATTGAATTTATTCACTTACGAAAACCAGAGAGATTCCAGAGAGAATCAGACAAAGCACGAGAAACTTCATTTTAATCACTTGCTTCAATGGACAAGAATGTATTCACTTCCAGCCTCGCCACCTTTTTATACGCAAGAGAGCATTTAAAAAAACGTCGTTACTCCTATCGTTTTATTGAACGAGATAAAAGGAATATAAATCGTTTGAGTGATTAATGCAGTCTCCAATCGCTCTTTTCAAGTGCAGAGTGATAAGAGCAATTTCCAGAGGTAGTTCATGATCTGTGAAAAATTCTCCCATCGATTTTTCCCTAAAATCCAGTAATGCAGGTCTTCCTGAAGCCTCAAAATGGAATAAAGAGCTGAATTATTCCATTCTCCCTAAATGTATTTAATTTCCAGGATTTTTTTTCACTTCCAGTCCACCAATTTAACCACCACGTTCATTTGAGTGTTTACTCATGTTTGTGCACATGAGAAATTAAATACAGTACCACAAAATGGTTTTGAAAATTCTGTCCTTTTCTTTTGAAAAAAAAAAAGGGAAAAATGCCTTTCTTTACGATGGAATTACCACCAGACTCTCCATAAATAAATTCAAGAAAAAACATTCAGCTTCATTTTCCTAGTGCACTGATAAAAATACAGAAATAGCAGAAAAAGTGAAGTAGCAAAGTAGCCAAGAGTAGATTAGCACGTTGATGAAAAAAAAAAGGGTAGTGTCCAAGGGCAGAGTGCACTCGAGCGACAGAAGAATGGCCGTGAGAGCCATTTTTTCTCTGATGACCACGAATAAATATTGACGTTCGGAGGAAAGTCGAGGGGGCTCAAGACACGTGTTGCATGTCGAATAGCATCTCTTCTTTGAATTCATGAACTGACAACTGTTGAGAGCCTCTTCCTCTTCATCTTTGTGGTGAATTTGTAATTGTCCTGGTTGGAGATCTGGGAAAATTGCTGATGAGTTGAGGAAAGAATTCAATAACTCTTGACAGCTCAAAGGAGCTTATGTCACAGGTCCAGGGGAAAGTTGAACGTCCAACTTAATTTTCTTGATCAAAGTTCAGTGAACATGGGACCACAATGATTTATCGATTCTGTTCACTGGATTATCTCGTGTCCAAACGTTAATCCAGTAGTTGAAATGAAAAATTCTACTCTCGCCTCTTAATTTTCTGTGAGATTTTTTCCTTTTCCCATTTCAGTTTTATACTCTGCTTTTCTTTTTCCGCATTCTTATCGTGAGGATAGACTCAGAGAAATTACCCAGAGCATGAGATCTCCACTCACCGTCGCTGAGTGCCTCCTATACATTTTCTCCTTTCTCCAAGTTTTTCCTACATTTTCTTTTTTCTCCCCTTTTTTCCCCCCTCTATTCTTGCTTCCATTTTATTCCACTGGTTTCTGCGATTTTTTCTCCTGAGTTTACACGAAAGAAATTCAACGGATTGCCATTTTGTTTGGGAGAAAATAGAATGGAAATGAGAGGAAAAAATAGATTGAAGTCGAAAAATTGAATTAAGTGCTTTTCAATTTCACAGTTTAATAATTCTATTTTATTTTCATTTGAATAGGCATCAAGGTCTCTCTATCAACGATTGCAGATAGAAAATCGTAAAAAACCGAAGTAATTGTTTGAATGATTTATGGATCTCATTCAGAACTGTGAAAAAATAATGAGATTTCATTTAATTACGTCAAACCCGAGTATATAAACGAGAAGAAAAGAGAATTGAAGTCAACTACGATCCCATCCACAAGGAGAAGTGTTAAAAATGAAATTCTTGATCCTCTGCATTCTGCTTGGAGCTCCTCTGGCTTTGGTAAGTCATTAATTCTCCATTAGTCTCGAATCTCCAATAAAATCAGAATTCCTTTGAATAGGCCGGGAAGAGTCAGCCTGATCCGAAGCAGTTGGGAGACATTGAGTCTACTGATCTTCCAAAAACTGCGGAGAAATTGGCATTGCCTCTTAGAAAGGACCGAGCAGTCTCCAAAGCACCTCTAGATGACGCTGATGATGATGATACTACGATTCCAGCAGAGGCACGTCGTTTTGGCCGAAGTATAAATGCTAATATCATTGAAATTCGTGAGGCACCAGCAAAGGCAATTGCCATTGGACTTCCCCCACCTCTCCTGAACTTTGGAGCTATTCATGAAGACTCAACTGAAGAGGAAGAGTCTCAACAGAGACTGCCAGCCTCTTCAAGCAACAACACTTCTTCATAAACATAATATGTGCTATTATCAGTATCTGAACGGATCCAAATAAAGTAATCCACAAACCCCAACATTTTTAATTAATTTTCAATAGCAGAAACATTTTGATAAAAGTTAAAATGCCTCAATTCCCTTCTCCAGTCTCCCAGTAAATTCAATTTCACCGAAACCAGTCATAAAGGTCAATACGTACAATGCACCAGCAGTTTCCAATTGAGATACACCAGTTGTACTTGACGAGAACATTGAAACCACTGGATAACATGAAAATTACAAATGAACAGATTCAATTGGTTCCAACTCATCCATGGTTACGTATGAGTGACCCATCTGGATGACAACGTGGTAATGGTAAATTGTCCGAGTACTTCAAAACCACTGATGAGAATCGATCAGTTAGACCATGACAATTCAATTCTCTTCATTCACAAGTTTCTGGATAGATTCAGCAAGCCATTAAGAGTAAAGTTTTCGAGTGAATGTGTTTGCTGAGAGTTCTCAGCTAGAGATTCACCTCATTGTACTTATGCTCGAGTGGATTCTCTCATTATTCTGTCGATAGACATGATTCAACAATCAGCAGATATCCACGAATTTGTGGTTTCACTCGAGGTGAAGATATTTAGAAATAAATTATCTACAGATAACTTGATATAGTCACTGTCTCCCAAGCGACTCTAATAAACTTGGATTATGTCGTTCAAGTTTGATAGCTTCCAACTTTTTCCATCGACAAAACTTTTCCCCTTGTACAACGTGTTGGGTGGGAGTTTTTCAGGAGAACGCAGCATGTTCAACAAATGTGGAGCTATCAAGGAGTGACTTTGTATCACACATATACACATGCATTAAATTCACCAGACTTGGAGGGATTTTATCAGGTATCGAGACAATGTTGAATTATTTCACAGGCTTAAGAGGATTTCCTGGAGTTGAGGAACTTTATTTTTTCATTTGTAAGACTCTGTACCCCAGTTGTTGTGTATTCTTTGATGGAGAATTGAGGAGGCTGATGTCGAGGAAAATTCAATGCATAAATCTTGATGAAATAGTGTCACAGGATGATTCTTCACATTAAATGAAAAATAGTTGGAATCTCCTTGGAATTATCTTGAAACTCGTGAAAATAATAAAGTTAGTTTGATTGAAGAAATTAAATTTCTTTTCATCGATCCATTCTCCAGTAAGATTAATCTTCATTAATGCCAATAAAAGGGGAATAAATCCCCTTGAATACTGATTATTATAATAAAATACTCTTTTATAATCTCCTGGAATCCTTTATGGCTGTTCTCCATCTCTTTCAATGATTACAAGAAAACTTTTGAGCAGGGCTCACTGTGAGAAGGTGAAATGAAAGTAATTCCCTGTCGCCTTCTAGTCCTTTAGCTTTAGAGAAGATACTGAGCTCTTTCATCGGTCGTTTTAATCATCGCTCGTTCGTACAACCTAGACAGTTCCCTTTTCTGTTGAACATTCTGGCTGAGTGGAATGGTACATTCTCCGTTAAAGGAGATGAGAGTTCCTCAATACTGATAACAAATTCTGATCCTTTTTTTTTAAATCACAAAACTCACTAATATTACCTGAATTTTAAATAAACAATTAAATTACATAAATTTCAAGTGTCTCTAATCTTGTTGCATAAATTACACGAAAGTTTGTGGCAAACTATCATGATTTAATCACACTCAATTACAAATGATTATAAATTACGAAATGTTGGGTATTATCGTCTCTAAGATAAGCAAAATACGTTTTCAGTCTGTGTTTATCTCTGGGTAATTCTGAGGGTCCTAAACGAGCAAACTACGACACACATCTCTCATTATCCGAAACTCGTGAATTTACAGAAACCCAAGGACCCATAACGGATCCATCAGAGCACATCCTACCAAACTTTCAACAAACATTAATTCTCGACATTTCTGGTTGAGGCTGAAGCGAGAAAATGGTGAAGATGCTTGGGATTCACAGCTGCTGGTGAATTTAACAATTCCCAAAAGGGATAAAGTCGATTTTGCATCAATTCGTTACGGATTTAATTCGCTTTCCACACAACTAGATACACCAGAACATTCAATTTGTATGCGTAGGCTAGAGTTTAAGCTTCACTGCCTACGATTTTACATCCGGTTATTCACGTTTTGTTTTTACCTTCAATCTACTGCTCCGTTGAGTTTCCTTTATTTACATTAAATTCACAGTTAATTCGAAATTCATATCAACCCCTGACATTTCAACGTAATTCTCCTTTAATGGGGAAATGAATTTTCTAGTTTTTATGGTTTTACATTATTTTTTTTCCATGAATTCTTTCAAATTTAAAATATTATAAAATATAGACTCACGTAAATTCAGCCTTTGCTCACCCATGTAATCTGGAAGAATTAATTGAATTTATGTAATTTCATCTTCTAGAAGGATTAATGCTTTTGAAATGAAACGACGTACGTGTCAATTTAGCATTAATTTATTCGTTAAATTCAGCATGCATCACGTTTGCATTACTCCCAACTAGTCAACTCTTTACAAGTAGGTCCACCTGTACGAAATCACAATTTTCCATGTACATAAATTCCGGATTTATCACGAACTGTGTCACGTAATGTTGAGAGTAAATTTTGAAAATAACTCAAACGATTTTCCATATATGCATATTCGTTTGTTGGAATTTAGTGAAAATTTCAGTACTCATTTTCCATCAGCACCACTAAAACTCATGGTACAGAGAATAACAATAATAATAATACTCCATCTCATGTGAATTTAACCACTGACCAGACAATACCATTGATCCACATTAACCACTTAAATTCCCTCCAACATAAACAAAGTAATTTAATTTATTTCAAAGTGAAAAACAGACAATGTTTCATTGAGTTTCCATTGGATTCAAAGGAATGTCCATTGATAGATTACCCAGTATTTTTCCTCTTTCGTTATTTTATCAAGTGCCTTTCTGTTTAATTCTGAGAGTGCTCCAGATAGAATAAAAACTATTTTAAAAAATACCTCAAAAAGAGCAAATAGCTAAAATTGATAAATTATCATGAGAAACTCAATATCATTGATAAATTCCAAATATCAAAATCTGATACACTAGAAAATTGAAACTACCTGATAAAAACGACTTTACTATATCACTTTAATGGAAATTCGAAATTAGTTGCATCGCAATTCTTGATTTCATTGGAATAGCCTTTTGCCTGTCCATGAATTCGTGCTACCCCTTGTCTGCTCAATAATCGGCTTTTCCCCTCCCACCGGATAACGTTTCGTATTTCGTGTTTGAATTGATACACGCAAGAAGCAGCATGAAGAGAGAGGGAATAGCACGTTTCTCTTTGACTTCGTACATGGAACGGATCGAGTATCCCGAGCAATGGGTTCAGACTCTTCAATCATATCCCATGGTATACTTTGGAGATTGTTGAACGAGATCCATGGGCTTCTTTGCCGCAGGGAGGCCCTTGATGTGCATGAAACTGGGGGAAACGAAGTTATATTGGAGATTTAGGAATGAAAGATAGTCTGAAGAATGGAGATACTTTGAGTTGCAAAAGGAGGATTATGGGTGACATTAAATGGCAGGGAAACGAGGAAATTTGGGGATTGTTGAATGGAGTGGATGCTGATGGTTCTGATGAGGGGAAGTTATGGGAAACACGTGTCGGGAGTCTATTTTTAGGATTTCAATGGAATTGATGGTTGATGAGCTGATAATTAGCAGGAAATAATGATTTTTCAGTGGAGATTTTAGCAGGATTCCAATGAAATCATTGACTTTCATGGATACCATGAATGTTGGAGGTAACAAACGAGGCTAATTGTCCATGTTGAGTGTCAAAAGTTTAGCCCCAATCAAACCGAGTTTGCCCAGGGATTTAGGAGGTGCTCACGTACTTCGTCAGCATCTGCATTTCATAGGCCATGGCCTTGCAATGTCGACAGTCACACAAGCCTCCAATCAGTCGTCCCCAAGCTCGTTCGTTTTCCTCGGAATTGTCGAGCATTTCGCACGTATGCAAACGCTATCGATTAACACCAATCGAATTTTCTCAAATTAATAATGAATAAACCTGGAATTAACTCATAATTCTCCAGGGAAGTGCATCGACATTTCATGTGTAGGGGAAAAAGGAGTTTAATACTCGAGTAATTGCTACTTTTTCCCAGAATCTATTTATCTGAAATTCAAAACAATATGCATAATGAACATGTTAAGTCTGAAATTGAATTTTTCAAGTGAGAGAGAAATGGTCAGTGCAAAATTCTCGATTTTTTCTTTCTTTCTGACTCCCAAAGTACCTTAACCATGCAAAGTGCGCATTACAGCGTTGATGCACGAGAACGATAATTTTCAACGACCTTCCTTATTCTCGTAAACACTACACACGTGCAGTCAAAATGACGGGTTATTTTTTTGCCTTGAGTCCAGACGAAGGTCGAACGCCAACGCATTTCTATTCAATTTTTACTCAGAATGCAATGTGTATTCCAAAATCGAAAAAATTTACTTTTCTTGGGAATATCTCTGGTTCTTTCGGTCGCAGCATAAAAATTCCGATTGGAGGTGATAGGTGAGATCATTCCCATGATTTTCGTTAAAGTCCCATTGATTTGTATCTAAAATTCAATGATTTAGAGGACGATTCATGAAAATCAGTTTTTCCCCCCTAACTCCTGGAATTTTTGATAAAAATCACTTGGACTTTAACGGAAATTATGGAAAATGAGCTCACCTTTCATTTGAGACCACCCCCAGGTCACTACGACCAACAGTTCCCCAGAAATCCCCAAAAAAGTGAATTTTTAAAAATTTTCAAAAATCAAATTTTCCAGAAAATTAAAAAAAATATATTCTGACACATGTTTTCAGCCTAAAATTTCCTCAGCTTTTCAATGAAATCATCAGAAAATCTCTATCTCCAACCGTTCAATTAAAATCCCCATTTTCCCCTAAAAATTCCCACTTTTCACTTTATACCTCTCTGGAATAGACGACTGAATCCATCGGCGTTAGTTTTTTCGAAATAAGTAAAGAGGAATGGAGGTAAGAGGGAATGGAATGGAGTAGTGCGAGGTAGTATTGGTAGTGTAGGGAGTTGCGGATGGTGGATGCACGTCCCCCGGGTTGAATCGATGGAGCACCTCCTCCCCAGCTACCCTTAGTCTCGGTCTCTCTCATTCCCAGTGTGAGCTATCCCTTCCCATCGACTCTTTTGATACCTTCGTACAGAGCACTTTATCCCACACCCTCAAACGCGTATCATCCAACTGTCTTGATCATCAGAATTTATCCCAAATGTCCATGATTCCATCAATTTATTGAATAATCATCAATTCCTGGCAATATGCTGACTCCAATCATCAATCAGGCTCCAGAACTTTCAGTGAAAAATATTCCCAACCAGAATAAATTTCCACTCCTGAAATATGAGAGACTCAGGTATTTCCCTCTGAATCAACAATTTCTTCTCCACATTCACCTTCTGTAAATGAAAAAACTCTTGCACTATTTAAAAAAAAAAAGAAAACAAGTCAAATACACAATTTATCCTGGTTAAAAGGAGAAAGTGGAGCTCGTGTATGTGCAAACGTACAGAGATACAATATTTTTCCTCAAATAGGAAGGAAATTGTGCTATGGAATTGACGATGTGTTGAACTTGGTGCAGTGTCATCTAGCTCATGGAATGGGATCTCTTCCGATGGATTATTGAGAGGAAAATAGGGGTAAAAAAAGAGCAGGAATGTGTCAGGTTATCAACAAAATGTCGCATTGTTCTTCATTCCACTGGAAATAAGGAAAATCGAATATTTTCAGCATAACCCAGGATTTTTGTTTTCACATTACCAATGTAATCTGCCACAGTCAACATATTGGAGGATTTATATTCGCATTGTAACAGCCTGTGTATTCGAGGAACAAAATACTGGAATATGTATCAATTTATTAAATTATACTGGGGCAATACAGTATTCAGAGTGTGCTGGAGGCACCAACACTCCACGCATATGATACGTTATTGTTTGGGCTACTAGGCGTTTAACTGCTTCATATATATGCAGCGTTGGTGTTCTCCCGTAGGCCGGAACACTAGGTGCCTCCAGATGATACTGGAGAGGGATTGTTCATAAACAAGGGAGACATCGTATGAGTTTCATTCATATGGAAATTTGGAAGCTTCAGACTAGGAAAATTCTATGAAAATATATCTAAAAATTCATGTTTACTTTTTTTTTAAATATCTCGGAAAATAAGAGAGATAGAGAAATAATCATAATGACCTTTTTTGTAGAGAATTTTGAGAGCTACAAAAAAGGTATCTATGAAAATTTCTGTATCTCTCTTAGTTTCCGAGATATCTTTAGAAAAATGAATTAATTGATTTTCATTAAGATTTTCATGTTCTATTATTTAAAGGGAATAATCCGTTCAAGGACGAATGTCGTATTCCAGTAAACATCGATGTTATAGAATGCACAGCGCATTTACACTCTGGACTCGAATGACCTCCCACTTGCAGAAGCTATATGAGGTCTGAGGTTTCCTCGGCATGTCTTCCGGCCGCAATGTCGCTCACTAGTTCCATTCGCAGCAAACTCTCAACTTCTATCTCTGCCTATTCCCCGTCGGCGTGTTAGTTCCATTTGTGCGCATTTCTCCCACGAGAATACGTTCACCGTATTACCTCTACTTCCACGTGGATTCATTCGGAGAAAAGAGTAGAATGTCTTGTCTTCAGAGAATGGGAGGAAGAGAAGGATTTTTCCCCTTTTTTTAGGGAAAAAAATCGTTCAAATGAGATATTAGCACGAGGACACTTCAAAAATTAGGAAATAAAATCGAATTTCTCGAATTAATAATGAATAAACCTGGAATTAACTCAGAATTCTCCAGAAAAGTGCATCAACATTTATCTGTAGGAGAAAAGGAGTTTAATACTCGAGTAATTGCTACTTTTTTCCAGAATCTATTTATCTGAAATTCAAAACAATATTCATAATGAAGACGTTAACTCTGAAATTGAATTTTTCAGGTGAGAGAGAAATGTTCAATGCAAAATTCTCGATTTTTTTGCTTTCTCGAGCAAAGTGCTCGATTTTCCTGGAGTCATTGAGCAACGAAACAAGACAAATTATGCTGTCCCAAGGGAACACGAATTCTTCGCCTCTAAAAACGTAAAATTCTTCACTGTCTCCTCTGCTACTTTCTTCATGCTCTTAATGGCCTCTCATATTCCTTCAAGTCTGCATTTATCTCGAAAAACATTCGCCCTTGAGGGGAATCAGAGGGCCACGTCTCTTTCTCTGTGTGAGTGGAATTATTTAAAGCAACAAAGTAGTAAGGACGTACGTGTGAGCAGACCCCCGGGCTGCTGAGAATGTATTAAATATACGTGAGAATGAGGAAAAGGCGCTCTAGCCTTTATTAACAATCTCATGTATTGTATAAATTCATATGAGTGTGAATCGCTTCGTAATATTTCGCATAACCACATGGAAAAACATGGAGGCAGTTTACATTCTGGGTCACAAACATTTCTCTCATTTATATATGTATTTGCAAGGCTCCCTTGGAATGCAGGAAAGGTAGTATCCAATCCCCTCAAGGGGTTATGAGACTCGTTATTCTACTTCACGAGTGATCTTTTTTTTTTATTTAAAACCGCATAATTCTTTCTGCCTATTCTTTAGAATTAAATGAAAAACCGATTTTTTTTAGAGAATTCCATTTTTTTGTTTTTTTGAAATATCTCGGAAACTAAAAGAGATACAGAAATTTTTATAGATACTTTTTTTGTAGCTCTTGAAATTCTCTACAAAAAAGGTCATTATGATTATTTCTCTATCTCTCTTAGTTTCCGAGATATCGAAAAAAAAAGAGTTGTGGAGAATACTTGGAAAATCAATGGTGTCTCTTACACGAATTAGCATTTTCCGTTGGCAAAGCCCCTCTCTTCCGTTAGGCCAATGAGATTTATGGCTGAATGTCACTCGTTGGCATGGCCCTAGACTGTCCCCAAATGCACTCTGTTTTGCGTACATACACAAGTTGCAAACTGTAAATTCAATGCTGCTGGTCAAACTATATGCCCCCTTTTGTGCTTTGGACTTGGAAGCATGAAACACACTGTGCACATTGTAATGGGTTATCGCTGGGAGATTTAGGGTCGAGGGGATTAGAACGATGTGGGACATTTCAACATAAGCTGCAGATTTAATGTTAACCTCAAGATTTATTCGCCATTTTGTTGTGCCCCTTTTTTCCGGGATAAATTAGCCCCGAAAATCTGAATGAAAGTCCGGACACAAAACATCACTTCCTTTATAAACGTTGAGACATGAAAACGCTCGATCACACCGCTGGGAATCAACAGCAGGGTCATCCGTATTCTTTAGAAATGTTTAGCTTTTGTATTTCCCTCAAGAGACACTGACACGTCAACATCGATTAATCCAACGCCCACAGACATAACGTGGCAGATAAAAAAATCCAATTCAATGAGAAGGGAAATAGAAAAAAAATTATAAAAATCTCGAGTGCTCAACATGACTCGCACCTCTCTCTGCACAGTTAATGAAATCGATGCCTTGCTTGCACAACTGAGTGCCCTCGTCTTCTCCACTTTCCAACGCTCGATTCTTCAATTTTTTTAAACATTTATTATGGTTTTTTTATATGGAATATTCGGTGCTATTTAATCATCGTTATTTAGTAATTTGGGAATTATTGTAATTTATTTGGATTAATTGTGTTATTTATTATTATGATAAAACAAAAATATGCACTTTATTTGTCTTCTATTATTCGAAGTTTGAAAAGAGATAAAAATGTTTATCTCATGCATTTCCATTCTATGAATATAAATCATTGGATAATATGACGATATGGTGGATTTTTCAGGGGTAGAATTGAAGGAAAGATATTTTGTGAAAAGTGGAAGTTTCTCGTGATTTTTATTAATTTATTATTTTCCACTGGGATTTTTATGGGAAAACAATATTTTAATAGAAACTTTTATGATGAAAAATGTCAGGAGTAATGCTTATGTTTTGGTTTTCATACGTGCTCGTTTTTTTCCGGGGGGAAAAATGAGAGGAAAAAATAAAGGAACGTGGTTAATGAACAGAGGCGTCGTTCCGTGTGTGTGCACATGTAGGTACGCCTCCTGGGTGCCTCGGAAAACATTATTGATTCCCAGTAGCACTGGCAAAAAAAGGCCATGTAAAATAATAACAAAAAAAGGGCAAGTATTTATATAAACGTAAATCAAAGTTTGCGTCCCTGGAGAATAAGTGAGGATTCTGTAAGCTAATTGGAGTGCTGGCGCGCGATTTTATTTTAAAAAAAGGGAATAATTAAGGAATTCAAGTTTTTAGTAAAGTTGATTTTATTACACTCAGTTTTTTGAGGATATCTTGGAAACTAAGAGAGATAGAGCGATTTTTGTAATGACCTTTTTTGTAGCCCTTGAAATTGTCTACAAAAAAGGTCTCTTGTAAAATTCCTCTATCTCGCTTGGTTTCAGAGATATTTTGAAAAAAGTAATGAAAGAAATTCGACTTTTCTAAAAATTGAGATTTATTCATTATCACAGTAGTTTTCTTAAGATATCTCGGAAACTAAGCGAGATAGAGAAATTTTTATAGAAACCTTTTTTGTAGCTCTCAAAATTCTTTACAAAAAAGGTCTCTTGTAAAATTTCTCTATCTCTCTTAGTTTCCGAGATATTTTTTAAAAAAACTTCATATTTGTGAATGATTAATTATTAAATGTGAAAAAATTATTTAAAAAATGGGGAAATGATGGGGATTCAAGTGCCCATTTTACCCCATCTTCAGTTCACTAATTTCAACCCTCAACAATTAAAATTACTAACTCAAGGGTCACTTTCCCCAAGTACTCTTCAATTTCGAGGAGTGGCCTTGAGAATAACGTGAAATTCCAGAAAATATTTCAACACAATGAAGTGATAATTTAATTCAAGTCTCAATAAAGTTATAACGAAGCGTTGTAGCATAATTTCACAAGAATCTTACATAGAGTTGACGTTATTTCCTGGTTTTTCTCTTGTAAAAAAGGGAAAATGAGAGATCCTGGGAAAATTTATCTCGGTACTCTGGTACTTATGAACTAGAAGAGTCAAGGCAAGAAAGAACATGAAAACTTCACTTGATGAAGAAGAAAAAAGAGAAGAGAAAGAATAAAAAATTGCGGTGGAGAGAAATTCTTTCGCAATTTTTCATGAAAATAGTAAGAACTATTTAATCAACATGACTCTCTTCCAATTGATTAAAAACTCGGATTATCCATAATCATAAATTTAATTTTAATTCTCAAAACTTTTCCCCAGAATATTGAATAATTTATTTAAAAATATAAATTCGTTCAGATTAATTTAAATTCAATAATTGCAATTATCCTCTCCCTGAAAATTCCACAATTTAATATGATAACGAGTGACAAACAAAATACAATCTCACAATTCGTTCTGTAAATTGCATAAACCTCTCTCTCTCCCTCCATATTTTCATGCGAGAACACAATTTTCACGTTGTCACGTTAATCAAAATTAATTCTCATCAACATTGCATTATTTCTCTGCACCAAAACCGAAGAAGTTTCGTAATTTTCCAGTTAAATCAAAATCTCGACAATTTAGTGTCAACTAATTTAATGAGAAGCAATTTCTTCTTAATTATGATTTTTAATCGAGTCGCTCCATTATTCCCACAATTTTTCATGCACCTCAACAAAACCAACAAAAATTCCACAATTTTTATTAAAAATATTTAATAAATAGTGAACACAAAGTTTTGGTTCTGTTCTCGTGGCTTTTCCCAACTAATTTCACAATGAAAATGTATTTAATTAACGTTGCTCTGTGGTACTCTGAGGAAACCACTGGATTCAACCGGTGCAAGTAATATTCGGTCGCTAAATTTCCGCAAAAAGCGGAATAATGTTATTTAAACAATAAACGTAATCAATGGAAATCGAAACTCCTCATTATTGTGAGTCGTTAAAAAAATACAATGGAAAAGAGACTCCAGAGGAAAAAAATGAAAAAAAAAGTATACGGCTTGCATTGTAATCACTCGAGGACTCTCGATAATTACGAAGAGTGCAGTAGTACAACTCTTCGACGATCAGCAATGCGAGCCCATTTCCTGCACTTTTTCTACTCAAAAACTTGGGTTTTGTGCACTGCGAATCAATACCAAAACACAATGCATTTTTTGAAAAAAAAAAGGAAATATTCTAGCTTCAGTTTTTTTGAGATATCTCGGAAAGTAAGAGAGATAGAGAAATTTTTGTAGAGACTTTTTTTGTAGATCTTTGAATTCTCTACAAAAAAGGTTTCCTGCAAAATTGCTCTATCTCTCTTAGTTTCCGAGTTATTGCAAAAAAACTGATGAACAAATTCGATTCGTGTAAAAATCAAGATTTTAATTATTACAGTAGTTTTTTTAAGATATCTCGGAAACTAAGAGAGATAGAGAAATTTTTGTAGAGACCTTTTTTGTAGATCTTCAAATTCTCTACAAAAAAGGTCTCCTGTGAAATTACTCTATCTCTCTTAGTTTCCGAATTATTAAAAAAAAAACAACCACGAAAGTCACTTTTTCAAGATTCCCTCACAGCTGGCTCATAAATTCGACTTTATAAATACTAATAAATGCGAAAAATAAAGGAGCACGTGATTTATTCTGAATTTTTTCACCAGGAAAGAATTACACAGAATAAGTACCTCCGAGTGAATCAGAAGATGCATTTTTCCATGAAAATTTAATTGACAATAAATCACGATTACTCTCAAAAGTTCTCCATTCTCATTTCCCAGTTGTTTATCATGAATTATTGTTTTGAGGCTGAGAAATGGAGGAACTTTGAGTTCATGCAGATGAGGCGATTAAAAGAATTCCTCAATTTTCATAATTCATTCATTTTAATTAAATTCTGGGGTAATTTATGCACGTGCGTTTCCATGTACCTCGAGACATTGTCTTTGAATAACGTATCATGTGCCTCAAGTACTTTGCGAAGACGCCAGCATGAGATGAGCTGCACGTGCATAACTTTCAAGCGAATATTATTGGAGAGATGTTGTCGAGTGAGCTCGAGAATATTTTATTTGCATGAATTTCGTATTTTATTTGAGATGAAAAAACAGTGGCACATCAAACGAAAATAAATTGTGCAATGATGATGTTTTTTGAAGATATCTCAGAAACTAAGAGAGATAGAGAAATTTTCGTAGAAACCTTTTTTGTAGCCCTTGAAATTCTCTACAAAAAAGGTCATTATGATTTTTTCTCTATCTCGCTTAGTTTCTCAGTTATTTCGAAAGTAATAAAATAATTAAGAAACTACTTTTCAGACAACTTGATTTTATTTCCCCAGTTTTTTAAAGATATCTCGGAAACTAAGAGAGATAGAGCAATTTTTATAATAACCTTTTTTGTAGCCCTTGAAATTCTATACAAAAAAGGTTATCATGATTATTTCTCTATCTCGCTTAATTTCCGAGTTATTCCGAAAAGAAACTAATAGAAGAATTCATAAAAAACAAAAATCTCATAAAATTCACGACTTTAATCCCTGAATTAAAACCATAAAAAAGTACAATGATAAATCACGATTCATTCATCCTGAAACGATTCTGTCGGCGGGAATTCCAAAGGCACAAAACCAGTTCTGTAAAACCGGTTGGCCCGTGAATCCTTTGTACTACTGTGTGTGCCTGAGCGAATCACGTACTCGTACTACTGCCGTAACATTTTGCGGCAAGACAAGTCTACGTATACATGGATTTTACTACTGAATAAGCGCAGACGGGCTTTCGAGGAGGAGAGGGGATGAGAATAACGTAGGACTGTCACAGCAGGAAGATAGAGTGACTTACGGCTTTGGAAGAATCATTCAGGCGTTCAACCGGAGTTTCCATAAATCTTTCGTGCAAAGGGAAAAAGAATTTCGAGTCTACGGAAATTAGAAAATAAAAAATTTGAAAAATTAAAATGAAGAAAACAAAAGGTGAAGAATTTTTTTTTTCAATTATTAAATAATTTTTAAAATAATTTTAAAATAATTCAAAAATATACGAAATGTTGCAAATCCTCAGGCAATAACGATAACCACTAATTCAAGAGACAAGTTCAAACTTGGATTGAACTTCAATATGGATAATCGTTACGTAAACGATTAAAACTTTTCGGTAGGATAAGGAGGTAAATTTCTAGGAACTCCTGGGAATTGTTTAAGTAGTTTCTAATAATAGGATGAGATATTGCCGGATTTTTCCCATTTTTGTGAACAATTTTTGAATTAATTCCGGGATTATTATTTCCGTTTTCTGCGGTATTGACACGAATTCATTCGAATAGTGAACGATTGGAGAAGCGAATTGATCGAGTAGAGTCATCCGATACGAAGAGATCAGTGAGGTGTGAGTTTACGGTGATCTGATAGCTTCAATGAGAAACCGAAAGCTCACGATTAGAATTAAATTCCTAATTCAATCTCTCTCTCGAAATTTTCATGCGAGAGCACAATTTTCACGTTCTCACGTTAATCAAAATGAATTCCCATCAACATTGCATTATTTTGTTGCATTAAAACCGAAGAAATAATTAATTTATTTAATAATTTTAAGAATTAAAATATTTAATAAATAGTGCACAAAGCTTCGCTTCCTATTCCCAATAAAATTCCCAGGAATAAATCACGATTTAATAAATAAATAAAAAAATATGAGACTCTGAAATCCAGGGAATGCTCGTATTTTACTGCTTATGAATACAAGTTCCTCGACAATGTAAAACACGTAGGCAATATTCATTCAAACAGAATTTTATTTGAGTAAAGAGAGAAAAAAATGGAATATCTTATATACAAATTTTTAAAATTTATATTCTCTTGTTTTACATCAATTTTTGAAGAATGTAAAATGAAAACCCAAAGAATTTTTAAATTTCACAATATTTATTATAAATTAGTGAAACCTTTTCACTTAAAATCCGATTAATTCAACTTAAATTGGTAATATTTCCTCAATCCAATGGATTTAATTACAAATTGATTCCTCAGACGATTAACCAAGTGCAGTCGAGTAAACAAGACTTTAATTTCCAGTGAAATGTCAGACAGTAATTATCTGAGAACAGAGGAACGTAACAGAAAGCTTCTTCAATTAATAATTTATGCAATGCATTGATTATTGAGGTAAAGGGCAATTCAATTTGCTGGTACAAGGGATAATAGACGTATTTCCTCAGTACCTTGTGATTTAATAATTCCGAGGAATTCCCTGAGGCGTTCAATAATTTCCATTAGTGATCCAACGATTTTCATAAAATCCACAAATTTTCACATGAATTTACCAGAATTTTACTTTAAGAATTCATTAATTTTACAAAAATTCCCACAATTTTCACATGAATTCAACAGAATTTTATTCTAAAAATATTTCAAATTCAATGTTTTATGAAAAAAGTTAAATATGTCCTGGATTTAACTCGAATTTATTGATGGAGAAGAAAATGGGAAAATTCCCCATAGAGTGACCAGTCTAGAGTTGACATAGCATGAGATTGAGACAAAACTACGTCTGGAAAATAGTGATGGCGGTTGTGTTAGCCAATGTTAGTTTAACCGATTCCCTGAGGTGGTTTCCCCTTTGATGCTGTCGTTCACTGCAAATTTCGGTGGCTACAGAGGAATATTATTCACTAGTCACTAGTTTCATGGAGAAACTGGGTTTATATTCGATCTTCTCTACATTACACTAAACTGTGACCTCTGAGACTTCCACTGACTCTCTTTGCTGAAGCTGTTGAACATGTTGGAGATTAGCACGATACACAAACTGTCATTCTCTCGGGGATTCTCATTGAATTTGGAAAGTTTGGAAAAATCAATGGTAAAACACGATAACAAATTTCACAGGATCATGAGTGTGTGTTGAGCAGTTAATTTGAAGCTTCAAAACTCAAACAATTGGAAGCGAATGAGTTACGAATTTTCTGGATGAAAATTAGCACGACTAGAGACTGCGCGTGTACAAACAATTTCGAGGAGTATAGCAGCAAGTAAACGTGGAACACGAAAGATTTATGGAAGCCACTTCCGTGTGCCTCGTCCTTCCCCCCATTCTCTCTGGGGATAAATTAAATTCACCTCGTAAACAATACCGAAAGACCGCATGACGAGTATTTTAAGCTCACGTGAAGCTAAAAGGACGCTTTATAATTCCATGTAAATTGTGTAATTATTTTTTTTTCATTTTTTCTGATGATTTGGTTGGGAAGGTGAGGAAATTTCAGATGGAAATCATGTGCTGAAGTGTTGTTTTTTTACAATTTTTTCAAATTTGGAAAAAATTGAATTTTTGAAAAATTCTAAAAAAATAATGTGACACATGTTTTCAACTTTAAATTTTCTCAACTTTTCAATGAAATTATCAAAAAAAATTCAATTCACAATTACATGCAATTATTCTCTATGCATTTCATCCCAGAATGTATTAATTCACACGATGAGTTTGTCCACGAGTTCAGTAACAAAATCAAGTACCACTGGTAGAAACACAGTAATCCATGATGAATCCATTATGCAAATGAAAATACCAATACCTCCACCAACTTTGGTGATATCGGCAGCTGTTTGTTGCTACCAAAATTACGAATATTATTGCAACAATCATCATCACTCTCATAAATGAAAGATATTCATTATTGATTTTCCAGAATAATAATTTTGATAATCCAAGTATTCACGTAAACTGGCACAATGTGAGATTTTTATTCCATTCTCTACTGGAGGCGATTTATTCAAGCACCATTGAGTTTTAAATATTTCCTACAAATATTAATTATGAGAATACAAATAAACCGGATTTTCCAACGATTTTACAAACATAACAATTTTACAACAAGCAGCTTAACATTTTTTTAAATCCGAAACATTTAATATTTGAATATTTTTTCAAATTTATTATTAATTCTGAATAAATATGAATAAAATGGACATTCTGATTGAACGGTTGGAGATAGCGATTTTCTGATGATTACATTGGAAAGCTGAGACGATTTTACATAGGAATCAAGTGTCAAAATGGATTTTTTTTTTTAATTTTCAAGAAATTCGATTTTTTTACCCAGATTTGAAGGGGTTTACCTTGCCAAAATTTGAAAAAATCACATTTTTATGAATATCTCCGGTTCTATTCGTCGTAGCGCAGTGGGGTTGGGCTTAAATTAAAGGTCTCGTCATTCCTCACATTTTCATTAAACTCCCATCGATTTTCATCGAAAATTGAAAAAGTTACAAGCCATTTTATGAAAATTAAAAACTGATTTTCATAAAATGGCCCATAACTTTTTCAATTTTCAATAAAAATCAATGGGAGTTTAACGAAAATGTGGGGAATGACGAGACCTTTAATTTAAGCATGACCCTAATGTACTCCGACGAATAGAACCAGAGATATTTACAAAAATGTGATTTTTTCAAATTTTTCCAAGATAAACCCCTTCAAATCAGTGTGAAAAAAATCGAATTTTCAAAAAAATCCATTTCAACACTTCATTCCTATGTAAAATCGTCTCAGCTTTTCAATGAAATCATCAGAAAAAGCCTATCTTCAATATTTCTCTTGCCCTAATTAAAGAAGAATCAAAAATTTCGAATAAATTACAGAACTCGAATAATCCAAGACGTCGTAAAAAATTAACATTTCAAAAGATGATAAGATGACATTAGCATATTATGAATAGTCCAATCCCTGTGAGTAAATTCACGGAAAAGTGATATGGCTGAATGCCAGAAAGCTCCCAAAGAGACTAGACTAGTGCCGATAGTTTGCGTGAGTTATTTGGATTATGCAGAGACATTGGTATACGTAATTCACTATCACAGGCCCAGTCTCCACATATACATTTGATTTACAATGCATGTGGTTTTGGGTTTGAATCGATTTCGTAATTCGATTAATGGAGATATCGACACCTTGGTACGTTCTCTATGCTCCTGGAATCCAGTGAAGATAGTAACGAGCTTCGAATTACTCGAGTGCTGAGAGCTTTGGATGCGTGGCATAGGATTCGACAGAATTATAATCTTCATGCAATAACAATCATCATATAATGATTATTTTATTAAAATTAGAAATCAAGACCTTCACTTAAAAAACATAGTAATTAAACTAAACAAACTCTTCATGTTGATGACGTAATCCTGAAGTTTCTGGAAAGACCATCAAGCATATCAGAGTAAATTTCATATTTCGACTGAAACTTCATAAGTATCTTCGAACTAAATGCAAAGGAGCTGAAGTTCTATCAAATTACCAGATAGCACAGATTCTTGCTGACATTAAAGTGTATTTTGATGCCAGAAGCATGTGTAACTTTGAATATGTTATAGCATCAATGTTTGAGTGAGTGTTTATGAGATAGGCGTAATTGCATAGCCCTTGGGTATCCCATGGTTTTTCCCTGTTAATCAAATTCGTGAGCTTTAGATTCAAGGGAACTCTGATTATTGAACGATGAAAGCTCCAGTGGAATTCACTGGTAAATCTGGAATGGAGAGAATTAGGTGGAACAATGAGCAGACTGGAGTCTGCACAGAGGACTCAACTGGACTACTTATGTGGGTTAACGCATTGGTCATTAATGCAAGTACTCATGTAATTACATTGACGCAATAAATGATCATAGAGTTGGAGAAAATTCAAAACTATCAATCAAAATGCTGGTGATGCGAGAAATTTTAAGCATCAACATGATTGGTGGAGATAACAAGTGGAACTGATAATTAATGAGCAATTCGTATGTCTAACTGTCCGAGAAAGTGCTTGAGGGTATTTAGGGGCGTTAATAACTGTCGTAAATTGCTAGAAACACCTGGCAACTTTGATGTACATGAAACAATTCAAATTATTAAGGTATATCATGTAATTATTATAATTGATGAGTTTGGTAATGAATTTGTTGATGAAACTTCATGGAGAATACGTGTTTTAGGATTATTTTTTTGTTAACTAAAATGATGGACGATGATTGGATTAAAAAGTTTAATCGAATTATCAAGATGAAGTTTTGTTAAAGTTTTTGAGCAGAAGTTTCAATGAAAACACGCGAGAATAGTTGGATTTTCAGAAAGGATGTGTAAGAAATGTGGAGGGAATTTTCGTTCTTTTATAGTTAGAGGTTTAATACCTAAAGTTACGTATTAAGGAGATATAAAGAGTTTTTTAACTAGTAATCGTTGCCAAATCCATCCTGATATCGTAAAGTTTGATGTGAGAATTTCTTTTTAGGGAATCTCATTAGAAAGTCCATCATGAAGAAGTCAAAGTTTGAATTATTTATTCAGAGCAGTGAGTGAACTAATGATAGAGTTTCCATGTTTCATCATGCTGAATGGTAAATGAAGCGTTGTTCAAAGAGCTCATGAACAGTGGCCAATGATACTCCCACTCATTTAAACATATTGCAGTCAATGGAACACGCTGCATCAAACTCATGTAATTGATGAAAGATCAAACAGTTATATCTAGTTTTATTTGTAACACTGAATTATTTGTGTTTTCCAGATATTTTCAAGTTGTTGAAATTGATGCAGTTGATGATTTCAAGTGGAACATCGTTAAAAAGTTATTGCAATGATCAAAGAAGAAATATTTCTCCAACTTTGTTGATTCTTATTCCTTTTTTCATCGTTAATTGAATCAGTTGGAGACTCATTCGTTCGATAGAGTCATGAAAACTTTGAGTTTTACATAAATATTCTTTGATGCTTTGAGTGGAATTTAATTTGTAATTTCGAGGTATATTTAACCAGTGTTATCTCCATATTTACTCGGGAATAAATGGCCAATGTAATTCAACATAACTGTATGTTCCTGTGTAAACGATGGAGAAAGTACGTAATGAGGAGAGACGAGTAAATTACTGAAATTGAGAGTTAATTGACATTTTAATGGCTTTTTTTCGGGGAAACACAGTCGAAGAAATAACAAAGATCTCTATTTTCATGGGAAATTGTGGATACAAAGGCCAATGAACCCACGATGGCCAATAAATTACCCACCATTACACTGATGAAACGTAATGCCATTAATAAAGATTTTCACGAAAATATGTGCTTCATATTTGGTGATAACTTACCCAGTCTCTCTCCCCATTCTGAATCTTGATGCAGGCAGGATAAAGAAAATAAATGGATGCGATGAATGCTCAGGATAACAAGTGTGATGTTCAACTCCACAGAATTCAAAATGAGGATCCTTTTCTGCAATAAAAATTCCCAGAAAATTGTCAATGTTAGTATTGTATTTTTTATGCTATTTTCATTTCTATTTAATTCATACGAAGACATTAATCCTCATGATAAATAAATCTTCTCTCCAACCTTCACAAATCAATTATATAGTCTGGAAAGTTTTGTTGAATTGAGAAATAAAAAAAAAGTACCATTATTTTCACTAAAAACTTTGACATTTTATGGCTTCGCGTAAGCTTCATATACTAGCTTCAATTTTTCATGAGTACTTTGAGGCTTTTGCTTGTTTACTCTCTTTGCTAAATAAATATCGACAGTTGAAGGTACATTGATACATTCTAGTGATAGAAAAAGTGGGATAAACGTGGGGGTAGTTGAAAAACGTTTGGGAAACGATGAATCAGGCAGTAACAAGTGAGGCATCAGTATTGGAGAAAGTAGTTGGGATCTAGAATGAAAAGTTGGCCCATGATGCAATTTCCCCTTTTTTTTCCAAATGCTTTTATATCCGATTAGCTACCGAGATTTATATAACTTTTCAATTAGAGTCATGCAGAAAGTTTATCAGTGAAATACCACAACTGGATTAATTGCTGGAAACATTTTTCCATATAATGATGTAGCAAATGCGATCTATCGAAACCAGAGATGCTAAAATGATTTCAGACAATCTCTCGCAATGAACATGCAGGAAGATCCTGAACATTTACCCTAATCAACAGGAATGGATGTAGCACAATAACATGAACCCTGTACGTGACAACATCCATATCCTAATTTAATCCCAGTTACAGGCCCAAAGTCAGCATCTCTGTAACGAGCATGACGTTGACGTCAATATCGTTCTCATAAGTTCGGTTTAATTGCCAGGGGCTCTGGGATGCTCCATCAAAATCCACCTTGAGCTCGTGATATTACAAAGTGAATCATGATTTGATGAGGATGAATATCTGAAGAAATTCAACGAGAGGCCTTTGATCGGTTTATTCAAAGTGTGTTGAATACAATATCAGACATAATCATTTTTTATTCTTCATTTAAACAGCAGACATGGTGGACATGGACATGGACACTCCTCGTTGTACACATTTTCACGATCTTGCCCCAATTGCGTCAGAATCCTCAAATCTTCACATTCAGGTACTGCATCATCCCCGGAACATGCTCCTGATGCCTCCAGGACCGATGAATTTTCCTCTGCCTTTGAAATAGAAGAATAATAATATTTTACACAAGTCAGTGGATTTAAATGGTTAATTCAATTATTTACTCACCAAAACCAGAGGCACTGCGAGTATGCAGAGCATGAGGTACTTCATTTTCACTATTTGCTTCAGTGGACACGAGTGCAGTTTAGTTGAGAGGCTCATTCCTCTTTTTATACGCGGAACCAGAACAGTAAAACGAAATCTCATTATTTTTCTCATTTTATTCAACGAGATAAGAACATGTGAGTAATTCTAACAATCGATCCAATTTCTACCAATCGATTTTTTACGATCAATTTCACATGCCGTGTATCAAGGTGAATTTATTTAGCACTGATAAAAAAAAATCGTGTGGGTGTTTTACTGCTCATAATTCTATCACCGAACTGGGAATCGTGATGTGCATCGATTCTATTGAACGTGACGGATAAGAGGGAATAGTGATTCTCAAGAAAGTGGACGATTATTGGAAGTAAATAATTCTTGTGAGGAGATAGATGCAGGAGATTTAGGGGAAATCTGTTAGGCAGATTACTCGGGCTGATGTCATTGAAGCTGTTGATCCAAGAGTTATTTCACTTGTTGAAAAATATCTCAGAATTCGAGAATTGGAAGAATTTATTTTGCTCTTCATGAACAACAGATTGGGATTTTCCAATTGTTTTTTTTCCTTTCAGATCGATGAACATTTTTAATGAAACAGGCATTTAAAATGTTTTCAATTCCACATATCTCGAAGCAGAGTTTTTCAGTGAAAAAAGAGGAATGAACACTAATTCCCGTTATCAGTCCAATCTCCGTGCTTTTTAATGGACAATACTTGGTTAATTCTTCAATTTCGTTTTATTGTTCCTTTTTTCTATCGAGTTAATTTGCAAATTTACGTGTGGATGGATTTCAACCATTTTCCCACAATTATCATTAATTTTTCCACGTTTTCCATCGGATTTAACAATTCCAAAGTTGATTGGTTCAATTATTCCATTAATTCTCTGCAGAATAATCAGCACCTGTTGATAAAAATGAATCATAAAAAAATCATTAAAATCTCTTATTTAAAAAAAATCGATAAATCAAAGAATTTATATGAATTCTGGATTAACCAAAGCTTCAGAGGTCATCGAGTGTCCAAAACAATTGAATCCAGTTCACGATTAGAGAAACTAGAATTCATACTTCGTCGGTAAATTTCAATGGGTTATATCGGCTATTGACTAAATGATATTGGAGACCTACGCGCAATTGCAATATACATAAAACCCTCTACATAAAGTATTATATATACATATCTGGTCAGGTAGATATTCCACATTAATTCCCGGTCGATTGGACACCCGCACTCAATCATGCTCGAACGTTATTGCAGTTAATTAATTAAAATTCAGGAAAAAGGTAAAAAAAAAACGTGCAAATATGCAGAATCGTAATTCCGAATATTTGCGAAAAAAAGGAAATTACCAGAATAAAAATAAAACCTCACATCTAGATGTGCTCCTTCAATACCTGGAGATTGAGGGATCCAACTACCGGGTTCTCTTCACTCATTCCAACGCAGATGTCACACGCATGTGCTCCAACACACAAACACACTGTGCTCCAGTTTTCCCTCGTGACTTTGCACGACGACCATAACCTAGATTTTAGCGGATATAACACCCACTGCACCGGCACATTCACCGCACACTGTTGCGCCTTCTATTTCCAGGCGTGCACTTCTATTTTATGAAAAATTCAGGGGACAAGGAAAGAAAAGAGGTAAAATAAAAAGAGGGAACGTTAAAGTTTCACTCCCTTTTGTTTGTATTTTTTAACGTTAATTTTTTTTTTCTATTACTCTTTTCTTCTCTTTTTTTTCAGCAACAATCTCAAACAATGAGCTTGGGGTTAACAGTTAGTTAATTCTGATGGTGAAAATGAAGTTGAATGGGGATGAGACAAAAGAGTGGAGTCTGCATGTGAATTAGGATGAATTTCTCATTCCGAAAAATGGAAAATGTCAGGGATTGGTGATGTAAAAAAGAATGTCAAGTAGTATTATTTTTGGTGATGAGTTTGATTGATTAAAAATTCTTTTAGGGAAGCTTTGACGCTTTTTTTTATTGGCTCTTTTTATTTCAGGGGATTGTTGGATTACGATGTTATCAATAGTACTCAATGAAGTTGTTTAGGGGAGCTTGGACGATATACAATGCTCTCTGTTGATGCTCTTTGAAAATGACAAGAGAAATGGCTTTTCTATTCCATTTTATTCATCTAAAATTGATTCCGGAAGATGGAAAAGGAAATGGACAGATGGCCTGTGGAAAATGGCTGACGTGAGGAATTTTCTTTCCTCTGTAATGGGAGGGTTCTTTTTTTCAGAAATAATATAGAAATGGAGAAGCCGGGAGCTGCATCATGAGACATGGATTCGATAAGGCTTTTACGATATAGAGAATTCTACAGGTAACTCATCAATTTATTTTCTCTCCTCGATTTCTCGTTAGGAGGCATTTGATATCTGTAACTCATGAGGATCTTCAGTGGATCATAATTGAATTAATCCTTTCTTCTATTATTTTTCAGGAAATAATTTAATGCCGTGAATTCAGAGAATTGGGAAACTCGGAAGAAGAAGTCTATTTTGAAGGAGAAGAGAAAAAGGAGAAAATAACTGGTGAAATGACACACAAGGGACATAAATTCGTGAGAAATCTTCCAGTACCACAAAAACCCTCCGAAACTTTCGTCCTCCCATTTCCTATTTCCAGCAGCGTATCGACTACTGTATTGTGTCTCCCGTGAAATGAAGATATAAGAACAAATGAGAAAGTTGAGAACACGAGGAAAACCAGGGAATCACAAAAAAAATCATGTGCAAACTTTTTTCCTCGAGAGTCAGAAATCTTTTCTCTTCTGGAGTGTGAAAATAACGTAATTAAAAAATTCCAGAACGCTCGTTTATCTTCAGTTGTCAAGCAAATTTCTGCCCTCTCTCCACTTCTCGTGATATTCATCGTTTTTTCCTTGTCATTGTCCTTTCGGCGCGTCACTCCTTCCACATTTTTCTGGAGAGACGTCTGGACCTTTTAGGAATCTCTGATGATTTCTCAGAGACGTGGGAAATATCGATTTACCGGAATTTTTCCCATTTTTCAGAGGAAATCAATTTTTCCTCATAATTTATCATCGATTAAAGTAAATAAACCTTTTTTTTTGTAAACCCCAGAGGCTTTCCCATTCGAATCTATTGGGTTTAATAATTTTCATTTTTTTATTGCAAAATATTTTGCACAGTTAGTAATTCATAGTTTAATCTAATAACTGAATATTCGTGATTTTTCATCAATAAATACGTTAGCCGATACATTAATTCAATTTAACGTGCAGCAAACAGAATTACCATTTTTTCCCTCTTTTTAATGAATAAAAGAGACAATTATCTCGTTTTTCTCACGATAATTCAATTTCCCAATTTTTATATTTGCACACATAAATAAAAAAAAAACGAATAAAATAAAAAAAAAATGAAGTTTGTGGGAATTATCAGGTATTCGTTCATTCGCAGATTTCCATTATTGCCTGAGTAAGTTTAAGGAGCAGAATGGACGTCTCCCTTGCTCTTATCGGAATGGAGGAAAAAAAAAAGGTAAAGAGAGATGGAGGGAATCGGTAAGAAGCTGCTGAATAGAGTGAGATATACAATGATGAGAATGCGGTGAAAAGAATGAAAATAAACTCAAAGGAATTGGATAAAATGGATGGGGAGAAAAAAAAACTGTTTGAATTGCCCCAGGACCAATCAAATGGATTTGCTCGAATGAGAGTAAATCTTTTGATATAGAAGTCGAGAATGAAACGAAAAATTGGCTGAACAACACAGTGGAAGATTGTTTTTTAACTGAAAATAGTTAAAATAGAATAATCATCTCAATTCCCCAGATAATTTATTCTCATCTGTATAATTCCATTTGGATTTCAATGTGGTGAGCATGTTGGACCCTTGGGAAAGCACTTTTTACTGCTGAATATGATTATTTACTCTTGCATGAAAAAGTGGAATTATTTGACAATAAAGAATAATTGATAGAATGAAATTTCATTGAATTATTTGAAAAAAATCTGAAATATGATGTAATAAAACGTGAAACGTTTTGAGAATTCAACATTCAGCAATATTTCAAGTAGTTTCAGAAAGCAATTCGTTTCTCAATTCTACGTTGTGGAGGCGTACCACCCTCTTCGTATAGTTAAAGTACAGAATTTCAATCAGTTGCCATCCAAGGCATTCCCACACGAGCCACGACCCCTTTTTACCCTACATTCGAGCCAAAATAAAGGGGGAAGAGTGAGAAAAAAGGAAATCCACTTGCGGAAACTACCAGAATAAGCTCAAACATTTATCCTGTAAAAGCAGTGATTGCGAAAATTCCCGAAAAAAAAAAAATCATTATCATGAAGTTGATGGTTAACGAATTGACTAAAAAAATTGAGTCACTCTAAAACTCTAGTCCTTATTCTCCACTTCTGAAATCAAAACTTTGTATAAGTGAATCCGGTAAAGTTTCAAGTGCAGAATACGAGGATGCTATAAACTTGATCGCAAAAAGCTGAATCTTCAGAATGCCCTAAGATCACAAGAGTGTACTTGACGAGCTCTGCGTCAACCGCAACTTCATCTTGATAGGATCTTCAGAGTATAGTATTCTGACTAGTTCTGTGAAGCTTGAAACCAACTATTAATTGCTTGATTCATGGTGACTTAATCAATGAATCGTTGAATGACAATGAGTTGTGAAAGAAAAAGGGAAACAATGGTAGTTTGTTCAGGAATTTTAAATAATTCTAAAATGGGAATAAATTTTTTAATTATTCAGAAAGAAGGATTTATAAAAGTCTTTGTCAATAAAAATAATTGAACAAAGTCACTCTCTGTCAATTGAAAAGCTTCAAATTTATTCACTGAAGTACAGCAATTGTGGAAAATTCAATTGTATTGAATAAATTCCATTCTTTTTTTCATTATTGGTGAATATTAAACGAGTTCATCCCGATGCGAAGTAGGTGAGAGAGAAAAAATAAAGGAAAATTGGTAACGTTCTTCAGTGTCTCAAGGGGAGCTGAGGATTCCAGGCAATGTGAAGAATATAGAGGAGAAAATTCTGTGGAAATACCAAGCGGTCTACGACAATAACATTTTTATCTATTTATATGCACTTGTGGATTTTTCAGGTAAATATAAAGCAAGAGTTATTTTTATTTACATAATTGATTTTAATTTAATTGTTTCAGATGGAGAAATTGAATTATCCTGGTACTTTGTGAAAAATGAGGATAAATAAAAAGTGCAGAGACAGATATTTCATCGAGTTTCTTTCTGGATGACCATGAAATAAGTAGAAGAAGCATCCTCATAAATTGTCACCTGTTAAACCAACAACATAAGCTGTAAATAATTGTCCCAGTTGGCATGACAACATCCTCTCCACACTTTTAAATGTCATATCTCTTCTTTTCTCCTCTTCTCCCTTATCCTCACGTCCAACAATCTCTCTGGAGAAACAATTTCTGCAGATAAACACCATGATGTTATTTCTTTATACTCGAATGACATTGTGGCGAGTATTTTGTTCTCATTCAACTGAGTAATGTAATGTTTCTCCACTGGATTTGTTCGTAAAAATGAGGAAGAATGTGAGAAATCAGTTGAGGACAAATTAATTGTCATTTAGAAGAATTTCAGAAGTGAAATCAGTGAAATAAATTCACAAAATCATCATTTAATTCCCAATTTTGAAGAAAAAGTGAATTTATTATGATTAAATTTTTTCGTGCAGAGCTGAAAATTCTTTCAAAAATTTGTCCCTCATGAGGAGAAAGTCAACTGAATGGAGTAATGAATTTTAATAAACTCAAAAAAAAAAACCCAGAGAATAAAAAACCATAATACTTCGCCTTCAGAGCTGCAAGAAGAAGATAATAATCCAGACTTCTTTCATGCAGCTCATTATTTTCCATAAAGTTGATGAACAGTAGAAAAGAGACATTTACTGTGATTATTTAAAAATGAGGAAGAATGAGTAACAAAAGAATATAATATTTGTTGAATAATCCTATGAAGATGTCATTTTAATACGATTAATTGACGATCTGATGCTGAATCCAATGAATTTTCATGGGAAATGGGGAAAACCGAGTGTTTAACTCATTCCTAATGAGATTTATTGAGGATTAAAACAAATTGAATCAAATAGTTTCATTAATTCTAAAAAATGATTGAGATTATTATTTTTTAAGTTAACTTACCTCAGTAATTAACCGGTTTTTTTTTCATTAATTCACTGAATTTTCTGTACTTCTTCTTAATTTCATCAGAGTACACGTGAAACCTCAAAAAATCCACAATTTGTCTCCGTCTCTTTCTCTCTTTATCTCCCAACTCTATTGTAAACTCTGTAAACGTGAAATAAACTCCGGCACGAGACAAACTACCAAATAAAATCCAAGCTTACTGCGGTGTCTCCCGCATCTTCAATTCAATTACAATTTCACAAAGAGGAAAAAAGTAAAGCGAAAATCCATGAAAAAAAGAAAATTCTCAATTCAACTAATGAAAGAGCTTCAATGAATCAAACCAATTCACCTCAATTTTCATTCATGAATTATTACACAAATGTAAACAAAGTTCAATGAATCTTTGAAAAATAAAAATAAAAAAATTACACTGAAAAAAAAATAATCATCATTCACTTCTGTAAAATCTTCAATTTCATTTTATTATTTATTGTCTCAATGATACATTTTTCGCTCGCTTTTTATAACGAAAATTTCGTGGAGCGTTACGATGTTCTCGGTAGCCGCGATGATACTACGAGTCGCCGCGTACGTATCCCCATTTTCCCTTCGATCCCAGGGTTTTCCCCATCTGAAGCGCCCTCTATATATGTGTTTATGCAGTGGACCAGTGTACCTGTACCTGTTCACCCTTTTCCCTTCTTAAAATTCCACTAATGAGGGAGAATTGTCTCCAATGACATCAACCTCATCACTCCCGAATTATCCCACGATTCCGTATATTTCTTGGAATATCTCCGAAACCCTTGGGTTTACGAGAATTTATGAAGAGTCCTTTTTTCTAGCTCTTCAAATTCTCTCCAAAAAAGCCCTCTTGACTTTTCCTCCTAAACCCACTCGTTCTCCCGATATCTTCAGTTTAATCTCCCCGAAATTCTCTGAATCATCTCTCCTCCACATTTTACTACTCTGGAGATTAAAAACATGTAATTCTGAGGATCTTGAGTTACGAGAAGATAGGAGGACTCATTTCAACTGGAAAAAACAGGCGAAATGAGAAAGAAAAAGGGGAATATAAAATGGAAAAAGCTCAACACAATGGATAACGTATGAATGGAGAATAAAAGAAACTGTGATATGGAAGAAAAAACGTGGAAAAACAACATTAGTATTCAGATAATAGTTTATAGTAGAAACTAAAACGATTATTTCAGAGGGCGACATCGTTCCTCCCCCTCAAAACTGTTTCAAACTGGCTGCAACATTCACTGATAACTTATTACAGGAGTTTAGCCAGACCATTCCACCCTTCATCAACTGTTACTTCACTGCAAGTGAACAAGCCTTTGTGAATTCACAAAACGTTACTTATGAATTGAGAATTAATTTTAGGGAATAATCTATCTTTAAAAGAAAAGGTTTCATTGCTGAATGTCTCAATTTAGTGCTAATGAACTCATTACATAATTTATGTAATTAAAATCAATATTTATTTCATTTAATTTCAGTAAATACGAATTAATTTGATGTTTTGAGAGTATTTGCAACATTTTTGTCCTCAATTAATAATTCTTTAAATTAAAATGACAAATTTGTGCATTTGAGTTTGAAAATTTCTGTCTTTAGAGAAAAAAAAAGATTTCATTGTTCTGAATTCCTCAATTTGGTGCAAATGAAGTCATTGTCCAGTCATGTGCTGAGCTCGTTATTTCAATCTGGACTTAAATATCGAGAATTTAGGGAAGATAATGAATTTGTTGTAATTACTCAATTATCAATTTGGGATTCGATGGGTTAATTTCATAGAATGGTTTTTAATTGATAATTAAGTAGTTATTGAGTAATAAAACGCAGGAACATGCAAGGAAATCGATTGGAAGGCTTTTTCATTGGAGATTGGAGATTAAAATGGTGGAAAATGGAATTAATTGGTATTACTGATTGGAATCGGTGATTTTTAGGAATAATTGATGGAAGGATTTGATTAATTGTTATTTTATTGGAGTCGTAATGTGAATAATTGGCAAAATGGACAATTCCAATGTTCTGTAAATTGCTGAAAGCGTAAGATGGTAGTAAATGTCTACATCAACGGAACTTTTACTTTCACACACTATCCGGAATACTCCCTTGAGGCTAAAATACCGAAGGAAATGGCTCAGCTTGGGGTAAATGTTCTGTGTAATGTGGCAGAATGACTCTGTTCAGTTAAACCATTATTTGTTCAATATTTAAGTATTTACAATTACAATTCTCATTGAAGATAGAATTTTTTCCGATAATTCCATTGAAAAGCTGAGGAAATTCTAGCCGGAAAACATGTGCTGGAATGAATTTTTTTGAAAAACCAAAAAAATCAATTTTCTGAAAAATAAAAAAAAAATTATTCTTGCACATGATTTTTACCACAAATTTTCTCTCAATCCCAATAATTTTTATAATTCCACAGCTTTTAGCAATTTTAATTCCCAATATCCGCAAAAGCTCCATCAAGAGTGTAATTAACTTTTCTTTTGCAAAAAGAATTGAAGCAATTATCCTGGGAATCGATGTTTCAAGTTCGATTGACGTACAATTAAGGATTAAAAAAAAGAATTACTCTCCTATATCGAATTCTCCAATTGCCCTTTTTCATTTTTCATAAAAACCCCAGAAAGAGAATAAAAACGCCCTTGACCCCTCTCCCATAACGAAGAGAATTCTTTTTGTTCCCGGACCACCCACAGTGAGGCTAATATTTTAAAACACAATTGCATCGCTGATAGCGAATCAAAATCGCTTTGACGTAGAATAGAAGTGGAGAAAAGTGGAAAATAGCTTTGGAGGCTAGATACAACAGGAAGATACGACTTGTCTGACAAAATCGTGTACGTGACCACTTGAAATGTAGTGTATACTTTTCCCACTGAAAAACTCACCGTAAAAAGTATTGGATTTTTATCAATGCCCTGTGGAACTGGCTTTATGAAGAATACTATTTATTTTTTTATTCATTTTCTCTTTCTCTCTCAATGAATACGTGATCTAGATGATAAAGTCACCAGGCGAGATGGCTTTTATTCAATCAGAGCAGTTGTATCGCAGTTGAGGACAAAATGAGATTCAATGAATTTGCATATTCTTTGGCATTTATTATTCATTAATATCAGAATATATAAAAGTCAACGAAAATTCAAAAATACCACAAATTTAATCAATCATGTGAAATTTAATTATTTAAAAGTGAAGAAGAAATTTTCACAAATTTTTTAAAACATTTTCAATTAAATATCTTTTCAAATGCGTGAAGCACAAATATCATGCTAAATTTGACATCCAAACAATTTAATTACATGAGGACTGAGGACAGCTTATTACCTCTCTCAACTTCATTCACAATGTCATCATCATAGTCCAATGTATTCACTTTATCTATGCAATTACATGGAACGTTTGAGAATTCAGAGACTCTAATTTAGAATTAGAGCGTAACTATAATAACGCAACTTCTCAACCGTATGATTCATTAACGTGGTCTCATATAATCCCGGAATTATTACAGAATTTATGTAACTAAATACAATCAATATTGAATAATATTTTTTTTTTCAATTGATTTTAGTAATTACGAATTAATTTGATGGTTTCATTTAATCATGAATATTGAGAATATTTGCAACAAATTTCTGCATGGAATGAACGCAATAGCTTTATATTTGTTCTCAATTAACAATTCTTCAAATTATAATTACAAATATTTGCATTTCAGCAAGTTTCAAAAGGTAGAAACTTGTGCACTTTATAGTTTCAATGAAAAGCCTCAATTAAATCAATGCTTGTTTATGTTTCCCTTAGTTACCCCCTTTCAATAATTTTGAGTGAATGAAATAACTTGTCGAATATTTAGTTAAGCACTCGCATTTAATTGAGATAAAATCCCTGACCTTTACTTCAAAGGATTTATTTTATTTCCTTTGAATAAAACTGCATTTTTCCATCGATGAAAGAGGCTACTTCATAGAAATTCCTTTTTAAAACATGAACTGTGAATTTGTTGTAAAAATATTTTTACAAATAGTAAAAAACAATTCTCCACCTTTCTCCTCTCTTTTCTATTGAAAAATACTCATGAATGAATATTCTATCGATCCCTCACCATAAAAAAATGTGTATTAAAATAAGTAGAATAAAAGAAGCTATATAACCACTGAGCTGACAATGTAAGAGAACCTGTGATTGCAACTTGGAGGCATTCGTCCATGAACGATAACTCTTACCTTCATTTTCTCCTATTTTTTCCATTCTTTTTCTTATTAAAAAAAAAACCCCCCGATGAAAGACTACGAGGCGTCTGATTGTGAGTAACAAGGGTTGCTGTGTTCGCTCAATTCTCCTCTCTTTGATCACGAAAAACACGAAGCAAATAGTGCAAAAATATCTCTAAAAAATATTTACAAACACTATTCAACTGAAAACAAATAAATTCCACTAGTCCTGAAACTGATTCATTTTTTACAATGAAAATTAATAATTAATTCTGATTCTCTCTCGAGAGAGAGAGAGTGAAAAAATGGAAACTATTCATTCTCAGGGGATTTGCAAATGCAGTTTAGTCAGACTACACAGAACTTTACTTGCAACAATATTACTTAAGGTTTTGAGGGAGGAGCTACAGAAACTCAAGCCATGAGTAACGTAATACAGGAAAGGACCCTACTGTGCAAACCACTTGCGTCCCTTCTGAATAGCTTGTGTTTCTCATGAACAGTTTTAGGTTGTAGGATCATGAGATTAGACTCAATGGGGTAACTGTTTCGATACTTGAAACATACTCCCGGTTCCAGCGTCACTCAGGTTAATTGGATTCATGGCATAAATTAATGAGGAATACCATCAGCTTGTCAATGGAAAAGGGAAAAACTTAAATTAACAAAAATCCGACGATAAAGTAAAATTATTATGTGAACAAGTTTAACATCAAAGCCTTGAAATACCATTAATATGTAATTTAATACAAAGCTGATAAGTTGAGTATAATACGCAACACTTCAAGACGTATCATGTTGCTGCCAAATATAAGGACATGAAATTCTCCCTCTCTGTCTCAATTTAGCCGAAGATACATCGATACGTTTATACGTGAAAGCTACTCTGAAAGGCGGAGTAGAATCCATCTAACCATGGCTTCTATCTGTCTTCAGAGGGATCTCAGACGACCCAATTGGTATTGATGCATCGACGGATAAACGAGCGTGCATGACAGAGTGCCACTGATTTAATACCTCAATCTTCTTTCTCTTGATTATACGAGAGATACTTTTTTCTTTCTTCTCCACCGTTCGCAATCACTTTTTATTTTCATTTCAAACTGTACAATTTTTTTTATCTCTGATGGTGTAGTTGATCCTGTAAAAATGACACGCATCAGGATGTTATGCTCGTGATTCTACCGCATAGATTCACAGTAGAGATAAATTATTCAACAGATCCCAGTGGGAAACTTCAGCTAAAGTAACCAAGAGGGACTGTGGTTTTTCCGTTATCCCTTTTTTTTCCGTATTTTACCTTCATATTTATCCTACAACTTTAACCGAGTAATTTTTGAAATTCAATTGCGCCAGGAGAGCATAATCTCTGAGTAAAAGGAAGCGTTTTATGTTCATGACAAAAGAACGAAAAAAAAACAAAAAAAGAGAATTTATTAGCATAAAATTGCTGGTATAAATAACTCATTCCACATTTCACTTTAGATCTCTGTACTTAATCGTCATCTATTCAGTTCTAGCAAAAAGAACATTTCAGGAAGACAAATACAGTCTTTAGAGTATCTTTCTTTTAATTCCTCTATTATTTCCTTTGAGAAAAGCACTGCCTCGAGCTTTTAAGAGGAACACTGAGGCGAAAAATTTAAGACAATATAACAAATAATTATGTACAATCGTGCACACTAATGCAGCTTCACAAAAAGGCCATTTTCATTTTAATTTCAATTGTTGGAGGATGGAAGTAACACTGCCATTATCTTTAATAATATTATCACAATTATTATCATCGAACTGTCTGAGACATGTGGAGTGGTGTCTGCATGAGTTCAAATGCTGCATTCTTCCAGTTAGCACCACGTAAATTAGCGTCGTGAAGATCCGATCCAGATAAATCACACGACTGAAATGAAAATAATAAAATAATGATTATTATTGTTATTTTAAGGTTCTTGTATTGAGTGTTTTTTTGTTACCTCCAAATCAGCACCAGCCAAAACCGCAGATCTTAAGACACAATTCTTCAAAATTGCATTTTTTAACGTTGCAACACGTAAATTAACTGATGCCATATTGCTACCCTCAAGATTCGCACCTTTCAGATTAACTCCCTCCATATTTGCAGATAATCCACCTGGATCTTCGAAATTACACGAATGCAAATTTGCTGATTCAAGATTTGCACACAGCATCTTTACGCAAACTAATTGTGCATTTCCAAGATTAGCAAATGACAAATCAGCTCTCTCCAAACAGCAGCCGGATAAATTTGCACTGACTAGATTGCATCCACGTAAATTGGCGTACTGAAATGATTTTTTTAAACATTTATTGATTTTTATTTGTGGGGTAATACATTTTTTGTTATATTCTATTGGTTATTCTGAGGTAAAATAAAATGAAATAAAATACTTCACGTAGTTTTCTTGTAAATCGAATAAATGTTTCAATTTTGAAATTATTGAATCAGTTACGTTCTTCTTCGTTCTCTTCAATTGCGAATTTTCTTCGTTTTCTTTTCTAGGTTTTCTTCAAATTTTCTTTAAAAAAATATAATGATACACGAGAATCCAGAAGAGGATTACGCAGATAAAGTTTCACGGATTTCATAATGAACGTTGTCAATCTCAAGTTCTTCGGATCGTTTGGAAATGCAGTGGAAAAAATAAATAAATAAGAATCCAAAGAAAAAAATTAAAAGTTTATGCACGTTAAGAGTTTTAGCTGCACTCTTGCACTTTAATATTTTTTTCAGAAATGATTAAAATGTTAAAAACGTAGTGAAGCTCATGTAATTTCTCCCAGAAACGTTGTTATCGCTCGTGATACTTTTAAAGTTGAAATAAAAAAGAGGAAGAAAAAGAGAAAAAGGGAGAGTTCATCCACGTTACTACGTTTTAAGTGGATATTCTACGGAGAGATAATCTATCCCCAGCATGGACTGTTCATTTCCCAAGCGCAACAGAAGTTAAATTGACTTTCTGTTTGGAAAAAAATGGAAGAAACTAAATAAAAATAAAAATAAACATCGAGAAGAGGAAAAAAATAGGTGAAACAAGTAACAAAACTTTTTTTTTCAACATTTTGAAATTGCCCCCTGCGGCTTTTGCAAGAGATACATGGTTATTATTTCAAAAGTTGACTTCAAATGTCTTCGTTTTTCTTTCCCTCATGTTTCTCGAAGAATCTCCGAAGGGTGAATGAATAAATAATTCTTATCGCTGAATGTGGATCGAAGTTGGATAAAAGTTAGCTTACCTTGAAGTTTATATTCCGTAAATCTAGTCGTGACAAATCTGCACCAGCTAGATTCACCCCCTGGAATCGTAGCTCAGAAATTGCTGGAGTGGACATTATTGCTTTTAAAACATCACGACGAGTTAATGCTTCAGTTCCATTTCTCCTTTTTCCCTCTTCTATTACCATTTCCTCGAGAGTACTAACGATTCCCTCAATTCCATAAAATTTCGCCTCTTCCAGTACTCCTGGAAAAATAATTTCCTCAATTTATAAGAGAGATTTAAAGAAAAACCCCAGCAGAATTATTTTCTAGACAATTGAAGATAAAAATAATGATGATAAATCGGGATAATTACCTGCAGGACTAACATTCTTGTCTATAATGAGCTGTCCATGTCTGAGGTAGTTCAATAGTGGTTCAAAATAAGTTGGACTTCTGTCAATTAAAAAAGCACCATTTAAATCCCGTTTACTCGGAGGTATTCTAAATTCCGAACTGTCTTCTGCCTCTGAGAACATTCTGGAATCCAAGAAAATAGAGAAAAACAATTCTATGAATATTGCTGCGGCAAGAGGATAAATTCAATGAATTAGTTATGTCAGTTCTCTACCTAGCTAGCATACTCATTGGTTCCTTATGGGTTAGTGTGCTTCTAGTCGTAGTAAATAATTTACCACCTACATTGAGGGTCAACCATTCGTGGCATCGGCTTGTCAAATTTTTATCCTTCGATATAAAGTCTTCGCCACATGATACATACAGAATGTCATCGTCTCTGAAAATAAATCATTAATTTATTAATCCTCAATAAAAATACAATATATTCTCTCAAAATAATTAAACTAATTTACCTTAAAAGTTTTAAATCGTCAATTTCACCTCCTTGAGGTGTGAATAGTCTCTTAGCTGTGATCCCGAATTTACCACTCGCAGCTTTGAGCAATTCCTCGACCGAGTGTGTCACCATAAAAACCTGAAAATCATTCGAATATTATTCTACAGTCATTCAAATCCTTCTGGAAATCCATAAAATTTGAAAAATCCCGCGTTAATCGACGTTGCATTGTCCAAACACTATAAATTCCATTAAAAAATAACAGCAAGAGTTCAGAACATTTTTTTAATCAAGATTAATTAAAATATATCATTCTACTTATCGAATAATGAAAGAAACCATTGAATCACAATAATTCTTCGATTAATAATGAAAACAGTGACAAGTACCTTTCCATTGACATCGGTGCCGTTTTCGAAGAGTATAACCCTTTTCATAGTTCAAAAACTTCAAAAATCACTGTACAATTATTCACTCCAATATAATCAACGTTATTTTAATTAAATTAACTAATTAATGTGTGTATTATCTAAAAAATACGAGGAATGTCAGTCAGACGAGCGTTCCCGTGGTGGACGCCATCTTGAATACGCAATACACCGGTTGTTGGCGCTGGTGCGCCTGCGCCGTGAGATCCAATGGGAAATCGAGGGAGAGTGGTCTACGAAGCTGCGGGAGATTCGAACAGCAGTTTAAACTCGACAAACTCAATTAAAATGAATTCTTTCCCTATTGCATCCCTTTGTTTCACGCAAACAAAAGGACAATGCATTTCTCCATCAGAAAATCCCCAGAAGTCAATTATCCTCGTGCATGAATTGCAAAAGTACTTGGGAACGTTTTTTTTCCCCTGAAATTCTTCACAAAAAAGGGGAAAGTTAATGATGCAAATGAAGGACGAATTTCGCCCGAGGTTAATTGATGAAAAACTCAAAATAACGCGGCAACCGATTATTATGAATTTAATAAAGAGGGGAATTTTAAAATAGAGAAGAGTGAGGAATTCGAATGGCAGAAGCTTGCAGTGATTTTTGCATGAAGCGGGGGTTAAATAAACAGTTCTATGTACCCTAGAGCTACTAGTACACTTTCTCCCGCCATTTATAAGCTTGGTGCAAACTGGCCAGTTGTTCAGTCGTGCCTCCAACAATTATCTGGATTGTTTCAAACCTGAATTGTGTACATAATAAATACACGCAAAAGAGGTACACTAATTAATACGTAATCTGAATTTTATTGTGAGCGAAAATATATTTCATTATTCTCTTTTTTTTTCTTCATTTTTTTATTGTGTTTTTATTGGTTCAGTGGATTTTTTTCAAGTGATTTTTTAACAATTCTGTGATTTTTTCAAAATTAATTTTTCAATTTTTTTTTCGAAAAAAAAATATTTAAATTAACGTATTTTTTTTTTTTTTCATAAATAAATAAAATTCTAACGATATTATCATGAAAAAAATATAATTATAAAAACAGTTATTACCCCGCAGCATTCAACTCTCTAAAATTTATGACGTACATGTGTCACAAAAAGCATAACAAGTCGTAGATGGAAGTAAAAAAAAAAATTTATGGCGCGTGTCAAATAAATCTCTACAATGTGCGTCACAATTGTCTCTTTTATTTTTCGAAGGTTCACCGAAAAAACGCAGCGAGCCTTGTACCAATTTTCCTTTCACTATGTGCATACCAGGAAATTCTGGTGCAAATTATCCCTAAATTGACAAAGATACTACGTGATTTGTTACCGTATTTGTGAATGAAGAATTTGAAGTAATTAATCCTAATTAAGTTCATCACATTATCATTGAACTGAATTAAATTCACGATAAATCATTTTTCATAAAATTAATCACGTAATTTTCTAATTAATTACATAATTACATAAAAATTCAAAAGTATTAAATAATTATTATCATAATATCTTTAATTCATTCAATTTAATTATGAAATTGGATGAATTTGATTGGACAGATTGTTACGATTCAAAGAATTCAATATCTTTTTTTCATTAATTTTTACAGATTTCCAAAATGGATAAAAAATTTCTGTACTTTGGGGTAATTTTCTTCATTAATTACCTGTCATCAACAGTTTGTGTCCAGGTTCCATTGATATCAACAAATACAGGTAATTTATTTAATTCAATTTACTTAATTTATTTCATTAAATTCATTGTGAAATTTCTTTCACTTCCTTCTTCCTCAAAAAATAATCTGCACCATATTTGACGTTTTTTGTAATAACGAAATACAATCATTCTCACTGATGAAATAAATGATAGTAATTAACTTTCAAACGTGCCTGAAGAATTATAAATTTGTATTGAGATTATCATGACTATATTAGTATAGTGAAGCACGTGATTAAATTATGAGCATAACGATATTCAGATGAATGTGCCATTATTCACGTGAATTGGCACAGAATAAATCAATTATCCATTGAAATATCGTAAATCAAGGAATGACAGACAATAAGATTGATGAAGCTGTTGATGAAACTGGACAAAAAAAAATCATTCATATTTCGATTAATGCAATTCTCTAATTTATGCTAATTGGACTTGAGTGAAGATTCTCACATTCACTTGTGAATAAATTATTCATAAAAAATTCCGGAATAATAATTGAATTTAAATAAAATCCATGAAAAAAATTCTGCACAATTGAATTTATTTTTTCAATTATACACAAAATAATTCAAAAACTAAATTTCATCACTAAATAATCATAATTGAAATGAAATTACTCTAAAAATTATTTACCATACAATTATTAAATTTAGAATTCTATTTAAAAAGAAATTATTCCACGCATTAGACAGTAAAATGAACAAAAAAAGGTAAAATTCAATGATATTTATATTCCAGTTTTCTACAAAGAAAAAGTCTCGTATTTTTATGTTCCTCATTTAATACCCAACATTCCCTTTCATACTGAGTCACAAAGATTGTTGAGAGAATGTACCAAATCGAATTTGTGTCAAAATTTATCATTACTAAATCATAAATACGTTCTTCATCCTCTCGTTTTCCTTTGTGGTCAATGAAATGAATAAAAAGAGAGGAATTCTCAGAAAATTAATCATTAGTGTGAACAGGTGAGTACTAAATTCCACAGGAAATTGAAATAAATGATTAGAAAAAGGGGAACAACTTCATTGACTCTAAATAAACAATGATCACTCGACCTTGTGAATGATCATGCAAAAAAAATCCATTGATCACTAATTATCCTCCATTGAAGCAGAATGTCCAACAGAATTCATGCAAATTGCCTCTGCAACATTTTCCCCATTTGTTTTAGCATAATGAGACAATTCTCGAGTACTCGAGAAACTCATGAACTTCATTTCTCATTTAATGTTCAATAAAAACGTCGGTAATCATTAACATTCTCATGATGAAACGGTAGCACATACTTAAGAGTAACTCAACACATTCCCTCGAATAAGCGACAAACTCAAAGAACAAATACATTATTAAAAATGCATAGAAAATAACCAACAAGTCATGTTAACGTTGGATTATAATAGGGCAGTTGCGATCGTGAGAACAGTGATCGTGACAACGGCAGATAATCGTAAAGGTAAATAATGTTGGTGCGAGTACTGCCCTTTCACCAACAGAAACACAAAACGCCCCGTTCTATATTCAATTTTAAGACACAGAAACATTTGCTGTTAATTCAGAATAAACAAATCACTCATGGATGAATGAACTTCATTTTTTTTTAAATTTAATTCTCATTTTTAATTCAAAGCACCGAGAGCTGTGCAAGTAACTGCCGGTGATACATGGAGTTTCAATTCATTCTTCAGTTCACTGCGTAATTACTTTTACAATACGGAACCATCGAATCAACTATCATCTGGAGGTCTTGCTACTCACGCAAGTTTTGAGTTTCCAACGCCCAATGTAGAATTCCTTCATCGACCACCAGCACCACCAAGCTATATCACGTGAGTGCATTTTAATTTACCACCATGAAATTCACAGAAAAATAAACTTTATTTCATCATTAGTTTCCGGTGAATATCTCGGAAACTAAGAGAGATAGAGAAATTTTTGTTGATACCTTTTTTGTAGAGAATTTCAAGAGCTACAAAAAAGGTCTCTATGAAAATTTCTCTATTTCGCTTAGTTTCCGAGATATCTTCGAAAAACTGATGATGAAATAAATTCAAATTGTCTGAAAACTTCAGTTTCTCTTTAATTTGATGAAAAAATGATGCAAAAAGAGGAGAATTAAAGCAAGTATTCTTCATGATCCAGACAATTGATAGGAATTAATTAAAAATTAAATGGAAAAATGAGAATTGCTCTTTTGCAGACCTGCAGAATGGTCCTTCGACAATTCATGGAGTAACCGGAGAAATCGAAGCTGCGGTGGAGTCGTAGGACAGTGCCAACGTTCTGGTTATCGTAGCATCGATGGCTCTTGCAACAACCTTGACAATCCAACCTGGGGAATGGCGCAAACACGTTACGCACGGCTATTACCAGCTATATACTCAGACGGTGAGTTTTCTATTAGCTACTCTACATTTTCACATGTTATGCCTCTATATCAAGTTATTTATGCGACACACCGTTATTTATTGCTTTTATGTCATAAATTGAATTCCTCCCACTGTCAAAAATGTTGAGAAATTGGGTGAAACTCTCGCATGTGGTAAAAAAAAAAAAAACAAAGTATCATCGTGATGGTTGGATCAAGATTGAGATTGTCACGCAAAATAACAATTGCATTATGTTATGAATTTTTGTGTGGAACAAATATGAAGCATCTCGTAATTAATTATTCTTTCTGCACTGAATTTCGACACACATCCGTTCGCATAATCCTGTGGGTTTTTTTTTTTTGAAAGAGAATGAGGAAAAACAGATGATATTTAAGTAAAAGTTCCTTTTCCTTTTTTCCCTCAATTTTCTCTCTGATTAATGGGATTTTTATACAGGCATATGGACACCGGCACTTGCTGCAAGTGGAAGGCCGTTACCACGTTCACGTCTGTTGAGCCACACTCTATTCCCCGAGGTGAGGATCAAGGATCCCCGTTGGACACTGGCAACGATGCAATGGGGCCAAATCATCACCCACGACATGGCTGAATTGGGCACTCTATCCGCATTCAGTGAGTTTAAATTTATCCTGACTCAATAAACTAGACTCATGAATTCCTTTTCAACTATAACTAGTTGATGCATGACGCAAGTTGTTTATCGTTTGATTTAATTCCCTGAAAACATTGGCTCTTATGTCACGAGTTAATTTGAATATCGAGTGTTACGTATGAGGTGAATGATTTTTGATTAAAAAGTTATCGGGAATTACCCAAGAAATTCATTGCAATTAAATTCATAATTTATTCACTTTTAGATGCACAAAGTGGACCATGCTGCACTGATAATAATCGACTAGCTTTGAATAGTCTCAATGATCCCCAGTGTTTTCCCATTGTCGTTGGACCCGAGGATCCTGATTATAGAAATCAACAATGCCTGACATTCCAGCGTGCTATAACTGATCGTATTCTCGGTTGTCCTGGAGCCCAGAGGGCAGCCGAACAGGTAGCCTATGATTTAAACCAAGCAAAAGGTCATTCAGTCCCAAAGGAATCAATAAAAAATATGATAAATTGCAGATAACCATGGTGACTCAATTCATGGATCTATCGCTCGTGTATGGATCAACGGATCAAGCTGCTATGGATCTTCGTGCCTTGGTAGGTGGACGCCTGAGGAGCGAGATAAGAAATCAGAGAGAATGGCCACCGACTAATCCAAATGCAACAATGTGCGATATTCGTTCACCAACTGATGTCTGTTACATTGCTGGTAATTAAAAGAATTGAATTATTCAATTAAATCCATTGGATCCATGTTGCAATTAATTTTTAATTGCAGGGGATGACAGAGTCAATCAGAACACTCAACTGACAGTATTACAAATAATTCTTTTACGTGAGCACAATAGAATTGCTGGTATACTGTCACGTTTGAATCCCCATTGGAACGATGAACTGATTTATCAGGAGACAAGGCGCATTACAATCGCTATTAATCAGCATATATCTTACTACGAGTGGCTGCCCATTATGATTGGTAATAATTCCTTTCTTTCAACAATTTCAGATGTGAAGAATTGTTATTTCGTGATAATAAATCGATTTAATTGTTTTAAGGTGCCGATAATGCGTTGAGATACAAACTGGTATATAATACTGATGATTATGTAGACGATTATGATCCTAGTGTTAATCCAACCGTACTTAATGAGCATTCCACCGCTGCCTTCCGTGTATTTCATTCACTTATCGCTGGATATCTCAAGTAATTGAAGAATAACACGTTATTGCAGAAGAATATCATTGGATCTCATAAATCTCATTGTCTCTCTTTTTTTTGATAAAATTCTAGACTCGTTTCGGAGAGTCGTTCTGCATCGTCCAATCTCCTGAGGCTCAGCGATTGGTTCTTCAGGCCTAGTATTATTGAGCAGGCTGATAACATGGATGCATTGACCAGGGGCCTTGCAGATCAACCGGAACAAGCCAGGGACGAGTTTTATGATAAAGAGGTAACTCATTATCAAATAACAATCAGAATTCAATCAATTTCTGGGGGAATTCTAATTTACTCTTTCTCTCCTCTTTCAGATCACTGTCTTTCTATTCAGGGGGAGAAACAGACTCGGTGGCGATTTACGAGCCACTGACATTCAGAGAAATCGTGATCATGGCCTTGCTGGTTTTAATGATATCAGGGAGTTCTGCGGTTTGAGGAGGGCCAGAACTTGGAATGATTTTGGTGATACTATTTCACCACAAGTAATGTTCTCTCGTTTTTTTTTTTCCTCATATTCATCACACATTTTATTCATAATACTGAAGTAAATTGCGTGAATAATTTAACATATACACTAGTTCCGCTTGCTTTTTTTTTCTTTTCTGAGATAAATAAAGTTGATGAGTTTTGTGTTTTCATTCACAGAACATCGAGAAATTGTCGCAATTATACGAGACTCCAGATGATGTTGATTTAGCTGTTGGTGGATCATTAGAGGAAAATACACCTGGTACATTAACAGGTCCAACTTTCCTTTGCATCTTGATTGAACAGTTCTATCGTACGCGAGTTGGCGATCGATTCTGGTATGAATCACCGAATCCAGATGTTGCATTCACTCGGGGTAATTTTGTACATTCACTCATTTAAAATATTTTTCGATTTCCTTAATGCACAGTTGAAATTATGGAAATGAACACGTTCGCATTATGTGTGTGTGTCTTTCTTCTTATTTTTTTTCTTTTTAAAGAGGCTTTATTATCATTATTGTTGATTTGTGTTTTGCTGTTTTTTTTTTGGTTTTATTAAATAGAGCAATTGAGAGAAATTCGAAAGGCAAGCATTGGAAGACTGCTCTGCGACAACAGCGATAATGTGCAAAATATGCAGCGTAGAGCATTTGAAATTCCATCGCCAGCGTAAGTTAACTACTTTCATTTTTCGTAATTGATTCCTTATTGATTCATTTTACAACGATTATTTCATTCAATACATTTTTCCAATTTATCATTCAAGTAATCCAATCACGAGATGCCAGGATCTACCGGAAATTGATTTGAGTCTGTGGAGAGATTTTGCACCGCAATTAGGAGATCAACGAAACTTGGGGCAATTGAAGACACAAAATTTGGGAATATTGTATAAAAAATAATTAATCTATTACTGCCATCAGTGCCCCAATTGTATTCAAATTGTTGTAAAATTGTTACGAGTTTTAATGTTTTTTATAGCCTTGTTTTTCTCTTTAATTCTTGTGTTATTGTTTTCTTTTTTTTTTTTTCTTTCATTGATATTATTCTTCTTGCATAATTAAACATTGAGGTCATAAATTTAAAAAAAAAAGTGTCAACGCAATGAAATTTTTGTGTGTTAAATTGTGAAATTAAATATTTTGTAATAAGATTATTGGGAAAAATCCTGCATCGACATAAAAATCAATGTAAACTATTCTATCAATGAAATAAAAGAAAATTAAATGAATTTCCTCAGTTTATCATTACATCCCTCACTATTAACACCAATGAACAATGAAAATTTTAATAAATTTCTTTATACTCATACTATTCAACATTTCATTTCACTCTGAAATTATAAATTGTGAAAAGAAAAATTGTGAAACAATTCCAAGTATTTTAAACCACAAGAGTGAACAGGTGTGCTACTTTTCACCGGTTTACGGACCAACTGAAGATATAAGTGGTGAGATTAATTCAAATGTGCAAACAGCGTGTGCACCAAATCGTTCAAGACGTGAAGGTATCAGAGTCACTTCTCCCGAAAATTCCTACACATCCCTGAATACCCGAGATGATTATCCTGATTCTGGGCGTAGAAATGCCCGGAATTGCGGGAGAGGAAATCGTCAATTACGAAGAAAGCAATCCTGCAAAAACCAAGAAGGAAAAGATGTTAATTTAGAAACAAGATCGCGTACTGATTCAAAGTCTCCGGATATCCGCAAAGATCGATCAATCGATATGCACTCATCATCATCAGCAGCCTCTAGCACAGACCTCCGCTCGGATTCCGGAGGAACTAGTCACTCTTCAGCATCATCAGTGAGTTCAAGCACAAACCTAGAAATATCGAGCGATCGTGATGAAGTCCTTGGAGATGGAAAGCCTTCAGAGGACAAAGTGATCCACTTGGACACGGAAATAGACATTTCCTCAGGCACTTCATCGACGAATGACGCTGGATCCAGAAGCAGACACGATCATCGATCTCCACACTCAAGATCAAATCACAGGGGAAGACAGCCTTATTCCTGCGAGTGCTTTGAGGATGATGACGAGTATCAAAGATCGAATAACAGAGATCGATATGGGCGGAGGCGAAATTACCATCGACATCCAGATAATGAGCACAGGTACTTGCCCAGGGCGAGATCTGGATCAAGACGTCATGGATACCACAGAAGACCACACGACCTTGACGATTATTCCTGTGATTATTCCGAGGAAGGGGATGAATACGAGGATTATTCGCAGGAACAATATTACCGTGACTCACGCAGGAAAAATGAGAATCATCGTAATAGACATAGGAGTTCGTTTCATACTGACACGAAGATTGCTTCTTCATTGGATTCTGAAGTGCATGGAGGTGCAGGAAGTCGCAGTACCTCCAAGAGTATTCACAGAGCCTCTGAACTCGACATCGATATAAATTCCGATAAATCAGAGGGATCTAGGAGTCGTGGAGATTATGAACGTCAAAGAAATCATCACAGAAGTCCTTTCCACAGATACTCCAACGATTATCCAGACGAGAGGGACAAAGATTGCGAAGAGGTTTACGAGCCTCAACCGTGTCCACAAGCGAGATCCTCGAATCAACATTCAGGGAGAATTAATCCGTACAATAGTCGGTATATTCCTGGGGATTATGGAATGAGATTAAACGATGGAAGTGATCCTATTTGTCCGATTTGCGGAAAGGTTGATTATCGATTGACGAAGAGATCTCTGAGGACTGAAGAACCCATGTATCATTTCGATCCTCCAAAACCATTCAAGAATTTTGATAATGAAGATATGGGAACCGAGCAAGAAATTCATTATTTAAACCTAGACGCTAATTGTTCGGAACCTTCTTCTTTTAGTGATCCAGAGTGTCAGGACTTGAATATTAATCTCGAGACTCAGGGTAATGAAAAAATAAAGAGTCTTCTCATTTAATTAATGCAAGATGATAAGAGTTGTCAGGATAATGTTTTTTTATTTTTTTAGACGGAAATTTGGTGCCCTTGGAATACGTGAAAGCGAGTCTGAATTACGGTCACGATTGGGCGGTGGCGATGCAGAAACGAGGAAGAGCATTAGTTGACAGTGGAATCCAGCCTGAAATCCACAGTCCATCAATGCTGCAATTCATGCACGACCGAGTCCCTGAAGAACTGATGAAACTGAACGAAGAGGCTGAACTAACGCTCTTCGGCACGAAAGTCCTGCAGGAGGGGCTTCTGATTGAGTAATTAGAGTTTATGGAGACATTAAATATATTCTTCAGTGTTCATTAAACGAATTCTATTTGCAGCTATAATGTAACCCCGAATACATTCAAGTCTTTCTTGAATGAGCACGGTTTCCACGTGAGGGGAAACAAGATATGCCGGAGGCGATCACGACAGTGTGGTAATTACGACAAGTACAGGAGTCTAGACGGATCGTGTAACAATGCCCAGCATCCCCAATGGGGCCAGAGCAATACTGCTTTTAATAGAATTCTTCCATCTCGTTATTCAGACGGTAATTACTCAATTCTTCCCCACTTTCTCCTATTGATAAACAAATTCTGAACACTAATTGTTACTCAGGGGTTCATGGGATGCCGAAGAGTGTTAATGGTGAAGATTTACCTAATCCACGAGATCTCAGCGTTAAATTATTCAGGAGAGGTAAAGAGGAGCATCAAGAATTTACACTTGCAGTTATGCAATGGGGACAAATACTGGCACATGACTTTGGGAAGCAAGTGACTGATCAAACAGGTACATAAATGAAATCACAAATATTCTCAACATTTCTCAACTAAAATGTACTGATTTTAATTAATTTCATGTTTAGTTAATGGGGGTATTGAATGCTGCATGGAGAACGGTGCAGGAATTCTTCCAGAAGTCCTCCAGCACCACTCGTGTTCTCCAATTCCCATTTCATCGAGAGATAAATTTTATTCGAGTCATGGACAACGGTGCATGAATTTCGTGCGTTCTATGACAGCGCCCAGTGAGGATTGTGCACTAGGTCCTGCTAAATTGGTGAGAATTAATTAATTCTTTCATAATCATGAAGAGAACTCTAATATTTTTATCTGACACTCCATCAGCTCAATGGTGCGACGAGTTTCTTGGACTGTTCGTTTTTGTATGGACCGGATAAAATGAGCTGCGATAAATTACGTGAATTCAAAGGAGGAAGGATGAGAGTTGAATTCAGGAAAGGCTATTGGATGTTACCGAAAGGAGACAATAAATCTGAATTAATTTGTGACTCGGTATCATCCGAGGACTTTTGTTACGCTTCAGGTGAACTCGCACGTCTTTTTATAGAGAACGGGGTAAAATGGGCATGGAAATGAAACTATAACAATTGTTTTTCTCTTTAGGAGACGCTCGAACTAATCAAAATCCACAATTGGTAATTCTTCAGACATTATTAGTAAGAGAGCATAATCGTCTGGCAGACGGTTTAGCAACAATGAATCTCCATTGGACAGATGAAAAACTCTTCCAAGAAGCCAGACGTATTTTAATAGCAGAGTATCAACACATTACCTACAACGAATGGTTACCAATTCTCCTTGGTAATTTATTACCTCCCAACATCTTCATGAATAACAAATTAGCTGCATTGAATTGCCCTTTTTTTTAATTGCTCATAAATTCCAGGATTGAATTACTGTAAAACTCACGGATTCATCGCTGCTAAAAATAAAACGGATGGATATAATCCCCGAGTTAATCCAACGACTACTCTGGGTTTTACCTCCGGTGCTTTTAGATGTTTGCATAGTTTTATAGCCGGAGATATTCAGTACGTTCGCATTACTTATTATTCCCTTGATGATTCAGCATTAAAACGGAACTCATCTTTTAAATTGATTCCGCAGTTTTTATGCACCGAAAAGAGATATAATTGGATCAACACGCCTGAGCAATCACTACTTCCGCCCACGAGTAATCGAGGAAGATAATAATTTCGAGTATCTCTTGATAGGACTCACAACGCAGCATTTACAGGCTCCAGAGACGAGAATTGATAGTGATGTATGATTCGATTCTTCGATAATACAAGAATAGGGAAAATCGGGGTAAAATGGACATTCTGATTGAACGGTTGGAGATAGCGATTTTCTGATGATTCCATTGAAAAGCTGAGACGATTTTACATAGAAATCAAGTGTCAAAATTAATTTTTTCCAATATTTCTCTTGATTTCTCGTAATATACAATTTTAAAGTGAGCATGTGTCCATTTTACCCCTCGGGGCCTTCCCCTAAGAATTACATAAACTTTTTTTTACAATTTTCTAGATCACAGAGTATCTATTCAAATCGGAGAAGAATTTCGGGATGGACTTGATGGCGCTGGACATTCAGAGAGGACGAGACCATGGAATCCCAGGGTACAACGATTACAGAAGAATCTGTAGATTGAAAGTGGCTAGGAACTTTGAGGATCTTGCTGAGAATATTCCTGAAGATGTAATTATCCAATTAATCCAATTCTCTTTTTATTCTCTTCTTTTTTCGTTCAATTGAGGAAGTCTTGCGTTTTATGTAGAGCTTGGAGAGATTGAGAAGAGCCTACGCTCATGTGGACGACATTGACCTGGTCGTTGGTGCAGCACTGGAATCCAAAGCTCGGGGGAGTCTTCTAGGCCCAACGAATCAATGCCTCATTGCTGAACAATTCTACAGGAGTCGTGTGGGAGACAGATTCTTCTATGATCATGATAAATCTTTCTCTTCAGGTATTAAGAATCCTCTTAAATCTACATTATATCCAATATTTACAATTCTTCTCTTCTTTTAGAGCAACTGAAGGAAATAAAAAAGGCGACACTAGCCAAATTAATCTGCAGCATGGGACCAGCAGCTCCAAGCATCCAACGAAGAGCATTTGATTCCATTTCCTTCGGAAATCCTCTCGCAAGGTGCGAGAACATACAGGGACTCAGTCTAGAACCCTGGAGGGACTGAAAGAATTCTCAGAAATCAAGGAATTCGTTCTGTTATAAAATTGTAATATTTCTTTCAATATTCATAATAAAAAATCACAATATTGTGGAGGAAAAGAGTTGTATCAAGTGAATTATTGAGCGGAATGCATTGTGGTAGTGTAATACTGAACTAAATAATCAGATTTTCTACATTTGGGGATTTTACGTCACCTGAAGTAAGGGGCTTTGCGAATATGTTCGTTACTGTTGTGTGCAATTGTTTAATACATTCTTGTATCGATGGATTCTCGAATAATGGCCGTTTAAACAGTCTCTTAGCTTCTCTTTTTTGGTCCGGAGTCACTGTACGATCGTCCAAGTGTTCTAATCGTGGAAGCCACGATATTACGAATAATCTAAAATAAAATTGAGAATTTTGAGATAAGAATTATGACTCTCCCTTTTTTTACACTCAAATTAAACATCTTACGTACCTATACTGTAAATAATCATAAAAACTTCCACCATTCAGATAACTTGGTGCTGACACGTTGCCCATTAAACTGAGATAACGCAGATTAGGTAAACTCACAAATAAATTCTTTAAAAATGGAAATAAATTATCAATCTCATTATTGTTCAGCCACAACAATTCTAATTTCGGTAAATACGGAAAAATTGTGTAAGAGTCAATTTTATTGTAATCCAGATTAAGTGAATGTAGATTTTCAAATTCACTCAAAAATTGAAGATTTCTGCAATTAAATAAGTAAAATTAATTATAAAAAATCTCAGAACAATCTTCTTTATCGAATTAATTAATTAATACGCACCTGCTGAATTTATTGTGACTTATGTCGAGTGTAAAAATGGAAGAATTGTATTTTTCAATGATATCATAAGGCATAAAGAAAAGATTCTCAAACGCCAGTGATAACGACGTATCATCAGAATCAGTGGAAGCCGATTCAGCCTCCGATGACATGCTGGATTGCCTATCATTGATATCAGCAAATACCAATTTGCCAAGTGACGTCATGACTAATTCCTCAGAATTATTGTGAAAATTGATCTCTCTTCCATCGTACGCCCTGATAAAATCGAAATTTGACATTTATTCGAATATTTCAAATGCACTAACTACTGAACACTTTGCTGACTTACGATTAACTATTATTCTCGTGACCTTGGGCACGTGCATGTGATGAGCAGATATGCACCAATGGTGGGGATGAGTACAGGCACCAGTATCATTTACAATGAAATGATGAAAATAAACTAATGATCTGCATTTATTTATGCAGATTTATTTATCACATTTTACGGACTCATGGAAAGTTTCAACTGTCGCCATTTTGCAAGTACAGAGGAGACATCTGGAGGTCATTCCAGACAGTACGGAATTATTCAAAACGATTGGACGAGAGGAACGAATGAAAATGCTCTATTTTTCCCATTTTTATTTCGTTTTTTATTGAGAAATTAACGGTTGAATTTGAAGAAATAGGTTTATACGCATTTTAGACGTATGGAGAGGGCAGAACTCTCTCATTATTCATCGCAAACTTATTTTTTGAGACTATTAAAACGATTATTTCATAAATTTTATGGACTCACCGGTCGCAGGCAGGAGTTGTCTCTCCCATTTCCTTCTCCGCAGCTTCCCATTAGTCCATAAACACTGGTCACTCACAAAAACACAAGAATCCTCCATTATGAACACAAGCGATGAAACGTCTACATCCTTCGTTTACCGGCACTCGACGGAATTCACCGAGCTACAACACTGCTCTTTATATGACTGCACTCCCCCACTCCTCCCTTATCCTCTTCACTTAATTATCGACGCAATTAAATAGATTTTCCCAATTTTGAGAATTATTATTCAGTAAATTTTTGACAAAAAGAGGCGAATTGTTCCGACTTCATTGTCATGACGTTCTGAAGTAATCCAAGATGGCGGCGGTGGAGAGACGCTGTGCTGCGAGTGTTTCCCGCCATGGCCGCCATTTTGTGGTACTACGCAAGAGAATGGAGCACCATGCTATTCATGTTCCTTCCTTCCAGTGTGAATTGGACTGAATTATTTATCGAAAACGTAAATAGAGAGTGAAGACACAAATTCAGAAGTACAAACGTTTGTCTCATTATTCTATAAATAAATGATTGGAGAAAAATATTTTTGATAGTCTGTGATAAATAATTATCATCATGTCGGTACGTAAATGTATTATTTTCTTAATTTTTACTCGTCTCGAGACGATTTTTCAATCTGATTTAGGTTATATTGTTGTTGATACTCTTTTTTTCATTTAAATGAGAGGCAATTTGTCTAATTTTGTTATTTTAACAACAGCAACGTCCAGACGATCACAGGCGAAAATGGAACCGAGAGGAGTACGAGAGAATCGCTCTCCAGAGGCTCCAGGAGGAAATAGCAGAGGAGGAGCTGGGGATACCAAAACAACCAGCTGTCAAGAGAGAATTGTTGAAACAACGAGATTATAAAGTGGATCTTGAATCTAAACTTGGGAAGAGTGTTGTTATAAATAAGAGCACTCCTTCCTCACAGACTGGAGGGTAAATTAATAATTAATGTGGAAGAAACCGTTTCTGTATTCTTAAATACCGATTATTTCATTTATTTATTAATTAATTATCCTTTTCAGATATTATTGCAATGTTTGTGACTGTGTTGTTAAGGATTCCATCAATTTCCTGGATCACATCAATGGAACGAAACGTGAGTAGTCATTACAAATTAATGAATTCCTTTAATTCATGAAATAACATTTTTTTAATGTCTTCTAGATCAAAGGAATCTGGGAATGTCGATGAAAATCGAGAGATCAACTCTGGATCAAGTAAAAGCAAGATTTGCAGCGAATAAGAAGAAACTGGAGGAGAAAAAGAAGGATTATGATTTAGAACAGAGAGTAAAAGAATTGAAAGAAGAGGTAATTATAATAATTTAATTAAATTAACGATTTTAATTTAAATTCTAATAATTTTTTTAATATTTACAGGAAGAGAGAATAAAAGAGTACAGGAAGGAACGAAAAAAGGATAAAAAACGAAAGATAGAGGAAGCTAATCAAGAAGAAGAAGCCGGTGGTTCAGACGAAATGGCTGCAGTGATGGGATTCTCAGGTTTTGGATCAAAAAAGAGAAAATAAATATTCAATTAAAATTTATATATTAAAATTAGAAATAATCAACTTCTTTAGTTTATATATTTTAAACTACAAAATAAAATAACTGCCAGGGTTACACTGTGACAACTGCACGTATCAGATGAATTTGTGTAATTTTTAATAAGAAACTAAAAACAATTAAAATTATTGAGAACAAGAAATTTAAATGTTTCTTTTATTCACTCTGAGATCCTCCTTTTTCTAATCCCGAGAGAATGAGTGCTATTGTCCTCCTGATTGTTGCCATTCTGGTATGAAAGAGATCCTGCAGAGAGCCTGTGTTGATTTCTGGACTGTTTGATGATGACATAGTCAGGAATGAAAAATCAGAGGCAATTGTGTCCTGTGTAGCTTTTCCAGAATCCTGTGTAGATTTACAGCTGTAATTATGATCCGTTTGACTGAAATCTTGATTCGTTACATTCAACCACGGATTATCCTCTGAATTTTCCGTTGGTAATGGAGACAATGATATCACTGACTGAGTATTAATTTGAGTGAGATCTTCGTTCGAAATTTCATTAGAATTCAAATCGTTTAATATTTTTTCTGATGAATTATCGGGCAGTGAAAATTGTGTTTGATCGAGTGGCTGAGTACTTTCGCCACTCAATGAACCATTATCATTATTCTGTGAAATTATTTGAGTACTCGCAGTACTATCAATTTCACTGACATCACTGTTGATTTCAATCAATGGGAAATCGATTTTTCCCAAAATTCTACGTTTTTTATCACCAGAAACTTCGAATAATGGATTATAATTGTGATTTCCATTGTAAATGTTTCTTCTTGAATTTGGACATTCATTTTCTTTGTCAAAATAATTATTCTCGATGAAACAATCGGTGGGACGAGATAATTCTTCTGAATTGATGTTTTTTAAGAATTGATTAGTAATTGCTGCAACATTAGCATCTGATGATTTTTGGATTTCTTTTAGGATACGATTCAGCAAGTCTCTCTCTTTTGAATTATTTATCGATTTTTTTGGAATTGAGAAAAAAGGCTTCTCAACTTTCTCATTATCTCTGTAGACTGAATTCTTCATTAATAATTTATGATTCCCGTGATTTGCGGATTTTTTAAGGACGATTGGACTCGCAGCAGCTTGAGCATAATCGCATTGAGTTGGAGTACATGCAGCATTATTTTCATCATTATAAACTAATTGTTTATCTTCCTGTGTTAGCCTCCAATCAGAGAACGACGTGAGATACTTTTTGCCGCTTTCTGAAAACTGTGAATAGATCATTCTTTTCATCTGCAAATCATCCACACCCTGGCTGTGATTATTATTATCATCATCACCATTGTCGTTAGTTGATTCCTCCATCATCGATTCATTAACTGATTTATCTTGACTAATATAATATTTGGAATTCTCTTGGATCTCATGGAGATCGATTTGTTCAATTTTAATCCTCTTCTTCGGTCGTTCAGAATTTTCATCGTCTGTATCAGATTCATGCGGTATTCTGAACCTCTTCAACAAACATTTACGGGGATTTGTTAATTTCTTCTTTCTCGGAGTTGAATTGAAGTTTTCGTCAATTGGATCTTCGTCTTCCTTCGGATTCTCCTCGAATTCAGTGAATAATTCTGTAAATGGAGAATTTTGTTTTATTTGAGGATTAAATTGTGGAAAGAGTTTTTTGGAAATATCTCGGAAACTAAGCGAGATAGAGGAATTTTTGTAATGACCTTTCTTGTAGCCCTTGAAATTCTCTACAAAAAAGGTCTCTTGTAAAATTCCTCTATCTCGCTTAGTTTCTGAGGTATCCTCGGAAAACCTATGGAATATCATTAATTCGTGAAAAATCTTCATAATCTTGTTTATTGGGACGTTGTTACGAGATAAATCTCACCTCTTTTAACTTTCTCAACCTTCTCCTGTCTTTTCATCATCCTGAATGGCGGAGGGACTCTCGGCTCTTTCTTCACGTTCAAATTAATCAATTCACTCGCAAGACTTCCTTTGACTCTGTTAATCCCACATCTAAAAAAAAAGTAATGACACTTTAATAACAATGATTTCAGATAATTTCACAATTATTTAAGAATGCAAACGTTATAAAAATCGTCAATGCACCTCACAATGTCACCCATTGAATTCGCAATGCCAAATTTCTGAAGTGCCTTTCCCCTGATCTGTTTACCACTCAAAAAAGGATATTTAATCTTATTTAAACAAATCTCTCGTTCAATAATCTTATTCCAATTATCACCAGTTTCACTTTTAGTTAATATTCTAGTGCACCATTTATCTACAATGTCAAAGCACTTTTTCCCACACTTCAGACTCTCATCTGGCACAAATTTTCTCTCAACATTCATGATTTATTCAATAAAAAAAAAAAATGCATAAAAAAAAAGAAGGTGCATAGAGAGAAAATAAGTGCCACTTTTTTCTCATCAAAATTACTTACGAACGTAACAACAGACGATCGGAATTGACTCCTGTTCAGACTTGCTTCGATGTTTTTCTTGAGACAAAGAATAAAATCCTCCTCCGGGATAGGCCGGCCGGTCTGTAACTGTCATTTCCAAAAATTCAAATTTTCCATTATTTTTCCACGAATTTAAATTAACAAAAAAATCTCAAAATTCTCGATAAATTATTTGAATAAAAAAAATCCGGATTTTTTAATGGTTTTCCTCTGATTTTTCCCGAATTCATTTGAAGTCATTTTTTTTTTGATTCGAGTAGTGGCGCGTAATTTAAAATCGTGTTTCCACGCAATTAACGTTTTCTCGATAACAATTATGTGAAGAGGTCACATTATTAAGTTAAATTGAAGGATAAACACAAAAGACTTTGAGTATCATAAAATTAACGAATTAAATGCGTATGTCTTCCCGTGCGTGGCTTCTTCCCCCACTCCTCCGGCTTCATCTTCATCACTTTTTCCCAGTGGATTGTGGAAAAGATCTTGGAGTGTGCTATCCATCGCAGTGAGCATCGCAGTGAGCTACACACGTTCATCGGATACACAAATTAAAAATCTTTCACTTCTCAAAGGATTCGAGTGTCAAAAATTAATAAAAAGATAAGGAGATTAATTAAATTGTGTAATGAGTCTCGTGATTTCAGTTTATTGCAATTATCGATAAAAATTATCAAATTAATATTAAAATTATTGGATTTGGTGCAGTGAGAAATACGAGTGAAAGTGATGGAGATCGAGAAGAAAGTAATAACTGTTTTCAACGTTATTTCGTCGATAATTTGGTAATTAATGATTTTTGCAAAAAAAAGGCAACTGATAATAGGAAAAAAATAAACAAAAATGGTTTACATTCAGATTGTTTTGATTCCGTAAAGTGAATTAAATTCAAAACTTTCGATTCTGAATGAACATTTAAATTTCTAAAATTAAATAATTTCATGAAAATTGTGTTAATTATAGCAAATGTTGGATTTTCATTCAAAGTATGTGGTAAATGTGAAAAAGAGGTAAACTAATGGGACACGTGGAGTAAACGAGGCAAAGAAATCAAACGAGTCAGTGAACTCATTAAGGAAAAAACGAGTTCCTGGTTATTGGTGTTGGAAACTTTTGCTTTGAGCTCAATTTTAGATATTTACTTTATTTAAATAAATTAAATAAAATGCCGAGAACATCGTCATCGCTTCAGGCGATTGAAGAATCGTCAGCAAAATCAAGTGAGTATTAAATCTTCAATTTTTCATGATTACTTTTTTTAAGATATCTCGGAAACTAAGGGAGATAGAGAAATTTTCATAGAGACCTTTTTTGTAGCCCTTGAAATTCTCTACAAAAAAGGTCTCCATGAAAATTCCTCTATCTCGCTTAGTTTCCAAGATATCTCCAAAAAAGTGAAGATGAAATTGATTTAATTGTTAAAAAAAAATTATTTTCGTGTTCAATTAATGAAAAGGTTTATTTTTAAAAAAAGCAGATGATTCCCACAAATTCCTGGATTCAGGAACAAATAAA